>CM067362.1:41116062-41716062 GCA_034401795.1 Chaetoderma sp. LZ-2023a | reverse complement strand
GATAAAAATCAAACAAGACAAACCAAATGTTGATAACAAAACATAATCAATCACAGTGATTAACAACCAAATAAAACTTTAAACATAAAGAAATAAATAAAAATCAAAGAACAACTCTTACCATTACACGCAGACGCACGGTCCTAACGAAAATGGTGGGATGTGCTTGGTAAATGGTCTTCAGCCTTTTTTTGTTAAAATAGTAATGTTCCTAAAGGATGAAGCCGCTGCGCTCTGGTCTTTCAAATAAAAAGTGGTAAAAGTAGACTCGGATTTCCATCCTGCAACTTGCATAGCTTCGTCTACAGAAGAGCCAGCAAAAAGAGCGAAAGAGGTAGCCATCCCTCTAACATCATGAGCCTTAATGTGAGAGAGATTGATTTGCTCAAGAGAAGCAATCTCGTAGCAGAGTTGAATGGTGGCACAAATCCATCTAGCAATAGATGCTTTAGAGACTGGTCTGGCTACCCATTCCGCATACGGAACCCAGAAATGAGACGGATCGGATCTTTTAAAATCAGTACGACGCTTATAAGCTTTAAGAGCTCTGACGGGACACCAAAATCTGTCAGATGGAGAAAAGGAAGATAAAGATTTTAAAATAATCGGCTTAGCTGGATAACGGTTTGATTGCGTTTTTGATATAAAAAAATCCCTTCTAGGATATAATACCAAACCGTCCCCAGCTTCAATAAATCGATCCTTTTCAGCGGAAAAAGCATGGATCTCCGCTCGTCTTCTAGCAGAAGCAGAAGCCACTAGAAAAACAGCCTTAAAGGTTAAAAGCTTTAAGCTAATCGAAGAGATAGGTTCGAAATGATGACCTGGCAAAACCTGAAGAACCTAAGCCAAGTTCCAAGAAGGCAAAGGTTTAGCAATAGGAGGACGAATATTACCTAAACCTCTGATGAAACCATTAAGAACTTTAGTATCTTTAACATCAGCATTTAACAAACAAGGAAGAGAAGATGCTAAAGAAGATCTATATCCTCAGTCAGATGAAGAGAATCGAACAGATAGGATAAAAAAATCTAACACTTGGGAAATACAGAATCGGGCACGAGATCATGATTTGAACACCATTCTCCAAGTCGACCCTTCTTGGGATAACAGATCTGGGGACACTGGAAGCAGACGAGGGAAGTCTACTAGAAGATTGAGAAGGTCTAGATCCTTTTTGGCCAAAAGGGAGCTATCAACAAAATCTCGCAGAACTGGTCCCTGAGGAACCAGGATAGTTGGGGGGAACGCATATTGACTGAGACAGGGCGTCCACAGCCAACGCCTGATTGTCCGGAAAAGGAGACATGAAAGAGGAGATCTGGGCATTAAGATAGGTTGCGAACAGGTCTACATGGGGATGATCCAGGAGGTTGAAGATCGCTTTGACAACCAACCTCTTTAACTGCCACTGTGTGGGCGAATTTGGAGGGGCGAGACAATTGATCCGCCAGAAAATTCAGACATCCTGGGACATGGGTGGACACCAGGAAAATCTGGTTCATGTGACACCACATGAGGAGATTCCACACCCCCAAACAAAGGAGAGACGACTTTGTGCCTCCAAGAGACTACTGTTGAATTGTCTGATCGAATCGAGATCTTGAGGCCCTCACCCGATCCGACCACGAAAGGAGAGCCTTCTTGATGTGGTCTGACGACTCCTCCAGGGACCCCAGACCGCAGACAGAAAGGGAACCCCAGACCGCGTCTGTAAAGATGATCGCTTGAGGAGAAGACTTGACCAGAGGAACACCCATCAGAAGCAGAGAGCGATCCTTCCAGAATTCTAGGTGGGGACTTAAATGCTCTCTGACAGGGATCTGATGGTAAATTGAATGAATCGACTGTTTCCACAGGGACATTAGATACATTTGGAAAGGTCTTCTCATCAGCGCCGCCCACGGAATGATGTTCTCGACGCTGACCATCAAGCCTATCACCCGGAGAAAAAGGATTGCTCTGACCACGGCAGAGGAGGACAGAATTTCCATGGCTACTAGGATGGCTTCTACTCTTATATCTGAAGGGAAGACTAAGCCTCGACCCAGGTCGAAAGAAACACCTAGGTGGGTGAAAACCTGAGACGGAACCAAAGATGATTTTTCTAGATTTATTACCCATCCTGGACTGGAAGCCAGACTGCAGACCTCTGGAACGATCCGTGACAGAATTGAGGAAGATTCTGGTTTTAGTAACCATATAAACGTGAAGGGGAATAGAACGATGGTGCAGAATTCATGCAACTGCTGACACTAGGTGGGTGAAGAAGAAAGGAGCCGTGGTCAGGCCGAAAGGCATGACTGAATTGCCATACCAGGCCCTTGAAAGCGAATCTCATGAACTTTCTGAAAGAAGGGTGGATGAGAATATGAAAATAGGCGTCCTTTAGGTCTATGGACGACGTCCACATGACTGGCGATAATCTGAGATACAGTCTCCATCTTGAATTTTGGAGTAGATATTAGATTTAATCTCTTTAGATTGATAATCAGACGCCATCCACCTGTTTTCTTGGGGACTAGAAAGAGAGTTGAGTAGAAGCCCGGGTCTACTCTCCAACAAGGAACCTCTTCTCTAGCCTTCTTTATACACATTGACTCCAATTCGTCTTCCAGGTCTCCCAACTTCTCCAGATTGGATGGAACTGGAGTCTATTTGGGCTGGCAAGACAGAGGAGGAGGCAGATCTATCCAAGACGGTGCATAACCCCAGCGGATTTGATCTAAAAGCCAGGAGTCCTGAATGAGGGCTTGCCAAGTCTCCCAAAACAGAGACAGGCGCCCTCCTACTGGCACGCTGGGAAGAAGGGACTGCACCGATAGAACGAAAGGTGGTAGAAGAGGAGGAAGGACTGCGAAAGGAGTTCGGGCTATCACCCGGGCTGAGCTTCAAACCCGTCTAGGTTGAAAACCTCTAGAGGAGCGGCCAACCTCGAGAGGAAAACCTGAGAAGGGGCTTGACGAACCTGGGCTCTAGGTCTATGTGAAGAAATGGATTTGAAACGATCCTCCTCCGCGGATCTGGATTGGGAAGGAGAGGACCGATTAGAGTTAGTGAAAACCCTTGAAGGATAAGCCCCATACTCATCCGGCCTGAGACTCTTCCTCCTGGGAGAGGAAGACGGACTCTTGACCGAGGAAGAGTCTCTTTTAGCTGAAGGCCTCAAAATAGATATCTGATCACGCAGATCCTTAGCTGATCTAAGACGATCAGACTCCGCTCTAAGAATTGAGGTAGAAATCCGAAAGGAGGAGCAGAAATCAGGTTACTACTGAGAGGTTGAAATGTTCACCTCTGCAAGTTTCCTTGACCTTCTTTTAGAGGTGATGAAGCCCAAGGAATGGCAAACCGAGTTCAAGGAACCTCTTGAAAGATCAGCTAACGAACGAAAAAATTCAGGTGGAATCTGACCACCCTTCTGAGTCCTGAGAAGAACCTCAGAAAGAAGGGCCAGAAAATTAGCTGATTTGAGCACGACAGACAGACTCCCATTTAAAAAGGTCAGAAGACGATTCTACCTTAGAGGATTCCTTCAGATGCGAAGAAAGAACATCCCATGTCGGACCATTAAGAGATTGAGTAGAAGCCAATCTAATATAATCATCTTTCGGAACCTGCACCGAATTATCTACCTTGAATCTTTTGATTGGACATCATTAATGTAAAAATCCAACATATCTACGACCAAATTATCCACCAGAAGGAGCACTAGATGAAGAGTGAAGATGAAAGAGCAGATCCGTACGAAGGAGGATCAATCGAAAATTCATCCTGAAGAGGAAGAGAAGCTATCCATTGATGAGACTTAGACCAGTCATCCGGAGAGGCCCTCTCAGGATAGAACCTCTTCAGCTCTCTGGCCCTGACTGATCTCTGAGTAGCATTGACAGAAAGGTGAGATGGAGAAGAGGAAGGGGGACAGAGGTCCGAGTCTAGAGAAGCACAAGAATCAAAGATTCTAGAGAGGAAGGAGAAGATAAAGCTCTAGAGGTAGCGTCCGAGAAAGAGTCCAAAGCCAAAGGAGAATCCGAGAAAGAGTCCAAAGCCAAAGGAGACACTAACACCACGTTCCTCCAGCTGATTAGAAGTGAAAGAGTAAGAATCCAAAGCACTAGCTGAAAATCTGGAAAGAATTGAAAATCTAGCTGAAATAATGGAGCGATGAAGAGAGGAATCGCGGCTTACTGAAAACAAAGAAAAATCTAATTCCGAATCAACTATCTGGAATTCCAATTCTGGAGAAAGAACGACAGAAACAATAGGATCCAAATGATCAAAAGCAGGAGAAGATGAAGAATAAGAAGGAAGGAGTAGAGAAGAAGGGATATGAGAAGATGAAGAGAAGCTGGAATATGAAGAAACCCTGGAGGAGGAGAGATAGTTGAAGAGTGAAAGAGAGAAGAATTTGAAACATGGGAAGACGAAAAATCCCTAGCCGATAATACAGAGGAAGATGAAGGATGACTACTACCCTTCTGAGAACCTTCATGAGAGAAAAGAAAAGGAGAGGAAGAAGAATGAGAGTGTGATACTACATCACGAAAGGAAGGATGAACAAAATCTGAAGAAAGAACAGACTGAGAAAGAGAAGAACGATCAGGATAATGGCTATCAAAAACGGGAGGAGCGGCGCGAAAATAATTAGAATCGGAAGTAACAGACCTATTACTAAAATGGGAATCTGAGTTAGTCGGCAGCTCATAATTTGATGCGCAAAAAGTTGTTCCAGCAGGAACTGTAACACCGAGACTGGAAATAGAATGCTTCACCGGATCATCTTGACCCGGAGAAACATTTAAGCCGGAAACGGAAAAACCGGAAACGGAAGTCGATTGCAAGGACGGGTCTAACAGACCCGGACATGCATAAGTCGAACCGGAAGTATCTACACTACCGCCGGAAATGGAAGTTAACAAAACGGGACCGGAAAAAGAGGATGTATGCAAACACGGATCCAACTGACCCGGATATACATTCTTCCTACCGGAAGTAGTAACACTACTACCGGAAACGGAATGATGCATAGAAGGGTCCAACAGACCCGGATGTACATTCCTCCTACCGGAAGTAGCAACACTACTACTGGAAGAGGAAGCTGAAAAAACGGAAACGGAAGTAGACGAATGATGCAAGGCCGTGTCCAACCAACCCAGAATCACATTCTTCCTACCGGAATCGGAAACTCTATAGACTGAAAAGCCAGATTATCATGAGACACCGGATGTTCAGCCAAGCCAGAAACAATCACGGTGCTCATTTCCGGATGCCCGGTAAAACCAGAAGACAAACCTGCTTGCCCGGACAAGCCAGGAGCAGAGGCGATCGGCGATATTAATACATTTCTGGCAATAGGTATCACTGAGAAAAAATCGGAAGCTTCCGCCACCGATGCCATCGCTTGAGGATTATGCTGACCCTCAAGACTAACATGGTCTTTGGCCTGGCTCCTACCAGAGGATGACTTACCAGGCTTCTTTCTAGTCGAAAGACTGGCTCCTACCAGAGGATGACTTACCAGGCTTCTTTCTAGTCGCCGGATTTACCTTTCGGAGACTTAATCTGTTGTCTAGACGTCAAGGAAACAGGCTTACCCCACTTGCGCGAACGAGACTGGGGGCTGAATTCAGAGTCTGACGACTCCTCTTTAGCAGCCTTAATTGCGGATGAAATACGCTCATCTAAAGACTTTGTTAGCACGTTAGCAAAGGATTCGAACCTGGCGAATAATGCCATGACAGGATCTGAGATAGAAGAGCTGCCCCCCCCCCCCCCTCCGTTGTTGAAACAGACATTTTAACAGATGTAGAAGCTTTTGTTACTCCCTTACTACACTCAACAATGGAGGGAGAGCGACCTGAGGGCAACGCAGGCTTAGCGACAAAATCTTTGAAGAAAGCTTTTGATATGACCAACGGCCAAACCTTACAAATCCCACACATTTTTTGAGGGGAGCAGGAGGTACACCTCAGGTAAACGAGGCCCGCATAGTCCTTTAGCATGAAAACGATCACACTTCGATAAAAAACTAATGAGAAAATCTACAGAGGATACGTCATAGGCGTACTTAAGAAAGTGACTGAAGTCATAATGATTCCTGAGTGATGTTGTTTGAGAGCACTAGGAACTACGTTGATAGGAGTGGTATTGGCTATTTTATAACATGGTACTTTGATGGTATATAATAGGCATGGTTACTCTAACCTCGAAAACGGGGGTAGTGACACGAAAACTGGTAACTCAAAAACTAGAGTTACAAACACCTCTAAAACACCATGATATAAAAGTTAAACATAACTTAGGAAGGATTGATTTGATGGTAGGCATGATTCGATGTCAAATAGATTGTAACTGAAAACTTTCAGAGCAAAGCTAAAACTTTTATAACAGATTGATAGCAGGCAAACTGTACTGCTAGCAGAATATTTGAAAAGTGAATCAGTTTTCACATTTGGGACCTACTGCGCATGCGCAGTGACAAGCGTCACCAAGGAGTGAGTACAGACTGGTGCCAGTCTATTGTAACGCTAATGCAGGGGGTCCCTCTTCAAGAAGCCTGGTTGAGGGTCTACATGGTGATAGTATTGGCATTAGGGAGTATGTAAGCGAGCATAAAAATCGTATTCTGATATAGCAAGTAGTGATTGAACGGTAATGGATGTTTTTGTGGTGTAATAACAACTAGATTTCACAACTTTTAGACCAAAAATCAGACAAAAATGATTCCAAACGCAGCGACACATGAATATATAGTAAAATCGTTTCGTGAAAATGACCGAATAACATTTCACTAATTCAAGGGAAATAACCCCTATTAAATTATAATTCCAAGTCTTAGTTTACCATTTATCCCTCATAATCTTAATTTAGATCACATATTAATTATAGAATTTTCAAAAAAGGTACCTTTATTACAATCAAAAATAAACCTCCTAATCTCCACACTACATACATGCTCGGCCTATCTACGTAAGCCAAACTATGCAAACCAGAGCGCCACAAATCACCAGCAGTTCCGCTCCAATCCAGGGCCCATGTTCCCGAAGCTATCGTTAGCTAGCGATATCGTTACACCCATTGCTTTAGTAAGGTGTAATGATATCGCTAACATAACGAGAGCTTTGGGAACATGGGCCCAGGACAGATATGGTGAATATTTTAAGCACAATTTGACCAAAAATCGTTAATGCCAATGGCAGCATCCATATTCGGACAAACGGTAAGAAAAACCTTCAACGTCCCAGATAGAGCTTGTGCCCAGCGAAATATCACCCAGATCTACCACACAAATATACATTAGATTTATTTGAGACTCGACCAAAAATTGGATTCACGTCACCCTTCCATAGAAATTATTGCTTGGTGTTCAACTTGTTATGTTGACGATTAGCAACGAAAGAGAATGACCAGACCCAGCGTACACACTATTCACATCCCTACGCCAAGAGCGAATAGTTCCCTTTTACCCCCACATAACACCAATTCAATTAATTAAATTCCTATCAACTAGCCAATGATCGGACGTTAAATTGAATGATCACCACCCCCACCTCTTCAACGTATTAAAACCTCATTTCTTAATGCGAACATCTCACTACATGCAATATCACTCCGCGCGAGACCACGACATCGACCACTTCCCACGCGAAAATACACCCAAAATATACATGTACATCTAGGGGAAATCTGATATTGTCAAACCCTGGGGAACGTATATTCCTATACCACTATTGTCTAAAGCATACGCAGAAACAACACTCGAATAGGGGAGACCGGGGTGAAGTGGTACACTTTGGCATCCAATATCAACCCAGACATGGAAACATGAAATATATAATTTATTTATTTCACTCTCTTACACCTGCTATTACAGCAATAAAACCAGCCTCCTTGGACCATGATGTTGAACGTTCCCTTTCTCAGACTATGCAGTATGCAAACTAAACAACTATCACAAATAAGTTAAAAATCAACTCTGTGACCAGAAAATAGACGGTTCCAGCCAGCAAAAGCGCTTTCAAATTAAGTGGCAATTCAGCAACTTACTTCCGTACAAAATACAGCCACATTTACAAGTTAATCAGCTGGCCATACAGAAACCGATCCCACTAAAATTTTATGTAAATAAAACTTAGAAAGTAGCACACTGACATACTGCACAACGTCCAGCGAGAGAAAACAATATTTTGGAAACTTCAACGTCAGACCATATTCAATTACCAAATTAGCAGCTTATATTTGAAATCATGTTAACATAAAGCTTACAATCTAATCAAAGTACTGCTCCAAAATTGACATGTAACCATTCCACTCTGAATTCTGCTTTGACACACCCGCCAGAAAGCATCGATCTGTGAGAAATTCATTGAATAACTACCGGAAACCTTTGCATAGCGCTTTTGCAACATCTAGCAACATCATTCAAAGATAATCAAACAAGTTCCAGGACACAAACCGTATGATGAGAATCTAAAAAATGAATCGAGTGCTTAACGTGTCGAGCAAGCTATTACTTGATATGCAAATCTGGAACCTAACAAAATTCACGCCGTCTAAAATTCACGTTCATTTATGAATAGTCTTGACAACTACTCATCAAATGAACTCATTCCAGTATAAAATCTATCCAGGTAAATGCCTGCATCTGATAATCACTCAAAATAAACTCCATCTACAGTAAGTCCGTCGAACAGCAAATAATGTAATTTCACAAAATATCCCTCCTATGTAACGAGCACCGCAAGTGAATAATGAAAATTGGTTCAAACTCGCAGTTCGAATGAAATATAAGTTGACACAATCATAAAATTCGATCCGGCGGCTGTTTGATTACAGTATTATGCGGAGCATTGTATTGTGCTGAGTATTTCAAAGTGAATTTGACAGGAAGCTAAATGCTCATGCTTTAACCGGGCCTGATGGACAGACTGGCCTCTGCTTCTTTGTCTGGCTGAGGCAAGTCAAAATTAGCACTGGCTAATGATCTTTTAACAAATGCAGATCCAGGCTTTTTGCGAGTGAGTTTTTCTATATGCGCCTCCAGCTCATTCTGCAGGCCATCATAGCTACATGCCATCACACAAGATAATGTATTTCTTCATGACTGATGCAGATCTGGGCGAAACTTTTCCTGCCCGTTTTTCTTTAGAAATGTGAAAAATCTCACCAACTAATACACAGACTAATGCTCTCCTTTCACAAGGAAGTACCGTAATCTCTAACTTGTCTTTCGTGTCCATTTCCAGTTTATGCCACTACGTTTAGTAATTGGAGGCCCAATCATGCGGGAGATTTGTTTTACTAGCCTCTGCAGCTGTCAAAGTAGACGGTGAAGGAGCATTGTGTTGCTGTCACTCCACCACTACATGCTTCTGGTGTCATGAGTGTGCATAACGCTGTACTACATAACACATCTATTTAAATCGATATAAACGGGAATTATGTTTTACTAAATTTAACACTCAAATTACTGCAACTATTAGTATATTTTTAAGGCAAACCTACACAGTACAGGCTAAGGTACAATCAGATAAATTTAAAGATATTTAGTGGATTTCTTGTAGCGTACAAGAAATCCGAAATATTAAAAAATTAATTTGATCAAAAATATCCATGTATGGTCGAGTTGCTTGAATTCATGAGTACTGAAATTCGTCAATTTGTTTTTATCGCTCTCGCTCTATGATGTAACGGTGCATGGAACGCATCTATACAGTAGCCACGTTTTGATTGACAGTTCTGAAGCTTTTGACAAAGTTTTGAGCAAAATACGGTCAAAACTAAAAAACCCATACAATTACTGATGGTAGTGATAAAAATTGCAAGCTTCCTTAATGCACTTTCTTAGATTACTTACTTGCGCTTATTTAGCACCTAAAATGAGCAATTTTTACAATCCAAAGTTACCACCTGTTTTGGTTACATTTTTTCGGCTCGTCGGATTAGCCCGATTGACGGGAGCACGTCTAGATTTTATTGGAGAGGCTCTAGAGGAAGGGGTGGGTGCGGTGCTTATTAATCATTTACCAAAATGTCAAAATTAACATAGTGCACACATGGTTTTTTTACCGATATAATTTTTTTTATTCTTTCCTTTATGCCTGCTGAACTTGTTTTAAAGACCCTAGTGTTAGCTCATTTCCTCAGCTCATTAATATTTGTGAATTTCATGTGACGTCACTACCTAACGAAAGCGCCCCATTTGGGGTGTTTTTTTTGCTTCTCTTCAAATGTATCAACTGCTTTTATAGTTTATACATTCATTTGTAGGACTAATTTATCGGTTAAAACGGGCAGAATTAGCAGTTGAAACATTCAACAAACTAATACAGTGATATTTAAGGATTTACAAGCATGTACCAGACAGCTGAAGATGCATAATCAACAATTCACGAAATTCGGTACCGCTATTTCACACACAACCTGGCGAGGTGGCTCAGTTCAAATGCTTGGGATTTGTTTAAAAATTAAAATTTTGTACTGAAATTTTTTCGTTTTTAATCGGAAGTGTTTTCACAGTGTTAAATTCTTGCGAAGATCTGTTTTTTCTTTCACGAGTGCATTACTTGCTTAGATTCACGAACTTCGGTACCTATAGTATACATGTATATAAATGTTGTGTATAAACATATTATAAATTTGTTATATGTCAAGGGTCCACCGCATTATAGGCCTTGCCTTTGGTGAATGCCTGTATTGAATTGTTAAATTATTTACCCACATACAAATAAAGAATCTTGAAACATGTCTTACTGTTTTTACAGTAATACAAGCCCCGGGGTAATTTTCGAAACGTCCAAACAGTAAATTGAAAACATTTCTTGTTATTTATCTAATTCTTTTCTTTGTTCAAAATCGAATTTAACTTAATCTTTTGTAAAGTCTCCTGTACAACGTCGTGTTATAAGTACAATTCATCATCTCAGTGTTCCCCATGTCTACACAATGGACTCTAACCACCATACTCCAGAGTATTCCCGCCACCGAAAAAGACGTAGTGGGGTAATTCCACAACTATGGGACAATCTGTAGTTGGCAAAAATCAAAATTGCTAAAGTGAGCCATGTCAATGCCATTGGTGTAATTTGTTAGAGGAATATGTTTACTAACGGAATATATATATGGCCACGATGGATTATCACGATAACGGTGGGCAGCTTCAGTAGAATAATGGGTTGTACAATATTGTGTCAACCCTGTTACAATCCAAAATTTTAATAATGTCAAATCTTTTGCTATTTAAACACCTAATGTATGTCTGAATATGTTCAGATAATTGATATTAAGACGCATCATAACATAAATCTATTGTATCTGTAATTTAAACTTACACATGGCTATATATGTCTTGTGCATATAAATTATGTTGAACACCATTTAGAATTTTCACATTCCTGATAATTATTAGTAAGCAATCTGTGAAACAACTTGCATTAAATAAGCACATTGACTAGCCATACAATATTTGATAATAACATCTTGAATGGAGAGATGCATATTCAGAATGTTAATAAAAGTATGCATTGCAACAGAGTTGACATAGACATAACAGTGTGGACATATATAACAGAGTTGACGGGACAAATTGTTATTTTGAAGGAAACATCTTTAATTAACTATATTCAAACTGAACAAACACGCAATGCATCACCTGTAACAACTACAAATTCATAGCAAGATTTGGCAGGCATAACTGTTAATCTAAGCAAAATAATCATCCCATACTTTCTTGTCTAGTGACAGAAACCGCTTACCCATAGTCGGCTCATTAATCGTACAAAGAACATCATTGACTGAATACCATATTTTATCCGGCCTTTTGGGATAAACAAATTTATTCTGCCCTGACTTGTGTATGACATTGATTTCAATGCTTCCGTCATCATTATCAATGTTACACACAATGCCAGGGTACAGGCAATCATCATATTGCACTATACACCACACTCCAGGCTCTGCCATTTCTGGTTTGCCATAAAAAACAGTGTCCTCAGCAGTATTTTCACTTATACATACATTCTGTGAGGTCTTTGTTCGATTCATGGCACTTGTGTCAAAAGACTTAACCAATGGTGTATGACATTGGCAGAAGTGTGGGTATGAGCAGAAACAGCTTAAAACACGGCAATGTACAATGTTTCGTTCACTTGTGACAAGCTGGTGTAATTGCATAGTATTGGGAATGGCTGTGAGTTGAGCAGGTATGCTATCGTCAAATTTATCTATATCAGAGTCCCTGATGTAGAACAATTTGATAGTTGTATCAGAATTGATCATGCAGTTGAATAGAGAAAACGCATCAGGAATGTCAGTTCCTGTTGACACCAATCTATCGGCACGCTGCTTAATGGCTGCCCCAATACCATCAGCGGCACCTTTCCCATGGGAAGCCTCAAACAAATTCCATGAGCCTTCTTGGAACCCAAAATCATATATTACATTTGAGAACAGATAGAAGTTCTTTTTATTTCGGTACTGAGTTGTAGGGCCGTCACTAAAAAAATGAACGGTTGAAACATTAGGAAATTCTGTGCGTATATGCTTTAAAATCGGATCTAAATGTCCCCAAATTGCAGATGGGTCATGACGTTTGGACGATGAAATTGTACAGAATGGCACCTTAATAGTCGGACTTGTGTTTTTATCTCTGCAATACATAATACCTGTATGCAGACTTGCTTGGCAATTGGATGCACCGAAATGGACAGACTGGACTTCTGCAGCAAATTTACATTGGTAGTTCTCCGAAAAATCAATATGTATAATGACCTCCCCTTCTGCGCTAACGTTCTGGTCGCAATGGGCATCATTGGGTGAGGCATTACACGTGTTATCAACCAGTTTCCTATACCACCTGTATTGGTTTTGGTGGTTATATACATGTTTAGTAAATTTTTGTTTGAGAGTTTCCTGGAATGACTTAATTAAATTCCCTAAAGTGTCATCCACTTTTTCCTTTCTAGTTACTTTCACAACGAACTTGACCTTTTCACCCTTTTGTAACTTTTCTCGCTCCTCGCTCTTGACCCCCCCACTTCCAGAACCATACACTTGAATCATGTGTATAGTTTTGGAGGTCAAATAAGAGAGACATGTCCTTGCACTTTGCACATTCTCTGTACATGCAAAGTTTATTTGTTCTGTCACAAACAATTTTTTCAACTAGAGTGTCTAAGCTCGACTGTTTCAGAATGCCAAGTTGAACCAGTCGTTGGTATTGAAAATTCAAGTTCTCGTGCAAGTTACAAAGACATGTTTCTCTGTCATTAATTCGCGGATGCATAATCCAAAAAGGTCTCAAGTAACAAAACATAGAGTAGGAAACGGGTGTAAAAGGGTTCACAATGCAGAAATCTTTGTGTAAGTCTCTGAGGGATTTGGAGAGAAATCGTTTTTGCATTTTTACACCACTTTGAGTTATCGTTTCCTTTTTCCCAGACGTTGCCCTAGAATTAATGTCCTGTTCAAGGAAATGTTGTATTTTCCCTTTCACAAGATGCCGTTTTAGGTTCCGTTGTTGTTTTCGGTGGTAGCCCATTCCACGTGGGTGGTTGCAGTTAGTCTTAAACCGTTTTCTTGAAAATCCAAAGCTCCGTCTAGCTTCTTCCAATAGCTTGTATTTTTTCAGTACGTTTCCTTTGATAACCTTGGAAATTATTTGTTTTTCTTTATTTGAGTGTTTCTGTGTGTACTTATTTCGTAGTTCCCTTATTAAGGCATAATGGAATGTTAATGTTTTTCTAACTTTCTCACTAGAATTACGTTCACTAAGCACTTTCTTTGTTTTCGACCGGGGAGAGTCCTTCTGGAGCATATTATTTTTAGTTTTTTCATTTAATCTCTGCAAACGTTTTTTGTACATATCAGTTTTGCGCGTTTGTTTTCGCAAAGCAATCCGCATGGTAAACAACTCTCGGTACAACTTTGATTTCATTTTCTTTACCCGTTTTCGGCCTCGTAATTTTGCACTGTCTACAGTACTATTTAGAGTTTCAAGAGCAGATGCATCTGCAGCAGATGCATCTGGAGTAGAAGGTGGTGACAACGTCTCAGCAAGAAGAGCATTCTTGGACCTTTGCTCTCGTGACCTAGCCTGTGCCTTCTTCCAGTATTTTCGCTTATTACGTTTTTCTCGTTCAGAGAGCTGAGCAAGAGTCTTAACCTTCCCAGAATCTTTTCGCGCTTGCCATGCTCGTCTTTCATTGATCAAATAGCGTTCTCTTCGCAAGGGATCTGCATCTCTGCGCATTCGGTATAGCCGCTGTTTATCTGCTGCGCTCATCGATGGCATACTGATGGCTGTAATCAAAATTATAGCCTAATGTTAATGTGGTTGCTAATCATCATCATTGTCGTCGTCATCATGACCATTGTCGTCGTCGCTGTCATCATCATCTTCATCATCATCCTCACCATCATCAACATCATCATTAGGCCTATCATCATGCCCATCGTCATCATCATCATCATCATCATCAACACCATCATCATCATCATCAGTGTCATCATCATCATTATCATGACCGTCATCGTCACCATCATCATCACCACCATCATCATCATGACCATCATCATCATCATCATCATCATTACCATCATCATGACCATCATCATCATCATCATCATCATCATCATCGTCGTCATCAGTATCATCACCACACCATCACCATCACCAGCATCATCATTTTCATTATGATCATCATCGTCGTCGTCGTCGTCGTCGTCGTCGTCGTCGTCGTCGTCGTCGTCGTCGTCGTCGTCGTCGTCACCATCGTCATCATCATCATCAGCAACAGCAGCAGCACCACCACGATCATTATCGTCTGCGTCACTGTCATCATCAAAGCAGACATCATCGTCATCATCGTCGTCGTCGTCGTTATTATTATTATTATTATTATTATTATTATTATTATTACCGTCAACATTGTTATAGCTAGCAATATTTAATCTCATGGCATTTAACTACTAATGATGCTAAACTAGTGTTAATGCATGTTTAGCTTAGCTCTGTGTAAAAATTGTACATTCCCACAATCTAGGCATGGAAATTAGCATTGTGCTCGCTAGAGGTGAAACATCTTGTATTTACTATATTCTATATTCTGGCAGAACACAACCCCCCCCCCCCCCCCTCCCCTTCACCACCCCATATCCCCCATCCACAATCAGCAGTGGCGTATTTTTTTGGGCATGAGGCCATACCCCCCTTTTGTCACAAAATTTGTATTTGTTGACCATCTAAATTAAAATTCCAGAAAATATTCCATACATTGCCCCCCCCCCCCCCCCCCCCTGAAATTACGCTACTGACAATCAGCCCCATGCATAGGCCTAATTAAATTCCTAATAATAATAATAATTTTAAAGGTGGGATATTTTTATCCAATGTTGATGGAGAGACAAACATACAGACAGAAAAACTTGATTAATGACAGATCTATGCACATCACGTAAAATATATGTGATACGCTATGATTTTGACTTGACCAGCTTTGTCAGAAATCGCTCAAATGACTGATGCAGACTATTGTACCAACTAATTATGAGTTGCAGGTGAAATATTTTTGTCAAATTGGCCAAAAATGTCAATACTGTTATGCACAGTCAACTCTGTTACTTTAGCCGTCGTAACAGTGTTGACAATAACAGGGTTGACAAATTTTCCTTATATGGAATCCAATATGGTTGCATCCATGTGGAAATATTTTGACATGGTATAATATTTATGTAAACAATACTCTTAAGTCACGTATAAAAGTGAATTCACATATTGGCCAAAAATTTTTTATATATGTATGTAACAGTGTTGACACAGAATAAAGGTACGCTCACTGATACTTACCTTTCAAGCGATCTACCGACTTTAGTGTATTTGAATTTATGATCTACTAAACTTTAGAGGACATATACGCAAGGGAAGTAACTCTTCAAAATGTTTTTCTTTCGAATTACTTCCCATATCTAAGACAAACCACTTCTGTATTACCTTGTAACAGAGTTGACATAAACTTCGGGGACAAAGCCATGGGCTGTCATATTTTATAAATATTTTTAATAGTAGGGTTAAACATTAGTTTCATATGAAAGTTTGAATATTTCTTTACCACTGTAAAATAAAATGGACCATTAGGTAGGGTGGACAAAGTTATGTGTTAGCATGTAACACTGTTTACAGTATCTGGGGACCGTAACAGAGTTGACATTTTGCATAGACTTCCATCATAGAAATTTTTTTCACCGAAACAATTTATTCTATATTGTGTGGATATTATCTCCTATATACTAGGCAATTATTTAAGAAGTGTTGATTTGTTTTTATTCTTCCCCAATTCACACATCACCACAGGGACATCAGTTTGTCCCGTAGTTGTGGAATTACCCAGTGGTCGTAATTGATGAAAAATTAAGTTTCAACCAACACATAAATGAAAAAATAAACAAAGCCAGTCAAATTATGGGACTAATTAGACCCACGGTTAACTACATAGATAAAGACAACTTCAAGCACCTCTTTAAATCCCTTGTCAGGCCTCATATCGAATATGCAAACGTAGTCTGGGCGCTAAATGCGATTGAAAATGTTCAAACAAAACCTATCCCAGGAATGCGTAACCTACGAAAGACTAAAAGCACTCAAACTTAACAACTCGCATTCAGAAGACTGCGAGGTGATATGATTGAGATATATAAAATACTTCACAACAAATGTGATCAACCTCCATCAAACGTCATCAATCTTTTTGACAATAACAGTATTACAAGAGGTCATAGCCTAAAACTTCAGAAAATCAGAGGTAGGTTAAATATCAGAGTTTTCATTTCCACTGCGCTGCATAGACCAATGGAACAAACTACCTGAACACATTATCAATGCACCTTCTATCAACTCTTTTAAATCCAGATTAGACCAACTATGAAGTAAAAACCCACTACTATTCAACTTCGAATCTGATTCAATCTTTCATCCCACTTTCTTTAAAGAAATGGTGACAAACTACAACTGAATCAGCCATCCAGTATATGCAGAACTGACGCCAGAGGCCATTTGATGCCTTCTGCCAGAAGAGGATTCATGTGAGTTCATCTCTCTAACCGTAGCAAACCATAATGGCATCATCATCATTAGTGACGGACATGTGAGATTAGGGTTGGGCGATTTTTCGATATTATCGTCAATATCGCGATATACTGATACCGAAATCGTCATCACTTCGAAAAATCGTAAATATTGTCAATACCGATAGGACGATATTGCACTTTTAACTGTGAGTATAATATAAATAATTAAGTTAGGAATGTCATACTCTTACCTCTATTCGGTCCAGTAATAGTCTTTAAGTAATAATCCAGTCTTTGTCTAAGGTAATAAAAACTTAATAAACTCCAAAATAATCTGTGTTCATTTAATTCATGGTTTGTTTGCGCTAATGAAATGATTTAAAGTACAAAATAATCCTTTGTCGTTCATTTTTCATAATTACACAAATAGACGCCGCCATGTTTTTTCTTGCCTCATTCTGAGTATTAGTCAGTGCGGAATACCATTTGCACTACCCACATTCCATTCTGATGACGTCATTACTACAGGTCAAGCTATTTATCCATTAGTCATTGATCTGCATGGTTAAACATTCTTCGGACCATGAAAGATTTAAATTTTAAAACTTGAGGTCGATAGGAAATCACACATATTTAATCCCTTATCAATACCACAGCTTGGAACGGTGGGTGCCGGGAAGTTAATCTCTTGCTTTACCGTTATACGTTTTTATGTAACTTTATACAATATATTTAGCATTTTTAAACGAATCAGATCAAAATTCATTCCACATATAACATTACGGATTTATTCTAATTGAGAAACGTCCTTAAAATAAAGAATTTAGGCCTAATTATTTCCAGTCTTCTATGTGTTGTGGCAGTCTTGGCTGCAGAGTTAACTGGGTTAATTTCACACATCCCAACTACGCCTTGAGATCAATGGATAAACCCGCTAAATAGTGAGCGAATTTGAATAGGTCTACAATGGGGCAAATTAGTATTTAATATTACAGACCAAATAAAATCTGATATAATTGTTTCCAGTCTTCACGCTGGTTCTCGTTCAAAATCATGCAGTGTTATTTTATTAATTAGCGGCCGGCGTGATAACAGCTGTCGGAATTCTGCAGTGTGAATTCTGATTGGCTCAAATATGATACGGCGGCCAATCAGATTTCGCTCTGCGGAATTCCTTTCTGCACAATGAAGTTAATGCATATTCCTTGCTCAATATTTTGACAGTTGTGAGGTAAAGATAACACAAAATACAACAAGAACAGAAGAAATTC
Organism: Chaetoderma sp. LZ-2023a; assembly: GCA_034401795.1. Lineage (NCBI taxonomy): Eukaryota > Metazoa > Mollusca > Caudofoveata > Chaetodermatida > Chaetodermatidae > Chaetoderma > Chaetoderma sp. LZ-2023a. Next base: position 41,697,730 of record CM067362.1, on the reverse strand, counting down.
CTTTATGTGTGATGAATACGGTTAGTTGCATTACATTCGTTGCTTTAAACTGTATATTAAAGTGTGGAATTTTGTGTATTAAATATGCGGAAATGACAATCATGGCGTCTCAATTTACGGTTTCAATGCAACAAATTTAATGAAAATAACTTGCAGACGCCACCAATTTGAAATACATGTTATTCTATGTTTACCCCACCCAAATGACGATATATCGTGATACCGCGGTATTTTAATGATACCGATATCGTCGCAGCAATATCGCCCAACCCTATGTCAGATATGACGTGGTCCCAGGCGTAGGTTTGATAATATTAGTCATTAAATAAAATGTCTGTAATGTACGTCTAAGTTGATGGCAAGTGCAACGTGATCAGGTAAAAAGCTCCAGTAAAGAATAACTCTCTGAAAAGGTTTTTCCTGAGATTTTTCTTGCAGAAATTTGTTTGAATTTTGAGATTATGTCCACACATGGTCATGGTTGCAGTGGATGTTTCCTTAAAGAATTAACCTGCATGCATCTAAGTTATATTTCATGTGTAAAGTTTTGAAAGTTTCAATTAAATCCCCTCTAAATCATCTATTTGAGTGACAGGTAAAGTGATTTCAGTCTACCGGTAGATGCTTAAGATTTGGAACTACGTTGTATTCTTTCGATGGTTCTTGACTGTCTTAATAGGTATGTTGACCACACTGAATTTACATATTCCAATATTGGTGTATTCTGATCCAGATGTAAAGTTTTTTTTTAATGACGGGTAGTATACTATTGGCCTTGGATACAGTTTTGTTGATACGTTCGTCAAAGGATAATTTGTTAGCGATCCAAATTCCAAGGTCCTTTTCTTCGACAGCAGAACAATCTTGTAAAATCTATGTGTCAGATGTGTAGTACCGTTAAAACTCGACTAAAGGACGCAGTTTTTTGGTCAAAACACATGTACTAGAAAGGGGGGTGCGTACTATAATCGAGAACATTCCTTCCCCACATTTTTGGCGCGAAATTTTTCTTAAAAAGTCACAGATTATACCACGGAAATTGAACTAAATGTTACCCTAGACAATTCACGCCGCCTGACGATTACCCTAGACAATTCACGCCGCCTGACGACTATGTTTAATGTATACTCCAAAAACACCAAGCGGAAGTGAAATTATTAAATTGGGGTGCCTAAATATTGCTTATTCTTTAATACATATCACTTATTAAATAAAAATTAATCCAGAATTTGACATAAAATGGCGTCGAGAAAAGATACGTGTATAAATCACGTGATTCGCCTCCAATCGCAAAAGATCTTTATTCTAATTAGAGCGAGTACTCGGATATAAATATTCTGGACTCGGAAATTGCTATATATCATCATTGCGCGATAGGAACTGAATGTTCCCGTACCTGTTTGATAACCAACTCCCGTTAGCGCATAAGATTACACAGCGCCTCCAATCACAAAAGAGCCAGATAACCAACTCCCGTTAGCGCATAAGATCACACCGCCTCCAAACGCAAAAGAGCCATTACAATCTGTTTCTATCACGCGATTTCGATGTTTTCAAGGAGACATTTTATGCCAAAATTAGATTGATTTTGATGTAATAAACAATCTTTATTGAAGATACACAATATTTAGGCGGTCCTATTTAATAATTTCTCTAACATCATGATAATTTTTAGTCATGCATTAAACATGACCGGATTGATGGTTATTTTTGATACCAATTTTCGATTTTTTAAAGGTACGTTTTTTCTAAATTTAACAGCGTCTTATACTTGAATACAAGAGTTTTTTGGGCGGATTTTGGTCAAATTTGGGACAGCGTCCTATATTCGAGGGCGGCCTTTAGTCGAGAAAGTACGGTATTGGAACTGAGGGTTGTTAGCACCGAAGTGAATTACTTTAGTTTTTTCAGAGTTGAATGATAATTGCCAAGTACGCGACCATTCACAAACCTTATTGATGTTCAGTTGAATATTTGTAGTAAGGGGATTACCTAAGATTTTTGTATCTGCAAAAATCTTGCAAGCGCAATCAATTGAATCGGTTAGATCGTTGATTAAAATTATGAAGAATTTGACCTAAGCTGCTTCCCTTCATTTTACAGACTAAAGATGTTATGAGGACTAGATACCCGATCGCTCTGATTAACTTGACAATCATAATACAGATTCTCCTTTACTAGAAGAACAAAATGCTTTTTACATTTTTGTAATCGGCCCAGCCAAAGCTGAGATAAGCATATAGCAACCACCTTGACAACCAAACGTTTTTAGCTATCGTGTTAGAGTTGTGACGTCACACCGGGATGACACCAATTCCTGTTAGTCTAGATTATTATCTCGGGAGCAAAGCTAGGCGCTCGTATTAGGCACCTATGCACATATTCTTTGACAATTCATTGTTCACACAGGGACACTACATTGTTCGAGATGCACAAAGGTTCAATAATATCGAAGTTGATGATATTTTTGTTGATTAAAATTTAAAGGACAGACCTCATAGTCACGGTGCCTGACATCACAAGTCTAACGTATAGGTCTGTTAGAGGTGACAGTAACATCGGAGTTTGTGTACGTGAAGTAACATCGGAGTTTGTGTACGTGAATTAGGCTATATTTAATCAAACCCACCCACCCACACACTTGGAATACAATTCTACAAATGCATATATGAGTCAATATCAAAAGTTGCAAAAATTTAATGCAAACAAAATCGAAAAATATAGTATTTCTAAACTCAAATTTTATTAAGTTTTCAATTAAAGTAATGTTACTAGATAATAAAAATCACCAAGTGCAACCTTATTGCCAGACGTATTCAGCATTTTCCAGAGCTAAACGATGCAATACTAGTTTGGATTGTCCATCCTGTTACAAATGTATTATTCTGAGTTTAGAACTGAATTACTGTTACAAGTACATACAATTTCGTAAATTGGAGGCTTGGATTATGACAAATCTCTGATTTAACAGAGTAAAATCACATTACAGCAGAAAAAGAATAGAAATATTGACTAAAGAAGACATACTTTTGATAAAATAGTCCTTTTTAGCATAGTTTCTTTCAAATTTTTCATGTGTATTGTATTGATCATCCACTAAATTGTCGTGGCTCAGAAAAATTAATTCCAATACATAGATAGTTAGGAATTAAATTCTTTTTAAATATATTTTATCCCCTTGCATTCACAAAACAATGTCTGCAACAGGAGGGACATCACGGTTACAGGATGGACCGATCCCGTAACAGGATGGAACACAAACATATTATCAGTAAATGCTACTCGACAGTTATTTTGATGCAATGATTTGTCTAATCTATCTTAGTATAGGCTTGCACGATTATTGGTTCGAGTGATCGCGATCGATCCTTAAATAATAATCGCGATTACTCGATTAATCAGCCCTTTAAATTACCTTGATACCCTATAGTAACAATGAGAGAAGACTATTTTTGAAAATTGATCGCGGGAATGCCTGGCTCGATGATCGAGCAAGCCATTCCAGCGACCTATTTTCAAAAATACTCTCCCTTTTGCTTGTAAATGGACAATTAATGCGAGAAAATTACGAGTTTCTTGAACAATTTCTTGACTGGTCATATTAAAGAGAAATTATTAGGTGTGTTTTGAGATATTTTATGCAGTTTATTTTATTCACGATTATTCGATTATTAATTTTTAATCGTATGAATTCGTGATTTAAAAATACTCGCGATTTTTTATTTAATCGTGTAATCGCACAAACCTATCTTAACATACACAAGTAATAAACAATAAAATCTTAATATTAGTGAAAACCTCAAAATGTGGTAACAGGAGGGACACCACGAAACAGTTCAAACACAATTCAGAAAATATCAGCTTAAACAATAGTACATAAAAGAATGAAATAACATTATAATAAACCCTTTTCACATTGGCATTACATTAGCATAATCCGCCAGGAGATCGGTGTCTTAATGTTCTAGCTGGTGGGTAATTTAATGAACGTCATTAAGTTTGCTCTTAGTATTTAAGCCATACATCATTGGAACATTGGATCAATTTCTTGAATAGTATGTAACAGTAGTCAATATTTAATTTTCAAAAAGCTAATGAGTAATTTCATGGAAATTAGATAATAAAAAGCTATACATACTATTCAGAAAATTGCATAATTACAATGGAGTGTGATCAAAATATAAACTGTTTGCTTGAATATAATTTTTACAGAAATAGGAAATGAATTAATACATAGCAAATTCGACTAGCTACATAGTAAATTCGACTAGCGCTCTGGTGATGTATGCTTAAATTACTTTGCAACAGAATTCCAGATATCAACGTCGATCTCAAATTGGGAATCTACACCATCTATCATTTTGGGCTGTGGAATTATTGCTACAACATGCGATCTTTCATACCAACATTTGTCTTTATGAGTTTTTGGCCAATAAAATCTATTTTTCTTTCCTCTTCCCACTCTGTGCATGCATTCTACATACAGCTCCTGCTCATCAATAGATTCTACAAAGCCTGGATAGAGCACGTTGTCATATTTTACGATCACATACTTCTTTAAACATTTGGACTGTTCAGGAATATATGTACATTGCATGCCATTATGCTCCATTGTATCATGAAAAATCGCACTATCTTGATTCACAGAGTTAGTGTTAGCCACACCATTGTAGTTATCAATACTTATCTTAGCCACATGATTAGTATCATTTACTTCCACCTCATCACTGCCATTAATGGTCACATAATTAGTATCAGTAACAGCCACATTCTCAGTACATGTAGCATTAACAACCACATTCTCATTCTCATTAATAACCACATTCTCATACGCCACCATATCAATAACAGTCACATCATCCGTATCGCTAACTATCAAACTATCATTATTATTAACAGTCGTTCGATGAACACTGCTACCATCCACACCAGCAGTAAAATTAACTACATTGTCATTTGTACCTATCAGCACTGCTAACATCCATACCAGCAGTGTCAATGTCATAAACAGTCATTCTATCAGCACTGCTAACATCCATATCATCATTATTATTAACAACCATTTGCTCAGCCAAATTACTATCATTAGTATCAATAACAGCAACATGCAGCTCGAAACCACGACCTACAGAGTCAATAACTGCCATATTATTATGGTCAACATTTATCATTGTTTCATCATGATCATTAATGATAGATTCCCATATGTTATGTGTGACCTCATATTGCGACCCTGGACCCTTTACTCGGTTCGGTGGAGGAATGATGGCTAAAACATTATCTCGCTGAAACCAGCATTTATCTTTGTTCTTTTTGGGCCAATAAAAGCGGTTTTTGCTGCCTTTTCCTATCCTATGCATACATTCGACATAGAGGTCGTCTCCATCACTATCTTCCACAAACCCTGGATAAAGCCTGTCTTGGACATTTTCGTAGACATACTTTACAATAACATGTTTCCCAATACATTTGGACAGTTTGGGAATATTCTTCCAACTTTTCTCTAATACTTGATTATTATCATTAATAGTAACAACATCTGATTGAACAGTGTTATTGCAATTCACACTGTGATTACCAACCATATCATTTATGCCAGGTACACAGTCATGATGCAAATTATCATCAACAGTCATGCGGTCCTGATCAACGCTATTATCAACAGTCATATCATTTAGGTCTGAAATAACACTAGACGTGAAACGATCATGCGTCAGCAGATTATTCACAGGCAAGCCATCACGCTTTTCAACATTGTCAACAATCACACCATCATTTACAGCGACATCACACAGTTATACTGCTATGTTCTACAGCAGACTCATGATCTATATCTGATTCTGCATGACTGTCAAATGTAAATTTACGGCATTTTAACACATGCCCTTTACATTCGTTAGATTCAGTACATGTACAACTTATATCCCTGTATAGAATTTGTCCAGGGGAATAAGTAAGTACTTGATGAATCTTCATAGTACCTGGGACGACTTGTAATTTTAGCTTGTCAACTTTGTGTTTGGCATTAACTATTTCATGTATTGATATTTCTTTAGTTTTTGTCTCACTGTTGTTCATGTTTTCAATAAACGATTTTGCAGATACAATATCATGGCCATATTTTACGTTCCTATCCGCATTTCTCTTCATGGCTCCACCTACTCCATCTGGCACACCCTTTCCGTGACCTGCTTCAAAAAAATTCCAAGCAGCACGCTCAAATCCTAGATTATAAATCTCAGTAGAAAACAGAAAGAAATTCGTTTTTTGTCTGTACTGGCTAGTGGGACCATCGCTAAAGAACTCGATAGTACGAACAGTGGGGCTAACAACTCTAATTTCACGTAATATGGGTTTTAAATGGGCCCAAATTGCCCCAGGACCATGGTAAATGTTGTCTGATACAGTACAAAACGTTTGCTTTATAGATGACCCTATAAAATATATGCCGGTATGCAATGACAATTGTTTCTTAGATGCTCCAAAATGCATCCCTTGAACCTCTGACCCCATTTTGCACACATAGTTCTCTGAAAAATCGACGTGGATCAAACACTCGTCCTCCTGAAGATTTTTCTTCTTCTCCATGAAATATGTGAATTGTGACCGCATTGTAAACAGATGTCGTTTGTAATTTAAAATTTGCTGTTGTAATTTGTTTAGTAAATCTGACGCGGATTCCTTTTCTAATTCCTTTATGGTAAAAGTCACTTCTTTTTCAACTAGGTTCTTACTTTCATTACCAATCATTCTTTTCTCCTTCTTAGTTTTCCACTGATAGAATTCTATTTGTAACTGTGTGTTATTGTTTTTTGTCATTATCATTTTGCATTTGCATGTTTTACAGATGTCATACATACAATCTTTGGATGCTATGTCACAAACAATGCTTTCCACAATACCATCGATATTATCTGTGGATATAATGTCTGCATGCTTCAACGCTGTAGCTATATATTGAGTGTTTTCACACGTCTTACACATACATGTATTCCGATCACTCTCAGTTGGAAATAATACCCAAAACGGTCTAAGTCGACAGAATGTTGTATAGCTAATCTTAGAACTACTTTCAGTCAAAAACTTCAAATGCAGATTTTTAAGACTGTCATTCAAAATACGACGTTGCTTTTTAACTTTTTTGGATGTCACTGTATTTTTCACTCCATTTGTAATCCTCGATACATCATCCCTCAAATAAAAGTCCTTAACACTTTGGCATAGTCGTCGCGACAGACAGTTCTTCTCATTCGATACATTCCTAGTTTTAATGCCCAAACGTTTAAATGCTACACACTTCATTCTATATTTCCGCAAAATGGAACCTGAAAGTAGTTTTGACAAACGACTCTTTTCAAGCTTCTTTAGTTGTCCTTTGTACGCTTCCCTAAGTTGTTCAATTAGTACATTTTGGAAGATAAGCATTCTATTGATTTCCTTTCTCGGTAGCTGTCTTAAAAGTTTTCTAGTTTTTGTTCTTGGCGTGTCATTTATTGTTGAGGTTCTCTGCTTCTGCTTTTCTCTATAGAGTTGTTTTTTGAACATGACATTCTTCTTTTTAAGGAAAATTAACTGTTTCGTTAATAGTTTATTATCACGATAGCATTTGGCGTGTTCTCTGCTTTGTCTGCTCCGGCTCTGTCTCATTTGTCTTGATGGTCCAGGTCGTTCCTGCATTTCATTTCTCAAGTCTGGCGAATTTGGTGGAGTATGAAGATCCTTCAATTGTTTTTGCCTTGCCCTAATGGTACGTTTCTGCTTCGTGGACCGTTTCTCTCTTTCTGTCATATTCGCAACCAATTTCTTTTTTCCTAATGCCTTATCTGCCTTGTGTTTCTTCCTCTCCTTCTCTAGGTATGCTTGTCGACGCGCAGGATCACAGTCACGGTTCTGCCTGTACTTGCGCTGCCTCTCAGCATTTGACATCGCCATTTTCCTATAAAAAAACAAATAAATTACATTTACAAAAATCTTTATGGCAATTTACTACCAAACCTGTTTATAATTGATGTACGCTCTTGTCACCACATGCTATGCTTGTATGGAGCTATTACAGTTGAGTTACGAGATACCAATTTTGTGGACTCAAGATGATAGTACATTAAGACGAGTGGTCGCAAGACCACACACGTCTTGGTGATCTTGTATCTTGAGGCCACAAATGATATTTCCATAGTTAATGTTATTGCATTAACTGACAGACGGTCTTTGTTGACCTATTGTCATGCTTCAGAAAAAGTGCCCACTGTAGCCAGGTTTGACTGTAATATTGCCATATGCTGCATACATGTATAGCTTATATTTTACTTTTACGTTTATTTATACTACGTTATTCATTTATATAATTTCCTTCGTTTTATTTTGAAATATTTTATTGTATTAGTCGTATCTTGCTATCATATGTTTGGATTTTACGCAATAAAATTTTATTCTATTCTATTCCACAAGATGATTGTTCCTTAAAGCAGGTATTAGTAAGATCACATGCCTTAAAGAATTGCCATTTTGTGGCCATAAAGGGTTATTTACAAAAGAAACTCGAGACCCACCCCCACCCACGACCCTCGAGCCGATGCAATGAAACTAATGGTGATCACGAACTTTATAAGCAATCCCACCGCAGTGGTTTTTCGAGAGGAATTAGTATCTGCATTGCATATGTCCTTCCTGTTACAGAATCTGTGATTCTCTTAGAGCGCAGGTAACAGTGCAATTATAATAGAGAATTAATATTATATAATCACATATGTGCCTTTGTGACCCATATAGTCAGTTAGGGCTACTATATATATCAGCTCAGGCGTTATTTCATTTACTATCTCATAGTGTTCCCATATCAGAAAATGTCACTCCTGTTACACACATATTTATATCCAGGAGCTTCGACTGCTAAATCAGTATTTATGTATACATATGAATCATAAGCTTCAGATGTATGTATGACACGTCTATGGCTCAAATATCTATCAATTAAATTAAATATTGCAATTTATATCAGGAAATGTCTATCCTGTTACAAACGAGTCCATACTGTTACGAAATAGCACATAACAGGATGGACTGTAACAGAATGGACAAATTAATTATTAAAACCACATGAAATAATGCCTGCTCCCTTAGAGGCGTGATGAACATGTGCTTTTAGCATTGCATCATCTGTACATTTAGCTGAGGGAATAGCACCCAGTTGCATTGAATATTTCTGCATAAATGCATGCATAACAGTACGGACCTTCTAAAATATACTATATCATGTATACTTACTGGCTTGTGTCTACAGATTTCTTTGATGGGCTGATATTGTTGAGCAGTTGTTTTCTTTTCACACAGGAAGTTGTTGTTAAAAATAAAAGGAAGCGCATAGATTCTAGTGTAGGGACCAGTTATTATTTTACAAATATTTATAAATGTAACAGGATGGACCTAGAATCCGGGGACACATAAACAAACATAATTTTTGCCTGTTCTTTCACCATTTCCAGCCTGTTAATGTATTTTCTTAAAACAGCGCATGCAAATCTTGACATAAGAAGTAAAAGTATATTGTATAAGCACATTTTATTAAAATATTGCAGTAAACTCGATCTACGGGTGACCGGGGGACATGACTATTTCACCATATTTTAGAGCATTTGGCATTTCTGAAATGCAAGAAAATATCGGATCAACAATTTTATTCGTATATTTATATATATCATACTTTAATATTGTACAGGCATGGAATAACTTAAAACTGAATTACATATTTTGGCGGTGATGTGTCTTGGACACAAATTCCTACAAATTTTGATATTGACTCATATATGTTATCTTTCTGGATTGACTGCAGAGATTTTGCATATGATAGGCATGCATGTACACAACCTTTTAAATGATAGTTAAGTAGGCCTACACCGCTCAGTGCACGTACGATCGCAATTTACCATTGTGTGGGCTTATGAATAAATTTATGATTGCATTATAGCAGTTACTCCAGTTGTGTTTAAAGTTAACTAAAATGTCTGGTAAATATAAATCTAATTAAACTAATCTATTTGTGTATGGTCTACATTGACAGTACACGGTTTGTTTACAATATAGGCAGCGGTCGAGGTGCGTAGTGAGGCTTATAGTACAACTTAAATAAACTGTTGAATGTCAACATAACGTGTATTATGTTCATATGGTTATTTTTTGCTTTGGAAGCATTTAAACTTATATATGAGCTGCACTCTAAGTAAAGATGATACGCTAGCGACCTCTGAACATCTGTCAGTTCACCTACCTATTTAAAATTTGTTCATCCGCTACAGTTTTGCTTTTTCATAACATTGAAATATGAGTGTATGCTACTTCTATACATGGAAGAAGTTGGTTTGAAAACGATATAGTTCATATGGTTGTCACAGGCGTGACCCCCCCCCCCCCACACACACACCAACGTACGTGTTGACCCGTATATGCCTCTACATTATTATTATACAAACACATTGCCAACAGCTTATAGGTAAACAATTACATTCTAATCAGTAATCATGGGAAATTTCACATAGGACACACTGACACACTTATTGTAGATTCATAACTGCATGCACTCTGTTCCTATACATTTAGATATGGATAATAGTACACTTATAGCCATCGTCAACCTCTCCCACCAACCTCGATCATCACGTTCACATCCATCCATCCCAGACAGTACATAGTACACCCAGGCCTTTCAAAAATGGTAATGGATCCACAATTAGGCCTACTAGACTACAGAGAGGCCTACTAGACTACAGAGTATTTGTCACATGCATTGAAATATTGCCGATTTTCTGCACTGCCCATGGGTTACCGTAGTTATAGGCCTATTATTATGCGACTATAGCTATCCATGAAACCATTACAAATGAGTAAATATCATAATAGATTTGGAAATAGCTTCAACCTGACATAATTTGTTATGGTAGTTGAAGTCTATTGTGTTAAACGCACGTTTTAAAATATGTTACCTTTGTACTACAGACAAAAATATTGACCCAGCTCACAGCGCCTTTCCCGGTGTGGCGTAACAGCGAGTGGTGATGTGATTCAGATTGACGCGTCATTTAATCTAATTATTTGGGCTGCCTAACATTTTTCTCACTCCAAAGTGACGCTATTGTGTTTAAATAGTGTAGTAGACCATCGACCGCAAGTCCTCACAAGACCTGTAATACGGAAACTTGTGGCAGCTTTTAAGCATGATGATTGCTATGAGAAATCCCATACTCACCCCGACCCCACGATGCAATCAATTATTACAGACGGAATAAATCTATTACAGTATGCTGCTAGGGGCCTCTTATGTGACATATTACAGATGAAAATGACTGCTTGTTGCTTCTGCAGCCTACTTAAAATATAGTTGACTAGAAGAAGGCAGCAACAATTTCCAGTCACATTAATTTTCAAATATTAAGTGTCTTAGACATGGTTGATTCACAGTAGCTCATCGTTGGGATCAATCGAACCTTGATTTTGCAAAATCCCACTACCTATGGAGCTATACAGGTAACCTGTTGAATATTTTGAAACTATAATTAACTGGTTGTGGTTGAGGCCTAGCATTGTTTAAAAAAATTCAACATCCGTTTATTATACAGTATGGGCATACAATTCGTACATTTGCATGGCGAGTCAATGTTCATGACATACATAGGTATGTCATTTCCTGCAACATTTTGATTCACAACCTACATCTGTGTAATTGATTATGAGTTATGACGTCGTATACTTGAGTGACAGATCTGGTGTTGGATGCAAGTGGCTATAGACTAGTTCCTTTAGAGCATGCCGTAATCCGGCGATGAACCAATGTGGGCCACCTGATCTTATTGTATAGCAACCTGTCTGTTAAACATCGTAACACTAATTCAATTGGACAAGATGTAACAACAATTTTTAGTGGAATTAGTCAAAAATATGTAACAACTTTACAGGAGTAAACAACAATTTGGTGTACGCACATTGCAGGATTGAAAGCGTAAATATGTTGCTGATATTGATAGGAATGCATTCATTTATCGTACATAGATTGACCTTTTTAAAGTTTTAGGAGAGAACGCCTTGTAATAATCAACATCATTTCAATAGCCCATATGTCCATGCATATTCAGGAACATGGATCTGCGTGCGGTATATTTAACTAAATTATTCTCAACTTTGACATAATCGCCGTCTGCAAGTTTAAAATGTCTTTGGGACTTCTCTAGTGGAATAGGTGGCGCTATTGTACAGACAATGCTTGTAAAATGAATCCAGAGTATATCATCATTCTTTGGCTTTTTGAATGTTTTCTTTCCCTTAGATGGGCATGTCTCCAAAAATGAAATTTCACAATCATTTTCTAACTCATCTTTGTCAGTTCTTCCATCTCTGTTAATGAAATTATCTGAGACATTAGCTGAGCTGACTGACTGTTGTTGTGTTTCTATTACTATGCCTGTTGTAGTTGGCGGTAAATCAGTGTCTGGAATCAACACATATTTCTTAGGGGTGTAGCAAGTGCAAAAGGTAGGTTTTTCACAAAAGCAACTAACAATTCGAACACCCATGGGTCCCAGGACTGCTGGTATATTTGCTATTTCATTTTCATATACCCTATAGATCTTTATACGTGTACCTGTTTGCACCATTGGCATATACAATTGATGGACATTAGGTATGAAAATAAGTTTAGAAAACAACGCAAAATTTACTCGACACCTATATTGTGTAGTTGGCCCATCGCTAATTATGTGTAATGTGTTGACATGAGACTTTGATGCTTTAATATCAGGCAATATTGGCTTCAGGTGTTGTTATCCTTAAAATATAGAACTCCTGTGTGTAAGGTGACCTGATTGTGTGACGCTCCGAAGTGAGCACATTGACTTTCCTTATGGCCTTCACAACTGTAGTTCTCGGATAAATAGATGTGAATGACTACTTCGTTGTCTAAGTGATTGCTTAAGTTGTCTAATCGTTATATGGGTGATTCTTTAACTATGGGACACATTCAGATTTGGTACTCATGAAAATCTTATCGCTGAATATTTAAAAAATTCATATGATATGTTGAAGGGGGGTGTCTCGAGGTACATGAACTATATCAAGCAGTGTGAGTTTTTTATCATGGGTGAACTTGTTACATGATAATGTAAGGGTGTGGCATCTAGAAAGTCAACTCCGTTACTGATTAACATGTTGGAATAAACATTTAAAAAAAACTTCTATAAACAAACAAACTCAACTCTAAAGTAGTGTAACAGATTAACTATTTTAACACTATATTGATTCTCCTTCATGTATACCTTGTATACTTATAACATATGTCAACTCTGTTACTATTTCGTGCAACTTATGAGAACAACTTATTTAAAATGGGATCTGGATGGACTGCATATATGAAATAATGATTTACTCATATTACAAACTTAAAAGCAGATTTCTATACATTTAAACATGGCACAGATAAGAAGAAATATGCAGACACATACATTAACGTTATTTGCAGAAAAAGGTAACGGAGTTGACATTATGATATCCCAGCGGGCACACGACGTTGTTTCAACATCATTTCAACATAGCAACGTTGATTCAACGTTAAAACAACATTGTGTGCCTGCTGGGATTAGTTTACAAGGTATACAAGGATAAGATCCTTTTAAGGATAAGATGAATACACGTTAGTTGAAACTATATTTTTCCCATATGTTTTGGTCGATAGACATTTGCCTTTTAGTAATGTGACCCGGTGTTGTTAGAAATGACAATACATTGTCAAAGGTGTACCAGAGTTTGTCTTCAATGCTTGGGTTAACAAATTTATTGTTCCCTACACACTGGAGTACCTTAACTTCAATAGAGTCCAGATCGCGATCAACAATTTCTCCAGGATATGCATGCCCATCATAGCTTACAATACACCACAAACCAACAACGTCATTACTTTTCAATTGGTCAGCCATGCTAGATTCCGAGCTTGTAATATTAGCGTCAATGTTGTCAGTCGTGTCACTCAATGGGATAGTGTCTGCTGTGATGTCTGTAGAATCAAGAATCACAGCAAACCCAGTGGAATTAATGTGTCCTTTATCTCTAGTGTTTTCTCCTGTGCCACCAACTTCTTTCTTCTTACTATTAAATGCCACTATTTTCTCTTTGTAACATGTACAGATAGTTGGCCATGTGCAAAAGCAACTCAGACGTTTTACCAGTATGCGACATGGTGATTGGATATGAATTTGGTGGGCTTTCATTATCCCTGAGACGGGAGCTATTTCTTTGCGTATTTGGATATCCATTTGTAGGATTGTGGACTCAGGGATATAAAATAGCTTTACACTAGATGGTAGTTTACATAATACATTAAACATTGTCTGCGCATCCTGTAAATCTTGACCTCTAGCTACAAGGTCATCTGCACGACGTTTGATAGCTCCTCCAATGTCATCTGCAGCTCCTTTGCCATGATTGGACTCAAAGTAGTTCCAGGTACTAGCTTCAAACCCGCGCGCAGAGAGGAGTGACGAAAACAAATACAGATTTGTGTGGTTGGTCCGTCTGAATAGAAATGAATAGTCTCAATCCCATCATCTTTCAATAGCCCTAGTATGGATTCCAGATGAGTCCAAATAGCTGCTGGGTCGTGTCGTTTGGAATCAGAGATAGAGCAAAATGAGATTACTCCCTTGGTTGTATAGATGACACCCGTGTGCAATGTTGCCTGCTTGTGTGAGCTACCAAAGTGAACCGACTGAATCTCTGAAGCATATTTGCAACCGTAATTCTCTGAAAAATCTATGTGCACTATTGCTTCCTCTTCCGCTAGAGAGCTTTTCAAGAGTCTGTACTGTTGGAATTGGTATCGGATGTTGTAGACATGGAGACAGAGATCCTTTTTCAATCCACTCTCAAACAACTTTTTGAGCTGCCCAACACTTCCATTATTTTACGTTTTTCAGTTTTTTGTGCAGTCTTTTCTACACACCCTGTTCGTAAGTCTCCTTGACTGTCTCCCAACTCCACCACCATATGTCTGCATTGTCATCCTGATCAGTTTCACAGAATTCTAATTTACTTTCCAAACAAATAGTACATTCCCTATACATACACTCATAGTGTTTTGGATCACACACAACATATGCTATGTTGTCCTCTACTCGCTTGTTCTGTAGTATTCTAAGTGAATGAAGTCGATCTGCTTGTAGTTGAAGATTATCATGTTTTCTACAAAGGCATGTCTCTCGGTCTGCAACAGATGGTGTTACTACCCAAAACCACTTCACTTTGCAAAATACTGAGTATGAGATCTTCACAGTAGAATGTTCGGCTAAAAACTTTGAGTGCAAGTTTTTTATTGTTTCGAGCAGGAAACGCTTTGCCTGTTTCTTACTCTTCCTGGTTATGGTGTCCTTTTTGTTTGTCGAAACACGCGAATTATCATCCCTCTCGAAAAACTGTAATACCTGTGTTTTTATAACATTAGAAATAACATTAATTTGTCTTTTCCGTTCATATATAAACTTGCGGCTTCTTATCTGGTTGTTGTTAATTCGTTTTCGTGAGATTAATAGTCCTTTCTTTCTAGCAAAGTTCACTAGCCTGTACTTCTTCAATGTTTTTCCTGCGTTATCCACGTGTTGGTCATCAGGACAAGGGCTTGTCGGTGGAGTAACATTTACTATGTTAATTGCTGCTTTTTTCCTAGACCGATATTCGCGTGATGCCCGTTGCCATCTCTCCCGCATTGTCCGCTGTGTCTTTTCATGCATGTCATTTATAGATATACTACGCTGCTTCCAACGGTTTCGTTCATTCGCCAAGTATGCGTCTCTTCGCTCAGCGTCACTGTGTATCCTCTCTCTGTATCTGTGCATCTTTTCTGTGCTGACAGTGGCATTGTGAAACACAAACTGCAAACAAATAATTTTTGTCTTGTAGAGCAAGTTTAGCAAAAACAGCAATACCAACACTTGCTTAGTTTCATTCATGTTGCTTATGCCCCTGCCTCTGCTGCTGCTGCTGCCGCTACTACTACTACTACTACTACTACTACTACTACTACTACTACTACTACTACTACTACTACTGCTACAACTAATACGGGTGGTGGAGGTGTTGTTGCTGTGCTGTTGTTGCTGTTTCTACTGCTGCTGCTGCTACTACTACTACTACTACGACGACGACGACGACGACGACGACGACGACGACGACGACCATTTTTCAGCAATAAACAAAACCCATCAACTCCGTTACCATATAATAGTAACGGAGGTGATGGTAACGGAGTTGATGTTTTATGTGTTTGGACGTGCATCAGCTGCGCATGCGTAAAGTATGGATTTAGAATTATGTGTAAATGTGGAGCTCTTCTGGCGCCTAAAACATATTATACACGGTTTGCGTATTATCAAGAGTCTTATTTATACAATCATGGTAACGGATGTGATAAATAAAAAACCTAACTCACCTGTCCGTAGTATTAATGTCAACATTAATAGGTCTCTGGTTCACGCGACCGCAAACACGTCGTCTGCTTAAAATAGCATACTAATTTGTAACAACGTAGCTGATTGGTTGCTAGATAATACGTCATTGTATATATTGTAGCGAGATTTTATTATTTCGGTAACGGAGTTGATGCAAAATCAGGGACATGACTGTTTACGTGAATAATACAATTACTATGAATTGGTCATGTATGAATCGGCTGCGAATGACTAGTTTGTATCGTTCTTAAATTAATATCTGCTTAAAGTCATAGTTTTTATTCGTAATATGATATTTATCTGATGTTGTTCTATGGCAGGGTGGGGATGGGACAGGCAAAATAGCTTACCCAATGCTACATATGGGGCCGATAATTTATATAAAGAGAACATTCCAAATATTTATTTACTGGTTAGTTGGCGTAGTATTACATAGAGACTCAGAAAACAAATAATCACCAAAGATTAGCTAATGATCATATCACAAGAATGTGTTTTAAAGTTGGCGGACAGCAAAATTCTTTAATTTCTACCCTAGTTGAAGAATCACCCATATATTGATGATAAATGTTGAAAAAGTGCTTTAATGATTTCTTCATGTCAATCTTAAATGCTTCAATAAGATTCATTACAGTTGCCTCTTCCTGATACAGTAATGTGTACAGTGATGGGAATTTTCTCTCCAGTTCGACCCACCTTTTCTTGCTCTTCTTTCTTGCTCCTTCACACATTCCACTTTACTGTACTGTCTCCATCAAATCCTGTCTCTAGATGCAGGTTGTGGTCTTTGCAATGTTCACATTGTCTGTACATGCATTTTTGCAGCTTTGTATCGCAACAGAGCCATACTGAAATGGTATCTAAATCATTGCAAGCTAGTGCACCAATGTTATGTAATGCACAGTTCATACATCTTGCATGCACACGTTTCTCGGTCCTGAATGTTTGGCTAATACGATATACATATATATGTGTTTTCGGACAAAAGCTTTAAATGTAAATTTTGCAAACTTTGGGACAACAAACGTCGTCGTTTCTTTATTTGTTTGTAGGTAACCGTATCACGTTTGCCTGGCAGAATCCTGCTATTGTCATCACGCTCCAGATATTGTCTAACACGATTTACTATCTTTAGTCCAAAGCCGTCCTTTCTCATGTTTCGAGTGTATACAAATGGATTGTCACCTGATTACGTACTACCAGTTTTCGTATGAATGAATACTAAACACTGCAAGCATACGACTGGGCACGGTATTTCTTTATTATCTTGTTAATTAACAGTTTGTTTATAGTCTGTTTCTCACACTGTACAGGACACTACCATGCCTCAGTCCTTTCCCTTGCCTATCCTGGACAAGCCTGTAGGAAATGAACGTTAATAAGCACATGAGCTGTATGATCTCGCCAGCTGGTGTTGTTGTACTTGCTTAAGGGAGTCGGAATGCCGACCGTCAACAACTAATGTCAGTCTGTTACCTACAATTCCTATCGATTCTTTTCACTCGTATATTTACTAAACTACTGGCCGAAACGACTGCTGAACATTATAAGTGTTTGCCGATCCCGCAGCAACAACTTTCATCTTCAACTATTGACAGATACCACCAACTCAGAACCGCCGGTTCTACTTCAATTTATTTCAGTCCTAACTTACTAGCTTGATATTCTAGTTATAGTTTCGCATCAGTTTCGATACGGTTTCCACGAAACTGTAATAGCAGCAGCACTGGTTAGCGTCACCCTAATAACTACTCTGCTACTCAGTCCATTAGGTATTTTCAAATCTGAATTTCACTAAGGTCTTACTCGTAAATATAAGACATCCTGCGGGGTCATGACTTCCCACAAGACACTCCGATATCTGCAATATGATGTGATGTGAGTGTTTGTCTTTTCGTTTCATTTTGCATATGATATTGGTACATGTGTAGCTAATAATTTCTTAACAGTACAACTCAATAGCAACATAATCAAACTAAAATGGCTATATTTTTTTATACATATAGACAGTTGCATAATCATTAGGAATGGGTGCTGCATATTCACTTCTGAATAATAGACATATCTTCCATGGTATTATATTTCATTTGTGACTTTCAACTAGTATAATTAGTCCGTCTGTTACAGTTTTGACATTCTGACACAACTATTAACCCTTGAGCACTCAAATTTGTTCAAGAAAATTAGAAAATGTCGATTTGCAGACTAAGAGAAGACTAATTTTGAAATGTTACCACTGGAATGATTGCCTCGGTTATTGAGCCAGTCATTGCAGTGCTCAATTGTCACGAATAGTCTTCTGGTCTGCAAATCGACGTTTCTTAAGACCACTGCAGGAGGCTTTTTTGGCTGGTATGAGTGTCAAAGGGTTAAATACTTCACTAGAGACATTTGATTAACTATCTACCATAACTTTTGTTTTCAGGGACGATCTTCTGGTTTTAAATATATATGTATATATATATATTTAAAACAAGATCGGTAACCGAGCTGACACCCCATGCATTCTCTGGTATTTTAGGCGGGGATCCCAATTCACTGGGATTTTAGACAGATCCCATGCAATACCCGTCCACAAGATGCTGCCCAATGGGAATTTTTTACTGGGATTCCTTACAAATCCCGATCTACAAGAATCCCACTGGGAATTTAAACTGGGATCCCACTGAATTCCTGGTCTACCAGAACCCCACTGGGATTTTAGTGTGATCCCAGCCTGCTTTTAAAAATCCCACTGGGATAGAAATATCCCAGCGGGGTGTTTCCCACCAGGATCCCAGCGAGACTCCAATAGGATCCCCCTTACATTTTCTGTGGGGATAGCTTTATTTAAATGAAGGACAACCGTAAAAATAGTGTCCACATATCATACAAAATGGATGGATCCGATCTGTCTCTCAATTATGTGACGTCATAATGAATTACGTCACTAGGTATCTGACGTCGGAATAATGACGTACTATATTTGCCTGGTGAACCAAGCATATGAATTGTATGTATTTGATGGATCTACAATTTAATAAGCTTTCTGTTGAATATTTTAAAACAGCAACAACCCGCAGTAAAATTAGTTTTAAAATATTCAACAGCCTACTTGATACCTGCAATTTACTTAGATTCTAGGAATTCAGATTTTAAAATCAATTCCGCCATTTGCAAATAGAGGGCGAAGCTTATCTAGAAATGAACCTTCCATTGATAAAGTATTCTATTAAAAATACCAGCAACAATTGAGCTGGGTATGTAAAAGGATGTTAGCGCCTCTCGTTCAAAACAATATCACCTAAATATTTAAGACAGTGCTCCAGTAATAGTGGTGGGTGAAATGAACGGAAAGAGAAGTTCCAAATTTACCGTTCTGGCTTAAAGCGATGGAATTTCCATTTTAAATCTTCCTCTATAGATTCTCAGGGATTATTTAAGTATTTAAATACCAATTTAATGAAATACGCAGTTCAACATGATTATCGGCGATAGGCCTAGTTGTAGTTGATTTTATGCCTATGAAATCTGTTATCTTTGTGCAACAGCCGGCATGAATTTTATGCCTATGAAATCTGTTACCTTTCTGCAACAACTGCCATAACGTCGGCTACATTATGAATTATAGGGTTTTGATGAATTTACATCTTAAGAAACATGATACTGACTTATGGGACACAGTATGAAACATGATACCGACTTACCTTTTATGTTGTGTGACGATGGGACGCAACATCACAAAGAAACATTTTCTATGGCTTTCTGAAACGTGTCGTGGTGATCTTTCAATTCTGAAATCGAGAAACAAATTGACATATTTTATTTTCAACTGACAACATCTGATCAAGACAAATGAACAATAATCAAGAATGCTGTGGCTGGTAAGTTGTAAAATGATGTGCAGTGATTTACTCTCCAGGCAGGCAGAGGTACCAGGGGTTTAGACATTATTTAGAATTACATTACTAGAATCTTGGTCCAGAGACTGGTTAATGAAATTCCACCCCCAGAAATGTCAAGTCCTAAGATTAGGAACTGGCCACCCAGAATTCAGCAACGGTATGAGAGGATTGGATGGGCAAAGTGTCACACTGATGGAGAATCTCAATTGCCATAAGCATGTCAAACTATCTGATAAAGCACTCTTCGTTATTTAGACAGTGAGATTTTCTCATTACTGTTTACCGCTACTGGAATATACAAACTCTGTCTGTTACCCACGTCAGATGAAAGACATAAATCGGATTGAAAATGTACAAAGACGTGCCACAACACTACTGCCTGGTATGAGAGACTTGACGTACGAAGACAGACTGTGCACCCTTAGATTGGCTCCTACAGAAGGCTACGCGGTAATATGTTAGAATATATACCTTTATGTATCTACATTCCGAATACAACACAGACCAGCCGGGACAGGAGGGTGATGGGCTCAAACTACACACAATCACTGCACCAACACCACTTCTGTAACAGTGGTAAATCACGGAATCTCCCTAAGTGAAGACGTCATACGTGTCCCATCCTTGACCATCTGCTGTATAGCACAGATTTCCAGAAACCTTACTATAGCTATTATCTTGCCTCCACACTCTTCACACTCAACAATTGTTTACTAAAGACAGACTGGTAGGGATTATCCTGTCAGTCTGTGCTAAGATACCAAAAAGACCGGGCAAGTCAGTTATTGCATGGCACCTCCATTATTATTGTAAATAAGCTTCATATCCCCTAGGGATTGTCCTATCATTCCACACCAGGAGCATGCAATACTTTTTATTAGCTTAAGAGTGTACCTTTAGTAAAGAACCTCGCACTGTGTCCAGAGTCACTCTGTATATACCAAATCAAATGTCAGGTTTGAGGGGCCTCCTCTGAGAAAATGTGAAAACGATGTGCTCTGAGAAGCCATTTCCTGCATATTTCGCAACAAATTCCATCCTAATATTTTTCTTAGGTTTGGCTAGAACTTGCCTGTAAGCATATAGTCCATGGGCTGGAGATGGGGGTGGGGGTGGTTCTGTGTGCATAAAATGTACCCTAAGTTACTCTTCAGAATCATGAAGTAGATCATCTGACTTAACAAGAAAACGAGGGTAGACTGCGAAACCTGGCAATAAGTGAGAAAATGGCCTTGTGATGAGTCGGCAGTTGATTTATGAGCCAAGATTTGGGGGTAGGGGAAATTCAAATTCTAATATCTGTTGAACAAATGGTCGGAGAATGATAAATAACCACTCAAATTATTTGTATTACAGTCCTCTATCGCTTACAATAGCCATATTCTATTTTCCCACAGCAATATTCTATTTTCCCACAGCAATGAGGTCAAAAGGTCATGAAAATCTGGGTAAAGTGAACATTAGCCTTATACCACAGAGGTCTGATGCTTAATTACAAACTTCTTATCACTTTAGTCCTTTAATAAAATCTAGATAAATATAATAATCAGTGTTAATTAGATACGTGGAGTCAATATTTGTGTAAATGTGTGACACCAGAGTGTGTAATATGACATTGTGATACAGTGAGCATTCAACTTTTCTTAAGTTTGGCTAGAACTTTCCCGTAAGCATATAGTCCATGGGCTCGAATACCGTATTTTGCCGCTTACACGCTCTTAGTAACTATGATTAAGATGTTGGTTACGTATCTATTATAAATCGACTTGCCTATGGAAAGTCTTTAATGTCATAATTTATCATCTAAATTCACAAAAAGTGTAAGTTATTATACAATCCCCAAAGTATTCTTACACCCAGATCCTGATTCTGAACCAACCTGGCATTTACAGAACCTACAGCATGGTACACCCTCCACACTGACGACAACTGCATGTTTGCTTTGTACATTTTATACATTGTAAATGAATTGCAAACGCCTCTGGAATTGGATTTTTGGCCATGTCTGGAAGCAACAATTCATCAATTTCCTCAAAGTCATATACAGTTAGATCAGGTCTCTCTGGACTTGGCGACAGCAGGGATATCATGTGATTAGTAATTTAGAATGCCCTAAGGATATGCGCTTTCAAGGAATGGCTAGTTGGTGGCAATGTCTCGAAATTCATTCCCCTGCAATGATGATACAAGTGTCTCCTAAGTTGATCTGTTGTCACACAGTAGGTTCCTTTCTTAAGCACTTGGGTGATGTACTCCTCACATGCTGTGATTAACTTGTTTATATCATCCACTCTTTCACCGAATCCCGTCAAATAGGGTTTGCCGTAGGGCAGAATGTTTGGTTCCTACTTTACTGGTGTAATTGCAACCCGTTAAGGCATGTATTGCAGGTAGTACTTGGCACAGTCCTAATTCTATGTGCATTGCCAAGGTATGTATTGGAATAAATCTGGTTGAGTCGCCGACTCCAGCTTTGTCCCAAAGTTCTTGAAGTCCAGCAGAATGCAAATCACTCCAGTAGGACTGCATGCATTGCATCAGGGACTATTCGAGCATCTGCTTCCCCTAGTCGCACACCTCTAATGACTGTCCAGCAGTGACAAGATAGCAAGGAGTAGTTTTCCAGTAGACTTTCCATCAAAATGACATGACTAGCTGTATCTCTGGTGAGTTGGTTACTTGTGCTCTAGCTTGTTGGTGTAATAATTGTTCTGGCTTTTGCTTGTTTCTACTGGACGCCCAAAACCTCTCCATCTCTACTGGAAGTGGTGTCTCACGATTGATAGTACAGAGTTCTATTGGGGACTTCGTTTCCCTGTCACTCTAAATCTTTTAACAACTCACAATTAGTCCAGTAAAACTACAAATTAACCTAGAACAAATTGCAACAGAATCTATTAATTTTCTGCGGCATTCATGGGACTGCCAGGTGTCACATATCAAAAGTCCTCCAAAATCCCTCGATGGGAAAGTGGGTAAATTCGCATATTTAGCTACCGCCATTATCCGAATAATGAAACTTCCCTTACCTGCTTCATTCCGCAAATAAACGAAGTAGAAATGTTGTCTAAGCTCTGAATTTCATGGTCACGGAAGACAGTAAGCAATTGGCAATATTGCCTTGAACCACTTGTACAAATTCTCCAAACCACAGATTAAATATGGTTGTATGCACAGGGCCGGGGTAATTAAAAAAAATTATATGTAAAGTAAGTTTAATTTTGTTTTTCGCTTTTAAAATTTTATCTAAATAAATTGCATTTTAATTTTCAATTTTAATTTTCAATTTTATCTCACAATTTGAATGAATTTCTATACAATGCAATCAGAATATGGACATGGATTTAGATACATGCGTTATTTGTAACTAGAGCCAAGAAAATGGCTCACAAACTGTTAAGCTTCGAGTTAAAGGCTGTGACGGTATTAACAATGCTAGCAGAGCCCGTGAAAGCGATGTCATAGCTGAAGTAGGACAGAGGGTTCATGTAAAATGTCGATGGGAGTTCATTGATCCCAAGCGGATTGCCCGTGACGCAGAGAAAATTGAACAATCTCCGCCACCCATGCGAACACTCCGTTCAGAAAGTCCAACATTCAATTTCGCTATGCGGATACCCAGCAAAAATTCAAGATGGAAAGAAACTTGGCTATGATATTTATCCAGTAAGTACTCATGACTTCCAATGTAGTATCGCCGAGGCCTGTGAGCAGAGAAAAGGCGAATGGGGCAAACTTGTAGCTGGGCGGCTTGCCTTAACGCCAGATTTATGCGTTGTCAATGCAGTATACCATCAAAGCTGCAGCGTAAATTTTCGAACCATGAAAAATATCCCTCAGCTGCACTCATCTTGCTCATCCAAAAACATGGTAGGCCAGAAGACTTGGACAGAGTAAGAGCATTTAGTGCGACAATGGCATTTCTTGAAAATAATGATGATGAGCAGCTGACCCTGCACGACCTCGTTAATAAAATGCAAGAGTATCTCGATGATAAAGAGAATAAAGCATACAGTACAAAATACATGCAGGATAAAATAAAAGATAATTATGGCGATGAAATATTTATTAGCACTGTGAATGGTGTTGGGGGGTGTACGGGGTGTATACTAACTACTAGTCAAACTAAAACGTCTTCTGGTCCTTAAATATTTATTTCGTCTTGCCTCGTTCTAGATACAAACTCATCTCTCTCGCTGTAGAGCAGCAGCATCTATATATATATATATATCTCCAGCAAGGGAAGGTAACACCATCTCAATACACGATGCAGGTTAAGAGGTTGCCTCCCCTTACTTCACCGTTCGTTTCCAAATGCGAGAGTGCGCCAAGAAATGAACGTGAATAAAGGGAAACAACTCCATGCGCTTGGTACATAAAGTGACGCTAACTATACATGAGTTACCTCCCTTAATGTCATTTTGCCATTTCCAACATGGCTTATAACATATGTATTCAACATCCCCGCCATTAAAATTAAAATTGGAACACCAATTTTACCATAAGTCATATTGGAAGTGGCAAATGACAGCAGATAAAATAACATCACATAAAATGAAGTACAAAGTATGTTTTTGAAGCAGAAATTACAAAAGCTTGAATTAAACTGGAGCACAGAGTGTCAGAGTGTCACATGGTAAATCAATATTCTGCCGATGTATGTTCCTGATAGCCACATCCACACACAAACCAAACACAATCCTGTGGCCACAGGTTAGACCATTCATACATCCATACATACACACACGCAATACACATGTGGATTATCAGACACTACACCGACAAACATTAACCCATGAGACACATCGTATTTCAATATGATGTACCGATGTGATTGAGCATTATAGTTTGCAAGACTTAGGAGAAATGGAGAAGAATAACTAGCAAATGAAAGCATAAAAATGGACACCCAAACAACTATTTTAACCATTAATGAAACAGCAGCAAACTTTAAATCTAGTGTATCAAACAAATACACAAATGATCAATTATATAAACAAATAAGCATAAAATATGGTATATGCCCCTACACCTAATCTAGTATACGAAAAAAACATAAA
Organism: Chaetoderma sp. LZ-2023a; assembly: GCA_034401795.1. Lineage (NCBI taxonomy): Eukaryota > Metazoa > Mollusca > Caudofoveata > Chaetodermatida > Chaetodermatidae > Chaetoderma > Chaetoderma sp. LZ-2023a. The sequence continues at coordinate 41,672,308 of CM067362.1, read as the reverse complement.
TTGTCATTGCCAAGTCAGACGTTATTGGTTATATAGGGTGATTATGATGACATCAACATCCAGACTAATAATCATATGATATTGACAAGAAACCAGCATTCAAATTTGACAATCGGCCACATATAGATAGGGTCTACTCAGAAAATGTGCATCAGGAACAGCACATTTATATTGCAAACACGCATGGACGGATTGTCACATTAAATATTGATACCATGACAACATCAACAAATCATTACGTAATCGTGCTAAATATAAGTGACGGGTAAAAATATTATGTTATAAGTATTATAATGAGTACATGGGCACTAAATTAATAGTATAACTATTAATATTAACTAATTACAAACGCTAGCATATTCAGGATATGATAAATACATGTGCGCTATTAGCCACGTGCGCACAGCGTGACTATTCATGGTTATCGCCTACATGTGGCGCCATTGAATCTGCATGTCAAACAATCATTCATTCATTCATACCTCAAGTTGGAACCTTAGCTGGCTGTGTTCGAAAACAAGTACAGAGCAAACTAATAAACAATTTTCATCCAATAAATTCTGGTAAGCTAGGGTCATCATATGAAAGAAACTAGCTAGCTATTTTGAGAAATGCCGCCCTGGTCTGCTGAAGCGACTTTAAGCCCAGCTGTTCTCAAATAATCAACTTGTTTACCTTCATTTCCAACAAACAAGGAAATTCATAAACAAATCCTGCAAATAAAGTGTTAATTCTCCCAAATTGACATCGAACCCATCACCGCGCTTGCAATCTCAGATGTCATGCGGGATGCATCAATTAACCTAGGTTCACATGCATTGAAACTAAATAAAAATGTAATAAAATGTCAGCGACAACAGATGAACAGTCAAATGCTGGCGGACGTCTGAGGCCAAGTACCGAAAGTCACGTTTAATTATGCTTCTACAAGACCCAGAACAGTTCGGGTCCAGCACCTGTACCCTTATCTGCCATAAAACACTGCCATATCACAAACTCTCACCATCCATTCACAAATGATTAACAAAAATCGAGGATAGTTATACAGATTCAAAATTTGAAAACATAATTTTCAAACATGTTGCTATCTGCGATAGAAACGCATATCATAAAAAAAACCTCCACAGATAGTTAACAATTAACAATAAATGAAATAAAATACTTAAAAATCAGCAGCACAAGTGTTAATGTGATCCAAGCATTGGTTCGCAGTAATGATGAAAAAAATGTACATTAATAATATACAGCAACAATTGTCGAGCTAAAAAAAATACATGTGACATGCGGTACCTAGGTAGCCTTGTCGGAAATGTCAACAGACAGTCAAACAAACAGACAAGCCCATATGCATACTTGCAAGTCACAAACAAAGATGATCCTAATTTCCTAATAAACTTACAATTCGCTCACCACCAGTTGTTGTTGCAACAAATCGCAACGCAAAACACATCAAATCTAATTATATTTACTACGCTAATAAACGAACGCGCGAGTGCGAACATGTGTGGTGTGGAGGTGTGCGTGCGCGTGTGTGAGAAACCGCGCTGAAACAGCACTGGGGACATATTAGCTACGCATGCGGGAAAGTTTGCATGAACTCGGTAGGCCTAAATAGCGTGTCCAGGCAATAAAAATGCGAACATTAGTTAGGTATCACTAATTTGTACCAATTGATGACAATTCGCCACATTTTTTCAAGCAAAATATTTCAAATAGGCCTAACACATCCTGTTAGCAACAAACAATAATATATCATATTACAAGCAATTAAGCATAATTTAAAAAAATATATAAGTATTTATGAAAATATAATTTAAAGAAAAACTAATTTGTCGTAAACATCAACTCAACTTAAGAGACAGCAATGACTTTAAAAGAACTGAAGGAAACGGCCCACGGCATGTATTTTCTCCAAAATTATTCTATCATCCAGAAGCAAACTGGTTAAATCAAAATAGTCAACAGCGGCATTGTATTCACAGAGAAACGGCTTGAGACAGGATAGTAGTAATTGATGGCAAGCGACTCCAACACCGTGTAGAGCAGCATGTCATGCGGGAGGCATGGGTGGGGGTAGTCAGCATTTAACTACATTTTATATCTTAGCAGAGCAGACGAAAATAAATGATGCGCCTTTTCAGCGGCTGAGCAAATAAAATGATTGTAAAAGTGGATGTAAAATAAACTCCGTTGTATGCGCAGCGTTGCCAACCTATTGCTGTAGGCGTACTAGAAAGCAACAGGTATAGCAACGCAGCGACAAAATGAGCATCTTCTCCGTTTCCTTTCCTTTACAGGAATATTTAGTAGACTTAGCTGTGAGACGGTTAAGCAAGATTTAGTTGGATTCAGCTTGGAGAAATTGCTCTATCACGCGCCGTTATAGAGTTGTAAAGATAAAATGTGCGCAATGAATAAATATACATGCTACAGTCACTATAAAGTCAACAATCAATTAGTAATCAAATAAGCAGCATATAGGCTCATCAAAAACATAGCATACATTTAGCATTTCCAATACAATTGGCTGGAAAATGCTATTTCAGCCTTTGATGATGTAATTTAATAAAATAGAAATATGTATACATGTGAATTATCATACGAGTAACAATAAAAATACAAACAACAATGTAAAGTAATCAATTCAAGGTGGTATATGATAAAGTATAGATGACTGGACAAACAAACAAATTCAGGGACAATCAATATCTATAATACTTTCATCGCTGAAATCCCAGTTCCATTCTTTTAGGTAATCAATAAAGAAAAATTAATTACTATTCCAGAATTAATATAAATGACAACACGATATTGTTGCATATACAACAACAGCGTCCAGTACAAACAGTTCTTTTCATAGCTAACCCGGCCATATTTAACATGTTACCATGTTCAAATTATTCGAGAGGACTGAATAATGACAAATTTATGACGTATAATTAGCAAAATGTTATTTAGTAAAGGAAAATAAACAACAGTAGAAACTTTGAATCTAGTAAAATGTGTCAACTAGAATATAACATGAAAGGATAGCACCTATTTTGGTTAACTGTGTTTGTGAGCCAAAAGACAATCATATCAGCTGTCCACATCCAGAAATCTAGAGGGACAAATTGCTGGTTGTGTCCGGCTTCTACAAACAATTAACCACTATCCTCCTGCATTCCCACAAAGCTGATTTCACTGGATGCAAAGTGAAAGCATACTGAACATTTTGAGAAATTTCACCATTAGTGGTAGCAATATCATCACGACAAATTATCATCAAAATGATCAGCATACCCTCCAAATTGCGTACACACATTTGTCAATCTAGTTATCGACATACAGGATGAAATAGGCTACTTCCACCAAATACCTTGTCAGGTCACGAGAAACAGCTAACATCATACATCACATTACATCCATGTAGGCACACACCCATGCATCAATCACACATATGCATCTCATTGTGTCCGGCCTACATACACCTGAGGTACGACCTCAGTGAATATACACCGAGTAATCCTAATACTCGTGAACACCCGTGTATGGAGACAATCATTTTATTCATGGTCATCAATTCCACCATTCAAATTAAACTCACATATGCAACCATATGTTTTTGAGAATAATTAAGTAAAATTCTGACCTACAATAGCTGTGTCTCAGAAAACACACATAAAAATAACAACACAAAATCTCGTGCTTAGAGACAATCATATTATTCATGGTCATCAATTCCACCGTTCAAATTAAACTCACATAATTAATCATATGTTTTTGAGAATAATTAAGTGAAATTCTGACCTACAATAGCTGTGTCTCATAGAGCACACACACAAAAACAATAACACAACATAACACAAAAATCTCGTGTTGGTTTGACAAACATACATTTCAAGACATCAACATTGCTCTTCAAGTTAAACTCACACAATCAGTCGTGTGTTTTTTGAGAATAATATGAGCAAAGTTGTGTCCCACAATAACTGTGTCTTACCGAAACACGCAGCTGAGTCACACCTGACAAGCATTAATAGAAATAACCATCCATTGTGTTACATAAGTTAACACGATTTACACCCATTCCATCCTGAATACACATAACTAAAATTTCCTGTTATCCAGTGTCAAAGCGGTGAAGCAGATCTGACAGCGTGTATCAATAGTAGTCTGTGAGACCGATTCCATCATAATTCAAACCACATTTGAGCAAGTAGATATTCAGAATGAAATGGGTTATGGGAAGTGAATAATTAATACGTTCAATCAATGAAGGCCTTAGAGATTATGTGTATGACGTGTTATTTAGATTATCTAATCTGATCCATTAAAATACAATGATAAATCTAACGATAGCTGAACGATACAACACCAATAAATCAAAATACATTTCTGCAATATGATCGACCAAGAGAAAATATATCAGGCATAGTGCAGCAAAAGATCGGAATACAGGCGATCGTTAATCAATTAAATTAAGATAAATTATTTAGGAGCCGGATTGCGCGCGGGCGTGTGTATATGTATGCGTGTGATGGTGTGCTTGCGCGTGTGTGAATGCGCGTGGAAAGGCACAGGCGTGAGTGCATGGACGCGCGCGAGCGTGCTTGTGTGCATCCATACGCGCGTGCTTGCGGGTGGGTGTGCGCGTGTGCGTGTCAGGGTGCGTTAAATGTGCGCTTATGGTAATTTATACAGCTGGAGGAGGTCTGTCGGTTACTTGACGTCTAGCTTTCGCATTTAGGCTTGCACTAGAAAGCCACCGAGCATTTTGCGCCGGCTCTCCTACAAAATGTATTAGATACTGAATGCCATCCGGAGTGTGTCTTTGAGCTAAAACACGCTTAATGTTATAATAGCGATCTGAGGTGGACGCTGAGGATTCAGACAATAATTCTGGATCAACATGACTAGACTCTCTGTATCTGGCAGGCTTAAGCAGTGTGCGCTTGGGTCTAGGGTTGCTGGGAATAAGCTTAGACACAGCATTGGGAGGGGGAACGACGGGGTGATTAGTAGTGTGAAATGTATGGGTGTCTGAGGGAATGGACGGCTCAGTGGAATTGATAGTGTGTTGTGGTGTTGAGTGAGGTTTGAGTGCCTGCAGAGCAATACAATTTGACAGGGGCTTTCCTGGTGACAGAAAAGAAATCAGAAGGGGAAGGCTGACGAACATGAGCAATTTTAAGCCGGTCAATATGTATAGGCTGTGTGAATTGTCTGCAACCAGTGGGATCTAGCAAATACACAGTATGTGGACTAGAGACAACATCCACTACGAATGGACCATCGTAAACATGTCGCAGCTTTTTCGCAGGTCCACCGGATTCGTCAGTCAAATACACATAGTCCCCAGGTGACAAGCTTAGCATGCCAAGGCCATGATTAGTCTGAGATAGCATTTCCGTCCTCGATTGAACAAGATTATCAGACACATCACTACGAATATTAGACAATAGGATAATCTTTTGCTTAAGATAATCATTTATATCCTGAGGGAGACTCTGCATATCAACGGCATGGCTAACCAGAGGAAAGGTGGGCCTTTGAGCAAATATAATTTCAAATGGAGAATATCCTGTACTGGAATTTACAGAATTATTAATTGCAAAGACCACAGACTGTAGAAATAAATCCCAGTTATTACAAGCCTTGTTCATATATGGAGTAAGTCGACTCGCTAGTGTTCCATGAGCGCGCTCACACACGCCAAGACAATGGTGTACGAAACTAGGTGTGAATTGGTGTGATACATGGAGTAGACCACACAGCTCCTGGGTAACTCTGGCAGTGAATTCAGATCCCTGGTCAGAAATTAAGGTATCACACACGCCATATGTAGTAAACAGTAGGAATAGTGTTTCCGAGACAGTGATGGCATCCTTGTTAGCAATAGGAACAGCGAAGAGAAACCGAGAAAACAGATCTAAAGCTGTGAAAATGTATGTTTGACCACGCGGTGTGCATGGTAGGGGGCCATATAAGTCAACTTCCCAAACAGAGAATGGACGGGCAGGTGTCGGATATGGACCTTGGTGACCTTGCGAGACTGACATTCGTGACAAGAACGGACATAATCCGAAACCAATGTAGCAAGTCTAGGGAAGTAGTAGCGCTCCTTAATCCGATCAACAGTGTCCTGAATACCGCCATGTGCGCCCATTGGTGAATCGTGGAACCCTTTTAGAACGACTGGAACCAATGATGAAGGCAAAACTAGCTGATAGCGGGACTGCATTTTTGAACGTTTCGCTTTAGCTACACGTGAATGAAATAATATACCATCAATCAAGGCATAGTCTGATTGTTGTACGAGAAGTAAGCGAGCCGTCTTTTGCAATTCAGGCAACGCACCCGTGGCTAAGTAGTCAATCATCGGTTTAATGACACTGTCTGTAACTTGACATTTTCGTACGTCTTGTGCGGCCATACCCAAATGATGTAACCCTGTGTTTATTGAATTGATAGGCTCTTCAGACTGATCAATGTCCTGGTGATGATTTAGTGACGTTTCTACTCCTGATTCATCAACTGATTTCATCGATACTGCTTGAGTGGGTAGAATTTCAAAAGACATCTGAGACGTTCCATTAGAGGAACGTGATGTGTCCATCAACAGCACGCCACCTAGGATATTAAAAGTTGCAGACTCTTCAGAACACGTTTCATATTCAGAATCCAAACACGCTGGCGTCGCAACAGTGTCACTAGAACCAGTGTCATATCCAGAACACGTGTCATAATCAGATTCCAAACACTCTGGCATCGCTACAGTGTCGCTAGAGCTTGTGTCATGTTCAGAACACGTGTCATATTCGGAATCTGAAACCCGTTGCATTCTTGTAGTGTCACAAGAGCTTGTACCACGTTTCTTGTTAATACGACGGTGACGACGTTTCCAACGAGATGGCCCACAAAGTGTGTCATCGTTATCCTCTGAATCTGCGTCATATGTGCTGTCACATGATGAATGGATATTGACATAGTTACAATGCAAAGGGTGTACAACCGGCGCATCCTCAGTTATAAACGTCACCTTCGTTGGTTTCTCCAAAACATAGGGGAAACATGGGTCATCCTCTTCAGGACTGGAACCAAGCATCTCTGGAAACTCTGTGTTTCGGGAAAGTGCATCTGGAACTGTCATTTGCGAAGCAGGGGTGTACACAATATCCATGTCAAATTGCTGTAAGATTGCCAACCATCGTTCATAGATTGCGCCCTTTAACTGTTTCTGAAACAAAGGCCCCAAAGCTTGATGGTCACATTCGACAACAAAATGTCTACCACGTAAATACGATGCACAATCCAAAATACTAGTAACCATTCCAAGCAATTCTAGTTTCGTTGGACCATAAGATTGCTGCCATTTGGACAGACCCTTTGAACCAAACCGAACAACTTTAGGAATGTCGCTGTGGATCTGATATAGCATATAACCAATTCCTTTACTAGACGTGTCAACCGCAAGACGAAATTCCAAATCAAACCGGGGAAAAGCCAAAAAATCTGAATTCATAAGTGCATCTTTGAGTTCCTGGAAACTTTTAACACAATCAGCTGTCCATCGAAACTGTAAATTTTTACGCAACAATGAATACAATGGGCTTGCAATCGCACTATAGTTACGGATGAACTTCTTGAACCAATTGAAAATTCCAAGAACATGTTGCAATTCTTTGCGATTGATTGGTGTGGGGTACTTCTGAAGAATTTCAATTCTCGCGCTAGGGGGCTTTATACCATATTGAGAAATGTCATGCCCTAGAAAAATACAACTAGCTTGAGCAAACTTACATTTTTTCGGTCCGAGTTTTAGTCCTGCATTTCTAAGACGGCACAATACTTCCTTCAAATCGGAAATATGCTGCTCAAATGACTCAGAGAAAATACAGATATCATCTAAGTAGCATAACACAGATGAGAATGTCAATCCTTTCAAAATTTTATCCATCAATAGCTGGAACGTGTTAGGTGCTGTTCGAAGGCCTTGGGGGAGACGCCAAAATTTATATGTTCCAAAACAGGTATTGAATGCTGTGTATTTTGCAGATTCGGGGGAAATAGACATTTGAAAAAAACCTGAAGCAAGGTCAAGTGATGTGATAAATTTAGGCACACGCTCAGTAAATGACTCTGTTAATTCTTGTAAATTTGGTATCGTGTAGCGGAAATCCTGCGTCTGAGAATTAAGATAACGAAAATCACAAACGAATCGGTAGGATGAGAGGCTGTCCTCTTTAGTAATATTAAAAGGATCTATCTTAGGCCTATGACGTTTGGCTACTAAAACGATCGGACTTGTTATTGGTATATCTTCAGTTTCTGAAACTGGAGTAATTATACCTTTTGACAGTAAATCATCTAGCTGGTGGCGCAATACCTCTCTTTTATCTGGAGGTAACCTATAAGGACGCTGATGCTTAGACACGGCATCAGGTTTCAAGTGGATCTGATGTTGAACCACTGTTGTCAACCCGAAGGTAGGATTCTCATCTGTAATAAAAACGTCTTTGTATTCATACAGGCAATCAAATAATCTCTCTCCCTCATCTTGAGACAAGTTCTCAGTGTCATATGAAAAATATGATTTAAACTTGATTATGTCATTATTAAATACATTATCATTGTTAGTAGACAGTGACACATTTGAATCATTATCAGACGTCAGTCGAGCATGAGCACATGGGAAAGAAATTATGTCTGTTGTATTATCACACAACGTAAACACAGCCAATATTATACCTCTGTTGAGATAAACTCGATCATTGCTTGGGTTTAAAACTTTAATAGGAACCATTAGAAGATTGTCGCAAGTGGTCACTGATCTGGCAACCAGTAGTCCTTTGCGAACAATCTCACAATGTCCTGTACAAACTCCTTGCATACCCAGCTGGAAACCATGGTCAAGCTTACCATACACAATACATTCTGAATTGGCTGGAATAGTAATAGATGATTTACACCGCACTTTACATGAGCGTTTTGTGACATGAGAAAAAGCATGTTTAGCAAAGTCTAGGACTATGCCATGCGAACGCATATAATCAACTCCAAGAATTAACGGATGTGATGTTTCATCTAATATATAAACAAATATAGTATGGGTTTTAGCTGGTGCAATACATATATCTATACTTGCCGTACCTAAAACGGAAATTGAGTCATTATTTGCTAATAATATCCGTGTTGAGCTAGAATAAAATCCATGAATACAGTACTGTCGAAGCGAGTCAAAGAATTTACGTGATATAATATTAATAGCACTACCAGAGTCTAGAAGGGCAGTGACCGATTTTTGTCCAATACTGACCGGCAAATACATAAAATTAGAGTCATTACCTCCATTGACATGTCCAGCTTTATGAACAGGTATGTCGTTTCTCAATCCGCACCCATTGCCTGAAACATCGTTTTTCACTGGGCCTGGTGGCCGCGCGTCACCGCCAGGCCATGGCCGTTTAATCCTGTGCATGCCTCGGCTGTATGGCTTGTCGATTGGCATAGCTGACATTGTTTGGCCTGTGGCATTGATTGTCGCAACCTCGCACATTCCTTTGCAGAATGTCCGTATTGCCTGCAAATCTGGCACATACTGCTGGGCTGTGGAATGCCCTCGCCATTCCAGTTGCAACTACTCTGTATATGGCCACTTCCAGAACATTTAAAACATACAATGCTATTATTGCGTAGTCTCATGTCGTTAGTACGACCGGAGAACTGTCGCTGTCGGCTGTCAGGCTGTCTTGTTTCTAGTGCTGTTAGACGATTAGAAATCTTTTCCAGTTCTGCCACTATTGCCGAGTCATGCATAGGCGCTGTTGGCATTGCAGCACTAACATGAACATTTGCCGCCGATCGGTATCCATGCGCCTCGCCCAGCTTGGCTAAATGCAAGGCTTCTCATAGTGAAGAAACGCGACCAGCACGCACAAAGAAAGCAAGTTGCGCCGGTAGTCCATCAACAAATTTGAAAATAATGTCTTGATCACCCTTGCTTAATCTTTTTCCCTTTTCAAGGACAACGGAGTGATACTCCTCGATGGGTTGTGACGTGCCCAGCTTTAAGTTATTATATGCAGCCTGCTCGGAAATTAACACTGGATTGTTCGGAATGTCTCAATATTCCTGGCGAAATTCGTTACACAATAGCGACCATGTAGTTTTTGATGCATCGCTCAGAGTATTAAACCATACTAAAGCAGGTCCTTTCAAATGGAGATGGAATGCTGCAACAGCTTTCTGCGATGTTCTATCAATCCCCATTAATGTTAAATATGATTCGAATTCACCAATAATTTTTTTCACGTCCTCGTGGATATATCCTGAAAAATTTCTGATTGTCTTTTCTATTGTTGGCTCCGATTTAATATATATTGTCTGTTGTTCGGGTGGCAGTGGGGAATACGGTGGCATTTCCGGTAGCAGCGGTGTTAATATTATGCTTTCATCCATGATTGTCGCGTAACAGATGATCAGAAATAAAGCTATACACTTACTTGGTGATGATGTTCTCATTTAAATCCAATAGGTAATAAACAATTAAATCTGTAGTTCACATCATTAATAGATAAACTGTTCACAAACGATCGGAACTACTTGAAATATTAGCAACAATAACAATCACATAATGGCAGTTTGTTTAACACTTTCTCGTTCACGGTATCTAAAACTTAGTATTTCGGCATCCAAAACTGGTTATTCCTAATTTAAACATGGCTAACAAACGACTGAATTTAGATCCTCCACCATGTTGGGGGCTTGGGGGGTGTACGGGGTGTATACTAACTACTAGTCAAACTAAAACGTCTTCTGGTCCTTAAATATTTATTTCGTCTTGCCTCGTTCTAGATACAAACTCATCTCTCTCGCTGTAGAGCAGCAGCATCTATATATATATATATCTCCAGCAAGGGAAGGTAACACCATCTCAATACACGATGCAGGTTAAGAGGTTGCCTCCCCTTACTTCACCGTTCGTTTCCAAATGCGAGAGTGCGCCAAGAAATGAACGTGAATAAAGGGAAACAACTCCATGCGCTTGGTACATAAAGTGACGCTAACTATACATGAGTTACCTCCCTTAATGTCACTTTGCCATTTCCAACATGGCTTATAACATATGTATTCAACAATGGTAAGCCAAACGTTGTTACCTTTCGTTCTAAAGCATCTACTATTTTGACTGACTTCTATAAGGAACAGAAGAGAAAGGATTCCAAATCAGAGAGCATGCTAATCATCCAGACAGCTGCCAAACTGCTCAGACACGATATTAAGTTAATTGATTCATGCACATCATCTGAAAGCTATCCATCAAGGGAGCAAATGAGCGACCCAGTATAAAGGCATTGAATTATTTACCAGAGACACTGCGGGAATTATTGCGGATTGTGTTTACTGGAAAAGACACAGAAATGAAACGGGCATCAGTTGGATAGGCTATTATGCAAGGAACTCGTCCTAGAGTTATTTTGGCACCTTTGCAGTTCGGGCTGTCATGTGAGATGCACCATAAATTTGGATCTAGATTTATTGTTGACACCTTGTACAAGCACGGATTTGGATGTTCATACGCGGAGATAGAGGTTTGAGCGCAGTGCATCACTTCATGGTGGAGATCTACCACAGCCATTATCAGGCGAGTTCATTCAGTTTGTTACCGACAATGTGGATCAAGCATTTCGTTCCAGAGAAAGAGACAAGCTATTACCTTGGCATCCAAAACATCTCTCAAGATTGATGATGAATGTGTACAAATTGATCCACAACTCCTATTTCAAAGACTCAGCATCTTATTTTGAGTGTGAGTTGTGCACTCATCCGCCCGCACTCTTTGATAATTCATCTCTTCCATGGGAAGCAAATAAGCCGCCACTTGCTGATGCATTGTGGAAATTAATTCAAAATGAAGATGCAGTCCTTCCAGATTCTGTCCACTATGTGCTTGATGGAGGAGCTCTATTACACCGTGTTCCATAAGCAAATATGGAAAGGGTACAGTAGTTTTTGATGGTTATGACCAAGGCCCAGACATAAAAGATGTAACACATAAGAGGCGAACTCGTGGATCAGGCGCAACTGTTGTACTGACTCGCCTAATTTTCTTAGTAACAAGCAGAACAAACATCGGTTCATATCAATCTTACGTTCATCTCTCGAACAGGCTGGATGCTTAACGATAAAGGCAAGCGGTGATGCTGATGTCTTAATTACGCAAACGGCTATCTTGGCTTCAAAGTCAACACATACTGCTCTTGTTGGAGACGATACCGACCTACTGGTGTTGCTTCTATACCATACTGATATGAATGGCACCAGAGCCAAAGCAAAATGCAAAGAAACCCCGACTGTGGAATATCAAAATGGCTAAGGAAAAACTCGGGTTCTGTTTGTGCTCACAGCTGTTATTTATCCATGCTATCCTTGGCTGTGACTCAACATCTAGGCTTTATGGAATTGGAAAATCTGCATCCCTTAGCAAAGAACTCTCTCAAATTGCTGAAGTGTTTACAATGAGTAATGCGAATAAAGATGACGTGATAAAAGCAGGTGAGAAGGCAATGCTTATTCTATACAATGGCACTTCAATGGATAGTCTAGTTGCTTTGCAGTACAAGCGATTCCGGGAGAAGGTCCAAGTATGTTGAAGCACGAGATTTACCACCAACACCCGCATCCGCAAAGTTTCACAGTCTTCGCGTGTACTACCAAATTCAAGTTTGGAGAGGAGATGCTGGAGATATGGATCCAACAGAATGGGGCTGGAAAGTTCTCAACCACCAAATGCTGCCTGTTAAGACTGGCATGCTGGCAGCAGCTGACGATTTACTGTATTCATTTAGATGCAGCTGCAAAACTGGCTGTGAATCAAAGAGATGCACCTGTAGAAAACATGGGCTCAGCTGCACATCCGCCTGCGAAGACTGTAAGGGTCTCAGTTGCTCGAATTCAATAACCATTGAGGAAGATGACTTGGATAATTGATGCAAGATGAAATTAGTAGAAACCAGGTACCTATGCCATACTATTTCATCTTAGCTTAGCTTAGAAACACATAATACTGTGACATAATAAAATATAATATAAAAAAAAATTGTATCAATATCAATGATGGTATTAGGTAAATTCATGCAAGTGGCATAACACAATACATTTAATTTGTGGAGAATGTCAATCGTATTCATTTATTACTAAAAAAAGTCCAAAAATACCCAGTCACACATATTACATACCAGTTTTAAAGAAATAAAGAAAACTGTATTTTTCAGGTGAAATGGCCCAAATCTGGTCATAATTATGCAAATTTTACCCTTTCCCCTATTGGAATTTTGGAGGACTTTTGATATGTTGTACATGATGGCCCCCTATACACTGGGCGAGGTAAAAAAATTCCGTTGCAATTTGTTCCGGGTTTAAATATTGTTGGCCTAGATTGACTGGACTAAATGTATGAATCAAACACAAGATCTATTCTCCTGGCATCCTTGCATGAAGTATGGATGTATTTCAAAACTTTGTCGCAGAATTATCCAAAGTTATGAAGCTCCTTAGTACTGATCTTTCAAACATTTGCCATTACATCCACAATGTATGCAGTATTGACCATGTTGGTTACTTGTGGTGGACACAAATCATCCTTCCCCATGCATTTCTCTAACTCTTGGACGATGCTGCTTTTTGTTGCTTTTGTCATGAGTCCTTCTTTGTCAAAAAGATAAGACGACGGTAACACATCATACTTCAGAAGTTCGTCCATTGCCACGATGTCTTTTGTCATCCTCATGTGTGGATTTTCTGAAGCTTGGGCTCTTTTGTAGGAACACTGAATGGGTTCTCATTCCTTTCAATTACATCTAAGATGGCCTGGATGTTTCTCTCCTCAAATTCTGTTGTTGCCTTTCTAAGTCATAAGACAATGTTTTTTGTTCCACTTAGTTCTCTGTAGAGGTTGGTAATTGCAAGTCTTTCATAATATATTAGTTCCCACATGGCCACAATGATGCCAGATGAACTTTTCTGAGACTTGTTGATCGTCTGTTCCAATGGCATATCAGCACCTACTGATTTGAAACGTCCTTTAGTACGCTTGACAACGAATTCGCCCTCCATTTCCCTCACGGTCAGTGCGGATGAGATTTTCGAGGTGGAACATGAGCCTATCCCAAAATTTTAATGTTTCATCTTGTTCACTGTTCATGAGGACAAATTGGTCGAAGTCTTGAATTAATTCTTCACTACTCCTGGAATTGTTTCAGTAGATCCAGACTTTCAGAGCGAGACAGTGTTTCCCACTAAAGACTGATTCAACAACATTTACACCGAATATGAGGATGTTTTCTGCACCGCTTCCCTTTAAATATTTCCTAATGCACCCCAATGCTAACTTGGCCATATGGAATGATCCATTGAAACTCCTCAGGCCGAATTAGCAGTATTTCCCGTCCGATGCGGTATACACTTTCATCACATGTTATTGGTAGTTTGGACTGATCTAGGTAGCCTAGGATGGCCTGTAGTGTTTTTTTTAGCGGTGTGTACACTGTGTCAGTGTCATATTTCGTGACTGGGTATGGAAGGACAGGTAGAAATCATATACGCATGAGGGGGATGTCGGCATGTTTTGTTCACAGGGTCTTGCATTCAGGGTATCTGATTCACGATCTTGTAATGTTGACAACAACCAAGCTATATCCTTGGAGCCGAATGTCATTCAAAAGATCATCGTTGACTGAATGAGGTGAGGATGGAACATCATAATCAGGGGGCAAATCAGACTTTCTCGATGGCCTTTTCAAATCGGTATTGAATGTTTTTAGCCCATGTTGGATATTGGTATGTTTTTTGTAGACACGCTATCTTCCTGAAACAAAACTGTCACCGTGTCATGGCTACCACCCATTCCTGATAAGTTAGCCTCATCATGATCAAAATTGTCAACAGCCACCAATGGTAAAACTCTGTGTCAAAGTGACATGGGAAGGGAACTGCTTTCGCACTACTCGCAACTGTAAATGATGCCATGTCATTATGATGACGCACGAGCTCATCATAACTAGAACGACATCATTCTCATCATCTATGTGTTTCCCGCTGCCCTTAGAAGAATAGGTGTTTAGATCAAAATTGTACATAATAGCCAAAAATTTTAGCATGGGTTCTGGAATTTGTACATTATTCCATGATGCTTCAAGTTCATTTGCATCACAAAAACGATCCTGCAGGTCAAAATCAACGTGCAACAATTCTTTTCGTATTAGTTCAGCACATTGCCGAATGGAGTCAGTGCTGCGAATGGTTTCGGCAGTTATATCCTTATTAAAGAACATAACAGATTGATTAGCTGGTTTTGGCTGAGAGAACCTAATCTCATGACGTAACACTAGTTCCTGAATCAAGCTTTTTGTTCATGCTGTCTCTGACATAACTAAGTTCATAACCTTCACCATTAGAAAGCCCAACCTTTATCTGTCCTAAAACATCTGAAAACACTGTCTGCTTTTGACTTAGAGAGCAAATATCTATTAACACATGCTTTATGACAGTGCAGATCTGCTCCAAAGACAGAATTAATCTTATAAATTACAGGTTCTAATGTACACATCTTCTTGCATATATACACTGGCTTCTAAGATTTTATTTGATTCAGAGATCCTATACTTTTCGTGGTTTCCTTGGTGCTTTACACACCCACGATAATGATCCCAAACATACTGCCAACATAATTAAAAGGTCCTTGGAGCAAAAAACAGCAGACAGTACTCTGACAGTGTTAGAATGGCCACCCCAGAGCCCTGATCTTAATATAATTGAAGCAGCATGGGAACATTTAGACAGAAAAGAACAAGAAGCAACCAAAGTCCAAAGAAGAGCTCTGGAACGTTTTACAAGATGCTTGGAATAACATGCCACAGGATTACTTGAGAAAATTGCAGGAAAGTCTACCAAAGCGAGTTGCAGCAGTTAAGCGTGTCAAGGGAGGCCACACAAAATATATGATTGCCTAGCTATTATTTGTTATAGATTTTGTTATATCATTTGTTAATGAATTAGAAAATGAAATTATACTTTTCCTATGAAATATAAATACTAGCTGATCAGAAAAATGTTTTGAATTAAAATTTTCTTGGGTGTCCTAAGACTTTTGCACAGTACATGGATTGTTCATATGGTATACAAAGCTCCCATCACTTATTAGTTTCAGTCGTTTGGCAACACTGTCATTTCTTATTGATGCTGCCCAGGGGCGGACTGGGTCTTAAAACCGGCCCGGGCATTCTACTATTATGCCAGCCCATCATTAGCTCACCTGGCCTGAAGAAGTCATTTCAAACAACACACACACACACATACGTACGCACACACACACACACACATACGTACGCACACACACACACAGTCGCCATTCTATAGGGGAGTATAAGCTCAATTGGTCCTTCGTTCTTTGTTTGGACCAGGTGAGTTTATAGCATGTCGACTGTCTCTGTCTGTTTCTGTGTTGTTTGAAACGACTTCTCCAGAACCACTGTGCGGTTTTTAATGAAATTTGGTGGGAAGCGTCGTTGGGTCATATGGGTTCAAGTTGTTCAGCTAAATCCAATTGGCCGATTCATTTTAAAGAATCTAAATTTATGTTTGAAATAATGAAATTATATCTAGGAAATCATCTAGGGCAAGAGTAGAACCAACTTTGTTTGAGAGAATATGGCTGGCCAATGGTCTGTATCACCTGGAATTATTACCCATGTGCAATGAGTGCCAATGGTGAAAAATTGGCTTTAGCTAGAAGGCACCACCATATAGAGACATTCCATGATTCCAATGAAATTTGATTGAAGGCTTTGCTTTTGACATCTTGTTAATTATTAATGAACTAGAGGACCAAGCTCTCAACCAAATTTCATTGGATTGTCTTTATGGTGGTACCTTAATGAAGTAGGCTACCATCTAGGGCAAGAGTAAATCATGTTATATCAAGAGAATGTGCTTGGCCAAATATATTGCTCACATGGCATTGTTTTTGGTTGTCAGAGAATAGACAAAATGAAACTAAATAAAATTCACAAAAAGGCAAAAAGCCAATGGCTAATTTATTTTTAAAGTGAGCACAACTGGCACGTAAATATCATGTCAGACTAAGAGATTAGGTGCCTGCGCAGTTCAGGTAGCCACACCATCAATGATAGCACCAGTGTCAAGTTTGGCCAGGATCCCCTTTTCCACAGACATCAACATGAATGCATCAAGATGTTCCTGCGTCCGCAAACGACTTTTGATTCTCTTCAAAGCAGAGAAAGATCTTGTGACACAGGCAGCGTTAATAATAACTTGTAGGCTAACCCAATGCTCTTGTAGGCATCAGTAAAGAGGTTCAACTTGAGTAGCACACGATTTACATGTACTCGTCAGCATCTCATTGTCCTCTTCAGACTCGTGCTCAATGTCCTCCTGCAATGTATAAGCATTTGCTACTGATTGTTTTAGTGTCGACCACTGCTCTCCAAGGCTTCTTAGTTCAGTTCTTAATTGTTCTGCAGTGATACCATCATCAAATCTCAGCAAATATGTATGCAGCTCCTCCATAGCTCCAGGTGGCACTTCATCAAAGTTTCTTGGGTGAAGAAGTGAGAGATCAGCATACAATGCAGATGTTGCTGATCTCAGTGATCTGTCAAACCGGTGCTCACTATCGTATCCATTATTTGGTTGTACACTTCAATGCGATATTTCTTTACTGGATCAGAAGCTGATGTAGACTCATCATGAATGCGTTTCGGCCGTCTTTGTCGGTTTACAGGAAGAGACTCTTCAACAGCAAAGTCTACATCCATTACATTCAGCTGGTCATTAGCCCATTGAACACATTTTGCAGCTGCATCATGAAAAGGTTGAAAGTCATTCCGCAGTAACTTCATTTTCTGTAGCAATTCATCCACCATCCTGTGCACAGTGAGTAGATCTAGCTGAACAGTTTGTAGATACTTCGAGAGCGCTATAGTGTGGGAGAATACTTGCATATATACTTGTGCAGGGAGAATACTTGCATATATACTTGTGCAGTCAGAATCGGTTCAAATCTCAGGAGACTGTCAATGGATCCGGTCAGCAACAAGTAATGCATTAAGTGTGGTAATAACCTCTATGAAGTGATCCATTTGGGTCATTGAATGAACCAAACACCTTCAGAGCAGCATCCTTTGACCACCATCTAGTTTCTCCAATTGTTCCCAGTCGTTTTGCAGTAGTTGAGTGTTGACGCCAGATGTTCATTCGCTGGTAAGATTCCCGAAAGAATACTGCGATATCATTCAGTAATAAGAATAATGATGCGCTAGTTACCACGACACTTGTCGCTTCAGTCACAACGAGATTTAACACATGTGCATGGCACCAAACATGGATCTGCATTGGAGCCTCTTTTGATAGGAGAGTGCTGAATCCCCTGTAGCATCCCTGCATGTTTGCTGCACCATCAGTTGAGTTTCTGACATTTCTTAAGGTCAAGATTTAGTCCTAACATAACTTCAGAAACTAATCGCACAAAAGATTCGCCAGTAGATTCCTCACATTTTACTCCACTCACTAATCTTTCTTGGTCAGTGCCAGTGGTGTCGTTAGAGCACTGATCTTGTGTTGAAATGTCTTGAGTGGTATCAATTTCCACAGCATACATGTCTGTTACTTCCTCAGAAATCCACTGGCGAATCTTATCACGGATAACTGTGATAACAGAATTCACTGTAGTTTTAGACAGCAAAGTGAACTGGTTGCCTTCTCGTGGTGCTGTTTGCTGCTCTGGACAACGTGAGAGAGATGATCAGCTGTACATGAATCATACTTCCGAAGTAGTTTTATGAGTTCCAGAAATGTACCATGGTCGATCTCATTGTCAAGTGTGTATACCGCTTCTTCAGTACTCCCTCTGTAACTCATCTACAACTCTTTCCATCACTTGTCGCCTCTTTCTAACATCATCATGATGGCTACGTGCAAGCAGGTGAGAAATGCTGGACTGTTGTTGATCTACCAGGTATGCTGCAGAGTAACTTAAATGAAACGAAGAACGTTCGTGTTCTTCAATACGTGTATGTACATGTCGCCAGTCAGTCATTCCCTCAATGAACGTCGACTTGTCTGATGTACAGGAAAAGCCCGAAAAGGCCAAACACACTGAACAGTAAAGAGAATGATTGTCTTTGTTATATGTCAACCACCATCTGTTTGTACCATCTTTTCGCACAAAACACCTCTTCACCACACGGTTGTCCGTTTTGTGATTAGGGTGGTATCTCCAAAATGACAAAGTATCTTCACGTCTGCATGGTTTCGTAAAATAGTTGATCAAGGACGGAGAACAACTTTCCTCAGGATCCTCTGCAAGTGGGGCAGACGCAGTCGCAATGGGTATATCTTTTTCAGCTGACTGCAACTGTTCTGCTTGTTCACATTCACTGGTTCGCACTAATTCTCTGCCTGGATCTGGTGTCAATTGTTCATTTATTGGTTCGACTCCCAATTGAGTATCTGCTGATTCAGCTGCTGATGGTCCAGCTACCGATTCGGTATCCTTATTCTCATGTTCGTCGACTTTGCCAGGTCCGGTATTCATACTTTCGGCATTGAAATATCTAAAAGACTTCTGCACTACGAAGCACTATCTGACAGTATCTTTTTCTTCCGATCACGTTCTTTCTCAGCACCCCCCTTACTTGTCTTGTGGGCTGCTTTATCCATTGTTGTCAATTGCTGATTACAGATAGAACTGCTGAAATAAAAAAGCAATCATTGTTACACCGACAATATAAATTTGCGAAAATTTTGGCATTTTAGAATTAAATATCTGCACATTTTCAGAATCAAATATAAATATATTCTGCAAGTCGGAATCTGGATCATATGGGTAACCAATATACCAAATTTGGTTGCATTATTCAACCAAATCTGGTAGACTGGTATATTCGTTACCCATATCCATATGAACAATGAACTTAAATTATTTATAATGGCGTGGAAGGAAATAGCGTGACAGATAGACAGACAGATGGATAATCATGTGGATGAAAGCAGAGACATGTGGACAGGCGGAGAGGAGATAATAATCTAGTATTTACCATCTGTTACATGTACAGCTGTATTACCTGTATATCACTCAATAGGAGGCCTAGGTTGCTGGGTCAGTGTGGCTGTGTGGGTTTCTATTACCGAAGTTTGCCATTTTAGACCTAGTGAGAAATAGTTGGAGCTCAAATCTGAGGGCCAAGAGGGCAGGCAGGTTTCGGGTGGTGGTACCGTGGGTGGGATGGGGACCTAATAGGGGTGGGATTCTATTGTCAATAGCTGGTATTAGACCACTGAAAATTGTGAAATATGTCCTGAAAATTAGAAGATAATCCCAACAAGAAAATGTAATGTATACCCGAGGGGGGGGGGGGGTGGGGTGGGGTGGTGGGACTCTCCCAGAAAAATTGTGAAATCTAGATGATCTCAGACCTGTGCCATCTCCTGTATTTCCAGAGGCCTATATTGTTATCCTAAAATGGGGAGGCTGACTAAAAGCCAATGCAGAACACAGTGTTTGCTTGTTTGACCAGGGACAACATAACAACATAGTTTCTCTACAACATTTAAGAAAAAGCCTACTGAATAATTTAAAAATCATTTGACTGAAATATGTTAATGGGGAGAAACAGGCAACAGCTTTAATTCCTTTAAATGTCAAATGTTTAAAAATATTTAACAGCTTAGGCCCTATATGTACCTGCATAGTGCCGTGTGCCCGTGACTTATGATTTTCGAATTGAGCTGCCATATATATTCAAGATTCAAAATTATTTATTTCATACTCAAATACTCAATATACAATATATTACATCACAATTGGGCAGTCCATCAAAGGCATGGCCTATAAATCGATGGACCCCCACATATAAACACAACATTACTTATGGTTCTGCATATAGATAATAATAATACTTGCAATTCCTCTGAGGTCTATATTGCGATGGTATGGTTTTAAGGGTTACTTAATAATTAATTATAAATAATTATTAAATAAGATTAAAACACTCACCATTCACCAATTTATATGAGGTTGATCATCGAAATCTTGACGCTAGTTCTATGACTATTGACTAGGCCTATAAGTAACATACGGTACTAAATTAGTAAGTTACTACCATTTCTAAACATGACCAGAGGGATTAGCAAACACCTGCCGTAGCCCCCTGCCCATTCGCTTATTGTATTAACCCCTAGCACACTGATGTCGAAAATTAAATGTTCATAGCATCCGGAAAAGAGAGGTTGGTGTACGTTTAAACGTCGTTTTGGAAGCAGTTGCTAGTTTGCTACTGAAACTCTGAAAGAGTGAAAGCTGTTGGCTGTTGCTATTTCAGCAACATTGCTACTAAAACTAAAACCAGCTTTAAGAAGATGAAATGAAATTTAATGTGAAATCTTGAAATTCCAGAGTGCTAAGGGCTAACTCTGACTAGTGCTACTGTTCTTACAGTTCTTTCAGGCTTAAGCATAGTTATAGAATAATAGAATACGTGAAACAATACGCGACTGTACGCCATGCCACGACTGTACGCCACAACCTCAGACTAAGCACACTGGCTGGTCGAGTTAGTCAGACAGCCTCAAAAGTATGTGTATCCTTGCGGCCTTGCCACTCCTTGAAGTCATGTTTCCTGTGCAAGATTTCGCGGAAATAGACAAAACAGACAGTAATGTCAATGTATATGTATATTATGTAATTGTCGCTTAGTCACAATTAAAGGTACACTTAGCGCCACAATTAAAGATACACTGTTATAATGTTATTAATTTATTTTATTGTCGTATTTGCTCACTGAACATGAATTGATGAAAAATTCAATTTCATGCCCTGAAATGTAGGTTTCCCGAATCCTAGGGGAGGGGGCTACAGCCCCCACGCCCCACGGTCCCACCCGACCCCGACCCCGCCAATGGCAAATTGATGCCATAACTGATGCTCACGTTCGTAGGGGTACAGGTGGTAACGCCATATCTTATGCTCACAGCCTCATTCAAAGCAGTATAGCCTTATAGGTGGCGATGATATATTGGACGATCCAGGGTGATCCCATCAAGGGGAAGAACTTGGTTCAACAGTTAACAAGTAACATCATCACTAACATGTGCTCAAAACCGTGAATCTGTACAGAGTTACAGGTACAAATTTTTTTTCCAGCCTACCAGCCCATTTTACCCTGAAACACCAGCCCACCGGGCATTGCCCAAATGCCCTTATGGACAGTCCACCCCTGATGCTGCCTCCCAAATCCGCTTGCGACCATTTTGAGGACTTGTAGTTGGGCGCGATGATGATTCTTGGCATATGATGCATTTGTCATCTTCAACATGACCAGCCGATTTTGCCAGCCATGGCATATAGTTAGAGCTACAATAGAAAAGAAATATAGAAACTAAATAATCCGGAAATTAAGCCATGAATTTTTTAGGAAGCAGTAGTGAACTCAGAAGGCCATACAAGTACATTTTACCGCCAGGGGAGGGGTGACAGATAAGGAATGGGGATATTTTTAACAGAGCAGTTAAATCCACAGCATAGGAATTTAATGAAAAACCGTGCACACTATCTCTTGTCAAAGTCAAGACGATGACAAAAACATTAAAAATAAACTACATAATCAATTATGTCATTTCTTACCTAATACTTGAGTTCCTTAAATAATCCATGCTGTGCAGCTACGATAAGAAATTTCTCATTTATATCTGCTACACTTTTGTATGTATTTGATCATATGTGTATGTTTTGATCAGGTATTAATTCATTAATCATTAAAGAATTTGTTACATCAAAATTTTATTTACTAGGGGAAAATAGAATATGACTGGTGTAAGCGATGGAGAACTTTAATACAAACATTTTGAGTGGTTATTTATCATTCTCCGACCATTAATACAAACATTTTGAGTGGTTATTTATCATTCTCCGACCATTTGTTCAAGAGATATCAGAATTGTTCTTAAGTGGTATCATCAAATCACCCAAGTTTTTTCAGTCCGTTCTTAGACAGGATAAAAGATTGAGAAAGAGTTGATAAAGGATTGGTATGGAAATATACTCATCATATATAAACTTGATATGTTGCTGGGATTTTTTCCCATTGATATCAAGCATGATGTATTTTCCTCTCCATGGACCCTGTGCACCATAATGGCGTTTGTTGGTCGGTCGTTGAAAAATTGCTAACGTCCGTCGTACGACAGCAACGCCGTGTGCACCATGGGGCGTCACTTCCCCCCCACGTCTCAATTCTCATGCTGAGTAGAACCGGCGTACGAATTGGGATCTACATGGTTCTGGCTCTAGTTTGCACCAGCAAATAGTTCAACCATGACTGGTATAGTTCACAACTTAGATATTGATCTGCAATTGAGAAGGGATCGAGTCATTCGCGCTCTATGACTGTACCTCCGACAATCCATTCAACATGAATCTGATTGTAATGCTGCCTTGTCACCGGTGCAACAAGTGTTAATCGCTTTAAGATTTTATGCAACGGGTTGTTATCAAAGTTTATCCGGAGATGCGCTAAATGTTCATAGAACCACTGCTTGTAGGGCAATAAGGAATGTTTCTTTGGCCTTGGAAGAACGATTGGGCCACCGTGTTTATATACCACAGGCTGCTGAGTATATGCGCAACATGAATGCAAAATTTCAGGTATCGTAATACGAACACAACTACAACAAACTCGAAGATGGCCCTCCCCCCCCCCCCCACCACCACCATTATCGACAGTATTATTGTTATTATCGTGGTTATTGTTTGTTAAACAGGAAATGGCAGGATTCCCCAATGTGATCGAATGTATTGATGGGACACATGTGCGAATCATGAAGCCACCGAACCATGAATGGGAATATGTCAATCGGAAAGGATTCCACTCATTAAATGTCCAATTAGTTTGCGATGCAGACCTACGAATAATCAATTGTGTTATAGTGGCCTGGAAGCACCCATGATGCGTGGATGGTTACGGAGAGTACACTCTCGCTATTTCGAGGATGCTGACATGGAATACCTGCTATTAGGTGATAGTGCGTATCCACAAAAGAATTGGCTAATGACGCCTTTGGATGCATTCTTGGAAAGCTTAGAATGTCATCAATGGGAGCATGTTCATTTCATAACATCTGCGTTAACAAGCGCCTTCCTCTACCAGAAGGTACACACATCCCGAAATTGCAAAACGATGACGCTGATCCCATAGACATACATTTGGACAATGGTGTTAATGTGCGTGGTACAGCAAGGAGAATACAAATTGCTCAGAATTACTTCCATCGTTAAGATAAAGATCTACAGTGTCCGTTGTATGTCTGCCTATGTTATTACCCTCGGCCCATGTAAGGTGAAAGGAGATCGTATTGCATTTCGGTCTGTCTGTTTGTATGCGTTCTGTCTGTGTTTCTTTCTCTGTCCACAGCTGTATCTCAGAAACTACTGACCCGATTTGCATAAAATTTTAACATAAGACAGGGCATTAATAGTGACCGGGGGGGGGCTGCTCCAGATTAAAATCTCTGGATCCGGATACGGCACGCACACACACTTACGTGCTTGAGAATCTTAGGAAAATTTGGTCAGGCATTAAAAATGGCTTAAACTATTGATTAATAAACACCAAATTGTTTATAACTAATGTGATCGTTTTTCATGTTAAGTAGTTGATATATGAAGTTCTTTAACAATTCTAATTTTAAAATGTAGAATGTTATATGCACAATGTTGACGGTAAATAAAGAATGGCGACATAAATCATTATTGTTTGTTTGGATCGTAACGTGTGCCTATTTTATGTAATTGTGTGTTAGTGCGTACATGCGTGTGTGTTTGCACACTATTGATGATCGATGGACAGGCGTTTTGTAAGAAATAATTATATTGCTGCTGCTGCTGCTGTTTTATCTATCAACCAGTCTATCTATCTATCTATCTATCTATCTATCTATCTATTCATCCATCCATCCATCTATCTCCTAATCCTTGTCATAATTCAGCATTTACACATGTTGGTTCCAGTCGCGACCATTCTTCCGCTTCCAGTTTTCGAATCTCTAGTTCGAGCTTAGTTTTCTCAAGTTCGATCTTAGATTTCTCTAAACGAACCTTCGAAATTTCCTCCACCAACAGAACTCTGCAGTTCTTCACGACTGAAGTCGTTTTCATCTTTTGATTTAGGCGATTTGTGTTTCTTTCGTAATGGCTCTTGTCCAGTCTCAATGGGGCCAGCGTCATCATCATGCAGCTTCCTCTTGTTGCTACTCTGCGCTACTACTGTTCTTTATATTGTTTTCATAGTCTTACTCCGATTTTAGACATACGCTGTATTGATGCTTCAATGGTCTCTTCGTGTTGACATGCTGAAAAAGTGGCCTGCTGATCCATCTCTACACTGCTCTCAACACCACCACCCGGTATGCTCCTATGATGGCGGTCGGTCTTCCTCCACCGGTCTTCGGATGCTTTCGTTGGTTTTTTAGGCCAACCAAATTTACTTCATTCACGATAGTCTGCCACGTATATTGTTTCTAATTATTAGGGATCGATGATTTGAAGCTAGAAAGCAGGATCAGCTTATTGGCCTTGTATAGTTTGAGCAGCCTAAGAATTTCACTTTCCGAATAGCAGGCCTTATTACTCATGTTGCTGTACAGATAGTGGATGATGAACGCTTTCTGCCTTAATGTATCAGACTGTTGTCTTATGCCAGCAATAAATTCAACTAATAACAACGTGATCCAAAAATCATAGCAGCCCTCAAGGAGAATAGCAGTAGCAAAATAGGCGTACTGGCATATCATAGCAGTATTAATTTAATCGGCTTGATTTTATGGAAAAAATTAATTTAAATTGCTTCGGGTCCAAACTGTTTTCAAAATATTCAGCGGGTTCAGAGTTCAATCACTTATAAAAATGTTATCTGCACAATTCGGCATTGAAATGGTTGAGCAATATGCTTTAGTTGAAATCTACATAAACGGGGAATTTCACGACCGCGTGGGGAACCGGTTAATTTCATGACTCCGCGTGGGGAACCGGTTGCAATTCTAGCGAAAGCTCAGGCGTTGATAGGTCGGTTTTACGCTCGAGTGGTGTGCACCCGGCGTAGGACAACGTCCGAGGTTATTCTACACCTTTATGGTGCACTAGGCCCCAGATTACATTGGTATGTATAAGCGTCTTCCTCAGAGTTTCTTCAGTCTCCTGGCCAGTTCGAAGATTCCTCAGCCGTATCTTTTATGAGTCTTGTTTAAATTCATCATATATTTGAATCCTTACTTTGATCCTTTCTACTATGAGTTTGGGGGAGGGGATCGCTATAGAATTTCCTCTCGTTCTTGTGTCTATGGATTCAGATAAAGTAGTCTTATTCCCTCTTCAATACTCTGGAATATCGGAGAATGAAGAAATATAGTCTCTTCACTAGCCACCTATCCATTCATGCAGTCATTTCTATAGTAGTCACTTTCATCAACAAGCCGGGCGGTTGAGGTTATCATATTTTGTCTGGAGTCTTGGTTGGTCCTCCTCCTGCAGTGGAGATGTCAGGAAACCTATCAGCATCTCGCATTCCAGTTAGAATGATTTTCCTTGTAGCTCATTTGTTACATCCCATTAAGTTTCTACTCAGTATAGCGTCCAGATCTGATGTTCATATT
This sequence comes from Chaetoderma sp. LZ-2023a, assembly GCA_034401795.1. Classification (NCBI taxonomy): domain Eukaryota; kingdom Metazoa; phylum Mollusca; class Caudofoveata; order Chaetodermatida; family Chaetodermatidae; genus Chaetoderma; species Chaetoderma sp. LZ-2023a. The sequence goes on along the minus strand of CM067362.1, from coordinate 41,645,605 downwards.
CTTCCTTGAGACTAGGCTCTGGCGGTAGATGCTCTGGCCCAGTCATAGACATCACATTTTGTTTAATTATCTTCAATTTAACTTTCTATTGCCAATTGTCTTTAAGAACTTGTGTCAGCGGAATATATTATCCCTTTAATCACTTCTGATTGACCCAATTGGAGTTATTTAGTGGATCTCGTAGTCCTCTGGCGGATTTTCTATCTCATTTAACAGCGGCTTTCATTTCATCATTCCACAAATCTTCAATATGTATATTTGGTATTTTCCAAGAACCTGTTTCAGAAATTGATTTTTAGCATTAATCAATTCAAATCTATCCGTTACAGGAGAATTTACCACAGTATATTTAAGGTTTTCAAATGGTTGTAAGAACAACACATAACGCCAGATTCTGCATCCTAGCATCTATCCTTCTTTATTTTCTAGAAGGCGGTTCGAGAGTTATTAAGTATTTACATCATGTATCCATAGTACAGGTATCTTTAGGGTATTGCGCAAAGACAAATCCTTACAATAAATTTCTCTTAACTCATGTCTTGGGTCCATCTGTTTAATTATATAACTATGAAATCATTCTATTTCTACATATTCTTTTTGTGAATTTCTAGGTGGTAGGAGATCTGGCTACATACTTTGCCCTTGAAGAGATCTTATATATATAAAACCTAATTAATTGTTTTCAATCTTTTCCGAAAACTATACCCAATTTAAAAGATCTTTTTGAAACACCGCTCAGATTACTTATGCAAATTTGTTTAGTAAGCACGGATCTCATCAATTGAATTACAGACACCATTAGTTGACACTAGAATGTATCTCCAGGAGACACTCAGTAAGTGTTAAGGCACACATTGTTCGTGGTATGGCCTTCTTCATATTCTATGCAGATCTATCAGTGGATGACATTATGTAAGTTGCAGTATAAATGTCAGATTCTACATTATTTTTATCTGAAAGATCAGATTCAATTCACAATCTGACATTTCTAGTTTCGCCACTCATGCCTAAGCTCAATTACCTAGATTCTTTAGTCAGCCGTCTTCTTCACCATATCGCGTCTGTTTTTAAATTCTCTTTGCTGAGATTTTCTAATTATTATTTTAGTGTATTTTGTTTAGAACATTTGTTTGTTTGTGCTCTTTCAGCACTTCAGCGATTTAGTTGGTTTTAGTATTTTTGGTGATTAACCTTTCATTCCTGATTTGCAATTCTCTGACCAATTCTATGTTTTAGCAAACAGTGAATTGAGTGGCTTAGTATTTTTTGTTGTGTTACAAAACGCCGTATATACTGGTCTGGCGTTTTGTTAGCTTACTAAAATAATTACCACTCAATTCACTGTGGCCCATCTCAGCCACCCGACGTCGTTAAATTGCAAATCATTAAATTTTGTAGAATTAATTAATGATGGCTTGGACTCAGTCGCATGCATAGTAGCATAAGTATGCATGCTCACAGACTCGTTTATATACATATATAGAGGAACTGGTTCCCTAGAGCAATGAATGCTTTAGAGTTAGAGATACTATCAAGAATACCCAATGGAGGGATGTATCTCTGCTAACCTTGTTTACTAGGGAACACACACGCCATGTGAATGAATAGGTTGACATTTTCTGAGATATCTAAGTCAGGTGACTTATAGCAAAAACATTGAATTGAGTGACTTAGTGGCTGTTTGATCAACAGTAGGTACATTCTAATACGCCACCGAACTGAGGATGGGTAGATGAATATTCGCATCCACCGCGAGCGCGGGTACGATGTCACTATCTAAATAATCAGTTAGAAATTGATCATTATTGCTCGATAGATCGTGATCAACATGTTGCAAATATTGATTAAGATCGTGATATGCGTGGCAATATTGATTAAGATCGTGATATGCGTGGCGATATTTGCTGCATAATGTTTGCCACATCATCGATAGTTTAAATAGTTTGCATATTCTAATACATCACCAACCTGAGGATGGGTAGATGAAGGTACAACTTCGTATAGTAAACAGTTAGATATTTGCTGCATAATATTCGCATCCACCGCGATGGCAGTAGGAGCGGGTACGCTGTCATTATCCAACGATCTAATAGAAATTGTTGCTCAGGGTCAATATGCTGCAAATATTGGTTAAGATCGTCATTGGTAAGTGGAATACATGATGATTTGCTGCATAAAGTTTGCCACATAGTCACTAGCTTCGTTTTGTGCAACACGTTCTGTTTGATCGAAGATAGGCACTTGATGAGCAGGGTCAAGTATGCTTTCACATGGCACACGTTGTGTAGTGTCATTGTTTAATGTCACGCGGTGTGTGAGCAGGGTCAAGTATGTTTCACATGGCGTCGCATACACGCGTTGTGTAGTGTCATTGTTTAATGTCATGCGATCCTCATTTGGTGTCTGATACACGCGGCGTGTGAGCAGGGTCAAGTATGCTTTCACATGGCGTCGCATACACGCGTTGTGTAGTGTCATTGTTTAATGTCATGCGATCCTCGTTTGGTGTCTGATACACGCGGTGTGTAGTGTCATTGTTTAATGTCATGCGATCCTCGTCGGGCGGCTGATGCACGCGTTGTGTAGTGTCATTGTTTAATGTCATGCGATCCTCGTTGACCATCTGCTGAAAGATCGCATTCTCTTGTTCGCTTAGTTTATCATCCATAATTGTGTAAATAAACCAATATTCTAAACACTAAGTGGCTGAATATAGTTCACTACTTGCTTTATCATGAGAATAAGTTCGTTATATATATATAGGCAACCTCTTTACACATTAAACTCCATTTATTTTAACACAATTCTATTAACATCTTCAATCAATTTTATAGCATGTAGCGGTCGATACATGCATTTGTTAAATATCACTTATACTAACTAGAACACATTTTGTTCACGCAGGTCAGTGCTATTTTGCATATTGTAGATATGGGATTGTCTTGTGGGAAGTCATGACCCCGCTGGATGTCTTATATTTACGAGTAAGGCCTAAGTGAAATTCATATTTGAAAATACCAGGTGAGCTAACGAACTGAGTTTGAGATAGCATCGTTATTAATTAGTTATGTATGTAGTAGGCCGCTGTACTAGTTGACATCAGCAACCAGTGCTGCTGATACACAGTTTCGCAGAAACAGGATCGAAACCAAAACTGTAACTAGTATATTCATCTATTAAGTTAGGAATTGGATGAAATGGAATAGAACCGACGGTTCTGAGTTGGTGGTATTGTTGGTGGTATCTGTCAATAGTTGAAGATGAAAGTTGTTGCTGTGGGATCGGCACACACTTTTATAATGTTCAGCAGTTGTTTCGGCCAGTAGTTTAGAAAATAATCAAGTGAAAAGAATCGATAGGAATCGTAGGTGACAGACTGACATTAGTTGTTGACAGTCAGCATTCCGAATCCCTTGAGAAAGTACAACACCACCATCTGGCAATGAGATCATACAGCTCATGTGCTTATTAACGTTCGGATCCTACAGGCGTATTCATAATAGGCAAGGGACAGGACAGAGGCATTTTTAGCGTCCTGTAGGAATTAATAACACTTTCGAAATTTGTATATCAACTATATGTCAATCAAAGAAAGGCATGCTACAACAACACATTCTATAATGTTGTTAGTTAGCTGACAGATAACATCAAATCAGAACCAGCCAACACCGCTTTGACCCTGGTTTGTAATATCTCCCTAGAAGAGAAGCCCAGAGTTTGATTAGTCAGGATGACGTCATAATCAATGAGCATCGATCAAACTCTGTGGTAGAGAAATAACAAGAACATTGTTCAAAGTAAAATCGAGAGTTTAGACGATCATGGATTGGTCAGAACGACCAACAGGAATAGGTAGAAGCTAAGCAGACGTTGATTGGCGGACTGATTATCCGGACCAATCAAGCTGGTCCGGAATTGCTGTTTTACGGAAACAATAAGGTCTAGCGGACCTGTATGCGCCTACTTATAATCAGCACTAAGCAAAATAAGATAATTAGGTTACATTAAAAAGTTTACTCGCTGGTAGATTTTAATGATTTTTTTTCAATAACCCGATTGGGATAGCGCATCATCGCAGCAATTTTGACTAACCCAATAAATGTGAATCAGGTAACTGCATGTAAGCATGTAATTCAGTGAATCGCTGTATATCTATATATTGTATGTCAGTGTTACAAATTGTTTACTCATATCTATATATTGTATGTCAGTGTTACAAATTGTTTACTCATCCCAACCGTACTGTGAGTGGCTGTTTGTACATTTGCATTAATTGACCAATTGACCTAGAAGAATCATGGGAACGAATAATATATATTACGATATGTATATGTCTAAATACCGTAATATATATATAGAACTTTGAAGGTGTCAAAGTGTATATAAGAGGCACTTTGACTAGAATATCTTTCACCATCTGTGATTCCGTACGCACAGTGTTGCTACGTCAGTAGGATAAACATACTAGTTAGTCTAGGAGTAGTCCGTCAATAGAACATTGTGCGAATTGATTGAGTATAATAGAAATAAATTGTCTAGCAGTAGAAGCTAGCGAAACATAAGTATTTAATAATTGTTAAGTAAACTCATCGTTGAAATATTCATAGTAGTGTAAAAAGTGTATAGATAGGTAAAGTCTAATAAAATCATCGTCTTGCTTAGTTCAAGATACAAGTTTGGTTGTGCTTAAATAGGAACTCTGAAGAGCAGAGAAACACTGATCCGAAGCTGAATCTTCTGATAAATAACAGGCCCGTCTATCAATATAAATATCGTCAACCATCTGACGAGGCGAGTCGATAGGCATCTTCCATAGTGTCTGCAATAGGAGGTTGTCGCAGCAACCGTACATCATAATCTTGTTGCAGAGACTGTGGGATTCGTATGGAACCCCGAAGTAACAGAAAATCTTCAATATGTGGTCGTGCCATTGTTTATAAGAGGCAAGCTATAATTCAAAAGTGCCAGATAAACCGTTCAATAGCTGTGGCGCTAATTTAAGGGAATATTTTGATACTAATATGACATAGGAAGCTACAATTCGTGTTAGTTTCAAAATATTCAACTAAGGAATGATTTTTTATTAACTATATTTTAACTACTTCAGTTCAACAAGGGGGCCACAGCCACCCACCTAATTAATACATTAAACACGACTACAATAAGGGAGCGTCGTTGTTCCTCGTTAGGTGGACGCCATTGTTCATAAGTGACCCCTGTTGGCCATTGTTCATAAGTGGAGCCCAACTCATTTGCATAACAATGACACACAGCCTACACCAATATAACAGTAAATGATTGACAGAAGAACAATAGCCAACAGCGGGTCTGATTACTACTTACATTCATCTACCCTATGGTACCAACAAAAGTTTGCCTAAGCGCGACAGATTTGCTGATAAAATGACAGATCGTTTCAATTTAATACATAGGCTATAAATTAGTCGGACTCTTACAATAGATAGAAAAATAAGTTTACCGATTCTCATTGAAATATTTTGAGATTTTACTAATCCCGGATGGAACCCAGTTTAATGAATAACTTAATTTAACGAACAAGTTGAACAACGGCGCTCGCCATAGTACAATTTTTACGGAAACAATAAGGTCTAGCGGACCTGTATGCGCCTACTTATAATCAGCACTAAGCAAAATAAGATAATTAGGTTACATTAAAAAGTTTACTCGGTGGTTGATTTTAATGATTTTTTTTCACTAACCCGATTGGGATAGCACATCATCGCAGTAATTTTGACTAACCCAATAAATGTGAATCAGGTAACTGCATGTAAGCATGTAATTCAATGAATCGCTGTATATCTATATATTGTATGTCAGTGTTACAAATTGTTACTCATCCCAACCGTACTGTGAGTGGCTGTTTGTACATTTGCATTAATTGACCAACTGAATTTGGAACTGATATGGAAATATATTACAGGTATCATTGTCTTGATTGAGTTCAATAGATAGTTAAAAGATAAATTAACCTGTCATTCATACTCTAGAGTTTTCAGTTGTTTATTCAAGTTAAAACTGGCAATACTATAATGTAAGTTGAAGACAACATTGTAAAAGAAAACAATAAGAGAAAACTAATGTTCAGTAACATCTGCAGAACAAGTGAAGAATTTTTTGTGGTACCGGTAAGTTTCCTAAAGATATCGCAAGTGGTCTGACATTGAGTCCATGGATTAAGTGTTTTATCTTCTCAGACCATGCCATTAACCCTTTAGCACTCAATTAAGTTGGCCAGTATGACTTCTACAGTGGTCTACACGTGTGAAATGTCCTTTTTGCATACCAAGAGAAGACTATCTTAAAAATTGTACCACTGAAATGACTGGCTCGATAAAAAATAATCTTGAGAAACGGTTTAGTTCTATTTTGATCCAACTTATTCTGACTCGCGCATTTATCATAAGGGCGCCTAGTAGGCTTTCTTTTCCTGCTACCCTCAGCATTACTATTCCAGCAAACATCAATGTCAGGGTCAAATTCTAATATTTCTGGACTGTGAGAAGCTTAATTTTCATGTGGTTCAGCAGACTCATGAGGAAGTGTTGACCGCCAATCAGTTTTTACAACTTTCAGCAAGGGAACCCTCTCAGTCTGCAGGACTAACAGGGAGGGTGAAAACTAGGGTGACAAGTCCCAGTATGTTGGGACACCTTTCCTGTGCTAACGGAAATATGTGCTGCCATGTTTCACCTTGAAGATTTTGGATCTCCGGGTATTATGATGTTTCCTACTACATCGATGGTAAGACTATGATGTGATCGGTTGCTGCGACAACCTCTTACCAAACAAGCAGTATAAGATGATCGTTGGCTTGCCTCGTTACTAGATGGACGTAACGATATTTATCAATGACGATCGGGCCTATCTGACTGAACGGAAGATTCCCGGCTTCGGTGAAGTATTGCTCTTCACTCTGGAGTTCCTACTTTTAAATATAACCAAACTCTTGTCTTGCTTTTGAAAGATGATGTGTTTATTACGGTTCTATTCTAACTACAATTTAAGATAAAGACTTTGATAATTCAATGATGAAATACTTTGATACTTTCACGATACAAGACTGCTAATCACGGTATACTTATCTAATAGGCTTCAGCTATCGTAGCATAGATATGACTACGGAACCCTGATGTTGGATTGATTGATTTTACAATAGGCAAAGTAACTCTGAAGTTCTATACATATTACGATATATACATATCGTAATATATATTCTTTGTTCCAATGATTCTTCTAGGTAGGTTATAAGCACAGCTTGATTGGTCTGGATAATCAGTCCACCAATCAACGTCTGCTTATTTCCTCCTAGAAGCTTCTACCTATTCCTGTTGGTCATCCTGACCAATCCATGATCACTTACAATTCGATTCTTACTTTGAAACTCGTTCTTCTAATTGAGTTTAATCGACGCTCATTGATCATGACATCATCCTTACCAATCAAACTCTGGGCTTCTCTTCCATGGAGCTACTGCTGCACACTGTCAAAGCGGTGTTGGCTGGTTCTGATTTGATGTGATCTGCCAGCTAACTAACAACATTGTATGATTGACATATAGTTGATATACAAATTTCGATTGTGTTATTAATTCCTACAGGACGCTACAATGTCTATGTCCTGTCCATTACCTATCATGAATAAGCCTGTTGGATACGAGAGTTAATAGGCACATGAGCTGTATGATCTCATTGCCAGCTGGTGTTGTCCTACTCTCGTAAGAGAGTCGGAATGCCTATCGTCATCAACTATAGTCAGTCTGTCACGTACGATTCCATCGATTCCTATCCCTTGATTATTTCCTAAACTACTGATCCAAACGACTGCTGATTCCGCAGCAACAACTTTTATCTCAACTATTGCCAGATACACATCAATCCAGAACCTGAGGTCCTATTCCTTTTAATTCAATTCTTGACTTTGATGATGAATATATCGTCCAACATTCTTACTCAGTTTCGTCGAAACTGTACATCAGCCCCACTGGTTGATGTCAACCGGTACTGCATAATACATAGGTAAAACTCGGTCCACTAGCTCACCTAGTATTTTCAAATATGAATTTCATTTAGGACGTACTCGTAGATATAAGATATCCGGCGGGTTCATGACTTCCCACAAGACACTCCCATATCTACAACCTGATAAACCTAGTGATAATGTTCTTCAGAACTGTCCATTCAAGAAGAAGCTTGGTCAATCCATGTGAAATCAACCAATTTCCAGATATGTCCCCAGTTGACCTCAGATTTGCCTGATTTTTTTAAACACATTAAGTTAAATATATATGATGAAGACATGAACAATTTCAAGGACAAATTCCTAATATTTTTGGAATTATGCTGATTTGAACACCAATTTCTCTATCACGAGTTTTAAATTTCCGACCGTTTTCAAATCCTTATAACTTTTTAACAAATACAGCTCAGAAGTGTCTAAAGGAGCCTAATTTTCACAAGTTTATCCGTAAACTTTGTTCTACAGAGAAAGTCAGTTGCCAATTTTTCACTTTCGAAGTTACATGTCATGTTTGGCCAATGTTCCCCCACAAAATCATTAGAAATTTTGCATGCCATTTCTGGGCCACTTGGATATTTAACTAGTAAGAAAAAATTCAAACCGACACGTTCAAAGGCTAATATTCTGTGGTATAGGTAGGACTAGAAAATCTGTTATACCATCTGAAAGGGCACTATGTATCCTACATTTTGATACCAAACACAACTTGCTTCCATAAATCCTTATATGTAAAATAAATTTTTATAATATGGTTCATTTGTCTGTCCATGTCATGTATTTACAATGTAAGTACATCACTTTATAAATTTTGCTTGCATCATTCATGATTCTGCGATTTAATGCATATATTTTTCACTTTAGTAGTTTGCTAATTATGCATATGTTATTACTCTCGCAGACTATTTCGGTCTTAGAAACGGACCTCGTCATGCGATAGCCCAGTAAATAATAATTTCATATCTCTTTCTTTTTAACTGGAAATTATACTCCTGAATTTTTCTCATCGCAAGACGCAAATGATGTGCATGGTCAGTCGGATTTCTTGAATATACAACTACGTCATCGACGAAAACATGCATAAATCTTCCGACAAAATCACAAAAAATATTCATGTTTTGCACCTGAGTATTATAAAACCAAAAGGCATACAGGTCCATTCGAAAACTCCTTCAGTGCAGACAAACGCCATCTTCTCAATGTCTTGGCCAGCCATGGGTATTTGCCAATACCCAGACTTCAAGTCCATCATAGAAAATAGTGTCGCGCCCCTCATTGAATCAAATATATCAAGAGATATTAGGTAGTGGCTAACTGTCCTTGCGACATACCGAGTTCAATTTCCTAAAATCTACACAAAAACGGGTATCACCGTCTTTCTTTGGTACCAAAGTGATAGGTGACACCCACGGTGATAACGATGGTCTTATGATGCCTGCGTCTGATTTTTTATGAATACGCCTTTGCCAAAGGTATCCGATATGCTTTCTGTCAAATTGGAGGGTGATCTCCCGTTGGAATTGTACCTGGGGCATAAGTCCAAGGGTGTTGGGACGAGCCGTATCAAAATTATTGGCAAAGTCGCTCAGTACTTTGTCAATAACTGCATATCCGGTCGTTTCTTTACAACTAGCATAAACATAATCGGGCGGGCGGGCGTGATGCTTTTTTGTTTATTCCGAACGGGTGAATCGTTTTGAGTTCTTTGATCCAGTAGTGTTCTCTGTTTAATCTTAGTTTTTTGTTATCTGTAAAAATTCTTTCAATTGGTCTTATCGTGATGTCTTTCATGAGATTCTCGTGTCTGTTTGGTGTCGGATTGCATGGATATGTTGTGTGAGTCGTTTGCTGAGTGTTTGACTTGTTTCTCCTATGTATTGAGAGCTGCATTGTTTGCATTCTATGAGGTAAATAATGTTGGTGGTATTGCAGCTCATTTGTGTGTTGATTTTGTAGTCTTTACCAGTGACGTAACTAGTGAATTTGTCAGCAGTGTTCATGTATTGTTTGCATGTGATGCAATTGTTGGAGTGTCCCTACTATGTCGTGAGTGTCATCTGGTGTCGGTACGATCTTATTGTTAGCATCTGGATTTTTTATTTTAATTAGGCTAGAGTGGACTAGGTGGTCCCTAATGCTTTTATTTTTCTTGAATGCTACTACTGGGTAGTTGGGAAAAATTGGTGCTAAGGTTGGTGAAGACAAGATGTACTTTTCCCAGTAGGTCCGAATGGATTTGCCTATGTGTTCTAATGATGGGTGGTATTGTAGTATGCAAGCTGGCCTAGGCTGTTTTTGTGTGGGTTGTTTGTAAAGAATGTCTTCTCTCTGTGTTCTCGGTTTTTTCTATGATGGCTTTAATTTCTGTCTCTTTGTATCCCCGGTGGATGAATGCATCTGTGAGTTCCTGTGTGCGTTGTTTTAATCTAGTGGGATCTGTGATGATGCGTTTGTATCTTAATGCTTGGCTGTAGATTATGGAATGTTTTGTGTTTTTAGGGTGGCTTGATTGTTTGTGAAGATACTGTTGTTTGTCTGTGGGTTTTCTGTATAGGTCCAATTTAAGTTGTTATCTTCTTTGTATACCATTGTGTCCAAAAATGGGATTTTTTCCTGTTGAATATTCCAAGTCAAATTTTATTGTGGGATGCTCTTTATTCATGTGTGCGTGAAATTCAAGTAGTTCGTTCTCACTGGTGTTCCAAATGAAAAATATGTCATCTATGTATCTAACTAAGTGAGATGGAGTGCTGCCCATCCATGTTGATAACATTCTGCTTACTATGGTGTACACGTAGATGTTAGCATATTTGACAGCAAACTTGGCTCCCATGGCTGTTCCATGTGTTTGTATGTAGTAGTCTTCATTGAATTGGAAGCTGTTTTTTGTAAGAATGTATCTCATTATTTGGGCCAATTCGTCTGGGTAGATGTGTGCAGGTGTGTGGTTATTGTTGTTTGTGTTTGTTTTTTCAAGTGTATGTCTATGCCTTCTTCGTGTGGGATGTTTGTGTATAGTGATCTGACATCCATTGAGCCAGCATCCACTGTAGTGTTTTCTATATGTTGGATGAATGCAGTGGTGTCTCGTAGTAGATTTGGGATATCATTTTCTGTGTCTTTTAGTAGGTGGTCTGTGAATTGCGTGACGTGGGGCCATCGCAGTTGGATACAATCGGGCGTCCGGGTGGTGGTATTTTGCCTTTGTGTATCTTAGGGTTAATGTAGATGCGTGGAGTTCTGACTTTGAATTCGGTGAGATATCTGTGTGTCTGTCCTGTGATGGCTCCGGTGATTAGAAGTTCGTTAATGTATGCTTCTAAAGTGGGATTTTCACTGAGTTTGGTGTAGTATGCGACATCTGTAAGTTGTCTGTGTACTTCTGCAATGTAGTCTGTTTTGTTGAGAATGACTATTGCGGAGCCTTTGTCTGCTGGTCTGATGACTGTTTGTGTTATTAGCTAATGTTGAGGGCTGTTTTCTCATGGTGTGTGATGTTGAATCGTGGTGACTTGTCGGGTGGTTTGGTGATAAGCTTGGTGAGTGATGACCGGAGTTTGTTGATGGCATTGGGTGTTGTGCTTGGTCTCCATTCTGAGGGTAGTTTGAATTTTGCTGTGGGTTTTTCAAGGTTGTTGCTGTAAAAGTAGTATTTGCAATCTAACTTCCTGATGAATTGATCTATGCAATGTATTTGTGTGTCTGGTGATATGTGGTGTGGTGTGGGTACAAATGAAAGGCCTTTGTTTAGAATGGAATTTTCTGTTTTGGTAAGTTTGTGGTTGGACAGGTTAACGACAATATCTGGTGTTGTTTTTTGTTTGTTGATGATGCGTTGTTTTCTGCGTTTTTGTAGTTGTGTACCTGATGTTAAACGTCTAATTGGCCGATTATTTCTAAGAGTAGTTTTTTCACATTTCCGTTTTTGGGTTGTTTTATGGCTTCGGCATATGATTTGGTTTGTGGTGTGCTTGTACTTGTCTGTGATGTTGTTTGGATGGGTTGGGTTCTGGGTTGGTGTGTTGAGTGTGTGATAGGTTGTGTTCTGGGAAGGTACATCTGCTCTCTTGGTGGTGATGGATGTGCGTGGTGGATGGGAGGTGGTTGTCTTGAGTAGGGTATTATAAAGTGTCGGTTGTTTGTGTAGTGGCGGTTGGTTTGTGATGTTTGTTTTGGTCCAACTTGCCCTGGTGTGAAGGTGGTTTGTGGTGAATGTGGTGTGTTCTGTATGTGTGGTGCTTCCCCCGTTATTTGGCAGGGGAAGTGGGTTACTCCTCGGTTGTCTCTCTGTGTTGATCTGTGGTTGCTGTTTGAGCTGTGTAGGTCTAAACCATTGAGTTGTGTTCTGTGGTGTTTGTGGTCTTGTGTATGCAGCGGTGGTCTGTGGCATCTCTGTTGGTGCGTGTTGTGCTGGGTGTGCTTGCTTCTGCGTGTGGTTTATTTGATGTTGTAGATCCATCAAAGGCGGGATGTTTGCCTTTCGCATGACTGGGTTTTGTGTGCTTTGTTTGTCTGTGTCATTGTGTGTCCTGTTTGTGTTTGTTTTGTGTGTCTTTATGCTGGTTGTGGCGAACTTAGCAGCTATCCTGTGTGCCTTAGCAACAGCTCTGTCCGCTTCGTATGTGTGTGAGTCTAACAGATTCCCTTCAATTGTGTGTGCTTGCTGTTTGTGGTAGTGTAGTTTTTTGTAGTAATGTTCTAGGATTGCGTGTTGGATGCTGTTAGTCGCGGCTCTTAAGATCGAGTCGATCTCTGCAGTGGTTTCTGTGTTGGGGTCTACGATGGCTTAACGATATGCGTGTTGTTCTTGATGGCATGTTCTATGTTCTGTATGTGGTGCTGCAGTTGTTATGTTTTGTATAGGGATTTGTATAGTTGCTGAAATGTGTTTTCGTGCTGTTGGTTGACAGGGTGCTCTAAATCGGCTTTGCTGAAGATTGGTGGTAGGCGTGTCTGTGTTTCTGCATCCGTGTGTGCTTTTGTTGTTAATGTGGTGGTGCTAGTAGTGGCTGCAGAGGTGGCCGATTGTTGTGGTGGTGGTGGTGACGGCGGGGTGGTTGCTGTTGGGTTGTTCGTTGTAGTTGTGTGTTCGTCTGTAGGGTTGACTGATTGTGTGGTTTGTATTGGTGTGGGTGTGGACTTTGGGTGTAACTCTGTCTGGCTCCTGGTCTGTGGCCTGTTATCCTCTGGATTCATAGTGGACAGGTGCGTGCGCGCGCGTGTGTGTGGTTAAAAAACAAGATTGGAAGATATGTTGTCTGTTTACGAAGATATATTATATTGTAAGCAAAACAAAAACATTATTACAGTATATATATTACAATAAAAACTTACGTTTGTTGATTTCTGTTGGAGGCCATATTTCCTAGATTATTTGCACTAAAACACTAAAGTGGCTAAGCTATTATAAAACACTAATCTGGCTTAAACTTTTGTCAAAACTTATAATAAGGTGGTCCTAAAGTGGCTAAGCTATTATAAAACACTAATCTGGCAAAACTATTATAAAAACACTAATCTGGCTAAACTATTATCACAACTCTCAAGTCTCAATCATTTGATTTTGTTGTTGAATTTGGCTCCTCATTTCTCATATAATCTTCCATATAGCCTTTCCTTCCTTGAAGTCAATAACGTTGCCTTCCATCTCCTCTTCCCGTCGTACAGGTATCTTCATGGCTTGCAACAAATCGTTGCAACATTCTTCGTCCTCCGTTAGCCTCATTGCTTCTTCGTAAGTCTGTTTTCTTACGAACTATTCTCCCAATACCTTGGTCATAGAGGGCCCTGATGTATGCGGATAAAACTATCTGTGATGAGTCCTCACTGACGGCAGGGTACGCTCGCCTTGCCAACTCTTTGTAGCGGCGATAGAACGCTATGATTGTTTTGCCGGATCGCTAACTTGATCCTTTCTTTCTCGTTAGCAGAGACAAAATTGAGAGTAATGAACTTTTCTAACTCTTCGAATGTGAGGGTGGCTATCTTTTCTCGGGATGAACTGGCCGAGGGCCTTATACAGCGCTCCTCTCGACGCTCGGGTCATTACGTAGACAGGGATGCTTGTCAACGTACCATGCATTGCCTGTATAACATGGCAAGTCTCTCTTCGGGGATCAAACTGTCGCATGGTTTAACCCGCTGCATCAACTCGCATGCCTCCTGTCGGCGCACACAATCAATCTCTTCTGTCATCTTCCTTGGCCACTGCGTTGGCGATTTTCATCCTATTCGCGCTACTTCCAGGGTATTGTGCCAAAATTTTCACCACACCAATTTCCTAGAACGTTCGATTCCTTGGTCACTATCTGCAATTTTATCTTATCCAAATCTTGAAATAGTGACGTTTGAAAAAACCCAAATCAGCCCATTTCAACAGAAATAATTTTTTATGAACAATCAACTTTACATCAACTTGCAACAACATAGCACAATTTTAATGCAGGGAAACAAAGGAGTATACTACACTAGTTTTTTCCAGTTTAATGTTATACACGTGTTATTGCCAGTCATTTTAGAACAATATTACATATGATGGTGATCAGTGATGAGTCACCTTCTAATTTAGCAGCTTCACTTCACAGGCCAAGCACTATGAATAGCTCACATGAAATTGTAACGTATGTATCAACATTATGACGTAATTCACAGAACCTATTTTGCTTCCTTCCAACACATTGCTTCTATAGATGCTTTCATATTTACTTGAACAAAGACGTATTCTATGGACTGGAGTACATAAATGTGATTATTTTTCACATAAACTATTGGTAACGTATATATCAAAACCAGTAGCTTTCATTTTAACAAGGACATAGATTCATTTTCTGTATTGATTCTACATTTGATGCTCTTTCGATATTAATGCTATATTATTTAACCAATACACTAGCATATTTCGTCATGAGATTGCTCCTTTTAGATATAATGGTAACGTATGCATCAACGCTGTATCCAGGGGCACATGACACTGTTTCAATGTTGAATCAATGTTGTCGCGTTGACATTGCCTTGATTCAACATTGAAACAGCGTTGTGTGCCCATTGTGTATTCATGTTAAAAGTTTGATTAATCAACAGACACTTATATGTCCAAACACAGCATGATAAAGTCGAACAGAGCAGTGAATCGTTGCTATGTGGAATAACGTTATCTTGTCCAATATGTAGCTTTCAATCATGAAATTTATTTTAACACAATAGTAGTAGGCCTATATGTATCAATGATAATAAAACATTTGAAAACTTTAACAAACAAAACAACATGTTTGAGACGCCACCCACCAGGCGCATGACATTGAATCACCATAATTTCAACTACGTTCATTCACCGCTTAAACAACTACATGTATCCGGTGAGTAGGCCTCAACAAAATAAGCCTAATGTAAGCAGATAACTCTTAATCAAACAAGAACAAACACTATGTGCGATATCTTTTTTAGCAATCGTAAAATATCTAGCAGATTTACCAGATCCAATTGGCTCACTGATTTTACACATAATATCTCGAAATTCAACCCATATTTTATCAGCTACTAATGGCCATTTATACTGACGTTTGGACTTTTCCATGAACCTTATTTCACAGTCTACAGCCAATAAACCACGAGCCATCATATATCGCTGCTACGAATTCACCTTCTCTGAACTCTGTAGGCGCTGTGCTGTGTCTGTGTGCTTATCACATGTTTCATCATCCTGGGTATTTGATGACACAGTAGCTGGAGTGTCTGGATGCTTCGTGACTGTCAGTATATTTTTAACCCAAGAAGAACAGAACCCTCCTGACAAACACAATGGGCAATAACATGATGTTTCTTGAGTATACAGTTCCATGACATTCTCATCACCAGTGGCTGCTGCGTGGACTTTCATTGTGTTCTTCACTGGACGTACGGTCTGCATGCCCAAAGCATCTCGCTTTGCCTCCGAATAGTAGCTTGTGTTGAGCGATGACATGGAATATGTGACGGTTTCTATATTGGCTCATGGGTGAGTCGGTCCAATAGTGTACAGTATTGAGGTCCGGATCGATTGACTTAAGGCATGGTAGAATCTCCCTGATTATAGTGATTATTGTTGCAGCGTCGTGCGTATTTTCATTCGAAATGATGATGAAACTCTTGTGCTTTATGTCATTGTCATTGTTGTAGTCCACTACAATGTGGTGAATTGTCACAGATGTTTGACCCCAGTAAGCAGATTGTACTTCATCCAGGGTCTTGCACACACAATTTTCAGCAAAATCCAATTTTCGTTTCTCGCGGAATTGAGAACGTAATCTGGAGACATGATCACGAAACGAATTCAGCTCATCTGTAAAGCTGGATTGGAAATCAATTTTGTTCTCTTGTTGCTCAATAATTCTCGTCTTCTTAAAGCCTTTTCCACATCCTAAAGTTTATTACCGTCGGGAGGGAGTGGAATATTTCGGTCAGGTTATCTTCATTCTGTACATATAACATGTTTTCAGGATTTGGGCTTATTTTCGCTCCCGCCATTCGCAGAGCTTGAACCTTTAATGCAGCATTTTGGTGGCGGATGCACAGACAAGAAGTGCGTGAAAGGAACCTTGTAAGTAAGATGCGCTTTGGTCGCAAGCGACAGAATGTGGCAAATGATAGTACGATTTGTGGGTTTTCCGCGAGAAACTTTTCATATAGGTTTTTCATATAGTCTTAGAATGGCTGCCTGTTGTTTTTCTTTTGTCACACTGTCCTGTTTATAATCACGTTTTCCTGGTTGCATCTTACTGTTATCTTCTCTCTCAAGGAAATCTACAACAACTTTTACAACACTATGTGACAGACATAATTTTTGTTGGTTGTACAAATTGATGCTTTTTGAACCTGATTTCATTAAGGACCGGCGACTTAGACGTGTTTGTCTACTAACGGATGTCACACAGCGATATTTTCTCAGACTGATATCAAGCGATGGAGCACAGGCCGTTGTTTTTGCGTCATGCTTTGCTTGGATGCACCTATTTCTGACAAAATGGCATTGCTAACAAGCAACTTGCGACGAACCCATTGACGACGACGAGGTGTAAGGCCTAAATTTGCTAAGTCAGCATTAGTTTGTTTGAGTGATGTTAACTTCTCTGTAGGTGGCACATTCTTAGTACTATGAAGGCGTCTCATTTTCTGGTTTTGAGACTTCACTTTTTTCTCAAGCACACAAACCCTTGCCTTAAAATTGGCCATTTTCTTATTAGCTATCGCTAGCGCACGCCCTCTGTGCTTTTTAACCCCTACAGACTTTTTACTGGCTGATGATTTATTAGATCTCGGCACACACTGTGGTAGCTTAACGATGAGAGGTGTAGCAGACGTAACTTCATGGGCATTGTTATCTTCAGTGGATATACAGCATTGCTTTCTATGTTAATAGATTTTCTCAATCTGGATAACCGGTTTCTTTCCTTTGCGGCATTGTTTCTTTTATATAATTTAGGTTTGCTCAATTTTGCGGCTCGAACTTAATTCTGCCTCGATCTATGTCGTTCCTTCTCCGGAAATGATGATCCTTCAGCTTTCCTTCTCTCACGATAGGCCCTCTGGATTTCTGCCCTCGTTTTCCCCATGCTGCAAAAAATAAAATGACAGAATGGTAGTAGTAGTAGTAGTAGTAGTAGTAGTAGCAGTAGTAGTATCAGTAGTAGTTATAGTAGTTGCCATATTCTAGATACAAGTGACGCTATTCATTTGGGGACATCCCCTATTGAGCCATATGGTAACGTTTGTATCAATTTATTTAATACATACGTTACCAACTAATCAGCGCTCAATGGCTATATATTTAGGCAGTCTCGCAATGTAATGTCAAGGTAAACATGCAGATACATAATATGTACATTGATGGATGTTCAGAGGTAAGTGGTTCCATGATATTGGACATAAACCATCACATTTCTAACTGTCATCGATCACAATAAAATCCTGATTGGCGTGGTCTTATAATACATTGAGAAAATGGTCATACAGTAATAATATTTATAAGTATATCTTTAATGTAAACATCAAGTACATGAGACACCTCAGTGCCAGCGATATACACTATGTCAGAGCTATATTTCACCAATAGCTAGCAGGAATATTTCCAGATACCTACGATACCATGGGTAACGTATGTATGCTTTCAGTATAATTCAATATAGCTCGCTCCGGGTCTTGGATGCATTGGAAAGGCTTAGAATGCTATGCAGTGACATGTGACAAACAGCTAAACAGCTGTTTGAAATGCGTATTCTAATGCAATAGACCGCAGTGCTAAATATTATTTGTCTACAACACGCCAATTTCACTAGATGGTCCTCTTTATATAATTACTGAATGGCATACGATTTTCCGCGAATTATGAACTCAATGAACTTCAGGTTTGCAAATACTAACACGTGAATGACGTAATCAGCAATGTTGTTATTTTTAGCCACGGTTTCGTATTTTTAGTAACGTATATATCGGTCACGTATGTATCATTCAGTGATTAATACAGTGATAACAATTCTTTGGCGCTATAATAAGTGAAAGAAAAGTGTATATATCAGGACACTGATTAGATGTGCATGTATACAAAACATAATTGCATTGGCAAATATACAGATTAGCTTGTAAATAGACAGTAACGTATGTATTGAGAGATATCAAACCACACTTTTTCTGTTATTTCAAGCACTGTAGAATTTTTTTAGCAAACGCAACAGTTAAGGTAGACAATTCATCTTATAAAACATTTGTATGCGCAGTCCCATAAGGCTTTATATATGCTATATGCTGTATATTCATGGATTTATTGGCTATCAAAATAGTACATAACGTATGCATCAAGCGTACTGGCTTCACTGCAAGAGCTGTTGTTGTGACTATACAGGTCACTAATTCTTTTTGAAAACCATATATTTAAATAGACAACATAATTGGCATGATATAGAAAAGTGCAAAGCAGCGCTGTAAGTGTGGATAGCTGACTTTATGACAATGGCGTGATTTTATATAACCTGCTTCAGTAACGTATGCATCGAAAATGGACATTTGAAAGCACACACAAAATTTTGTGCTATTTAGATTCAAGTGAAACTTAATGTACACGCAACATGGCATTAAGGATGATGAATTTTACATGATTCAGAATACGAATAAGCAGGAACATGAGTGCAATCCATTGGTAACATCAAATGTACCTCATAACTGAGAATGTGCCTGTTGCCATATCTACTAAAAAGGTCCTAAATTACTTGTAGTATAACTGAACTACGATACATTTTAAACGGGGCTGTTCTTAATACCTCATGTCAGTGGTGATGCGAATTATGCCGTTCTCACGATATTTGCGATGTTGAACTACTTTCGGACTGTGATAATTTAGCAAAGTCTATAAAAGATATGAATCGTTCAAATCGGTTAACAAGGAAATTATTTCTTTTTCAGCTGGATTGTCGTAATTTAAAAGTACTTACAATTTTCACAGATGGCACTCCTGTGCGGAATATATATAGTCTGTAACAAATTTATAAACCGAGCCTACCATTGAAGATTTTGGATGCCTTCAAGAACTGGATCTTTCTAAGATTCTCTGCTATCGATGGTGATCACTTCCGCTTACTACCGGAGACTTTTTGGAGTGTTGCTATGACAACGTCGCCGGTAATAAGATGAAGCGAAACGTGCTGCAGGATGGTAAATCGATGATATTTATTCTGAACTGCTGCGCCTATCTGACTGGCTAAGATTCTAAATAAGCACTGTGTGTGTCTCCCAGCTCAGCTAGATTCATAATATACGGACAAACTCTGGTCTTACATAAACGTAAGATTATGAAACTTTGTTTATATTATAATACAAACCGAACGAATGGTTGAGCAAGATCGCTTATGCAAAGAATACTTAGTACAATCAGATGTACATAAAACTATTAATTCTAAACTACCATATTCCTACCCTATTCATATCTTACCTCAAGCTTACCAATGAAGTCACCCAATCAATTTCTGCTTATCCCTTCCCAGAAGTTGTGACCTGATAAGTAATCAGTCCTTCCAGCCAATCAGTGATTCCTCCCTCACTTGCTATGGAAGATAACTTATTCGGCATAATTCTTTACTGCAGAGTGTGATTGTTCTTGATTGGTTATGACGTCATTCTGACCAATCATACTCTGCCCAATCCTTCCAAGAAGATTGTGTCTCATATACTTAAAGCAGTGGTAACCGGTTCTTGTTTGATGTGATCTATCGGCTAACTAACATATTTCGCATATAGGTCTATTTGTGTTCCATCTAGTCCTAGAGATGGTGGTATGATCGCCGGACAGATGTATGTAAGTGTCTACAGATTCGGGGGATAAAGCTGCTGATCGGGCTGACCATGGAATGATTGACTGACGGATGAATATAATTGTATATTACCGGTGATAAGGTACAGATTGACTACCAGACTTGAATATTCCAGGATGGGTCGGTTCACTAATTAACTGACCGAACGAGGTATTGACGGACTGACTGACTAAATTATTGACTTCCACCGACTGTCTTCATTGACTAACATACAGCATTTCAGATTAGGCTATGCTTTAACTTTTAACATAATAACAAGTTAACAACACTAAGTTTTTCTATCATATATCTTTCTTCTTCATGTAAATTTAACTACAGCATACAGACAGTATTCTCATTGGCATCATCCACCAACGATCTCAATCAATATAAAACCTTCGTTTTTATACAAGTTTCCACAATATAGATTATGCAATTCATTTGACAACAGTTTTTCCAAATTGTCTTTCATACAATCTGTCAATGTACACATACACGCCTACTATCAATTTAAACCAGAACATTTAAAATTAGATGTCTTTTGTTATACTATTTTGGCATGCATCATCAAGACTTGCTGACTGCTGTGGTTATTCACGCGTAACTTGATTGTGACCAATAGTGTTTTATCCAGGATTTATACTTCTTGGCTGCCTGTGCCACCAGGATTAAATGGGCGCGGCTTACAGATTCCCTCCTAAATGTTTTTATTTTCCATGTATAGTAAAATCTCTCCTGCCATATGTGCCTCCTCTCGCAATTACATCAGTCCTCTGATGTTGCCAAAGTCACACCACCTGGTTTCCTCAACACTATCAGTTTGCAAAACAAATATTAATATAAACACATAGTTATCACACTAATACATCCTCGGTAAAGTATTCAATAAAGCTCACATTTCACACCTGGAATATGCGTGTTGTGATGTGCCTGTTTTCCAGTCCCTGATACATGAATATATCCACGGAATATAATGGCTGAGGCACACATTTAATCCTGAATACCATGCTGAATAACCTTCTGTGGCTATCACGTTGCGCCTCCAAGCATGACATACAGAAACAAAGCAATTACAGAGATGTGTACGAGGCGAGTAAGATTAATGAGGAGAATCAATATTTACAATGGCATAATAAGCTAAAGGATGCTTCTTGATATCTTCCACTAAAATTGTTGTTACATTGTTGACCTGCTCTTTGACTATAAGCCGTCTGATTTAATAAATTATTGTACATGGTTTCAAAATGAACTTTGGTCTGCTGCATTTTTAGAAATTCTTGTCTCCAACTATCTTTTTCGGTGCTCAACTTGTTAATATTATCTATATTGGCTTTCATTTTACTGTTTTCGTCTTGCAGCATAATGTTTTCAGTTTCTTGTTTAAAAATAACATCTCCATTAAGTTTGACTTCTTCCATTGCTTTCGCATGCTGAAGTTTGCATTCAAACAAAGAATTTTTCAAACTAGTTATTAGGTCGCTTTTACCCCTTTCACTCTCCGACCCACATTCTATATTTTCAGACACAACTTCAAAATCTGTTTGACACGCTGTCTCACAAGTTTCAATTTTTGACATGGCTGATTCGGTCGTTGGCAAGGTATGTTTTTCCTTAATTTACGACGTAGATTGCCCGTTAACCAGATTTCTGGCATGCCTCAATTTCGATTTTACAGTCTTCAGCTACGTCTTAATAGACAAAGCTGGTTCCATTCTAAATGATGCGACTAATTCTAAAGAATAACTAGCGCTAGGAATCGTTTTGTCAGGACTTCGTTTTGTTTAGGTCTTTGTGTACCATAATCAGATTTAGATACACAGGCAGGCTCTTGAGTTTTCACAATTTCTCGCTAAGAACTATGATCTATTTGAACATAAGCGGCTGATGAGTTTGTAAATACATTCTTGGAGCTATGTTTACTTTAGAAGACTGATTTTTAACCAAGAGACTAGGGCTTCTACAATTTCTAGAGGTATCACCCACATGGGGTTGATACAGGTTTCAGCTTTTAGTCGAAAGAAGCAGAATTTTAATAAATGACTGTGGCGATTGCAAAAGAAGCACCGTTTAAACTTAGCTTACCACAGCTCGTGCAATCGCGGCTCCTGTCATGTGTAGCTGTCTTCCTGGTCCAGATGCTCCTGATGATGGCTAACAGCCGGGTGTCCAAACATTCTATTACTGTGCTGGGTGAAAGCTCGAAGATAAGAATTCATCTTGATTTCATAGATTTATAACTCTTCAACACACGTTACACTTGTCTATAAGAGTCAATCGCTTGGCATTTGAGACGTACTGATAAAGTATACCTAAGACATTTACTTAGGTATAGCTGCGTTCCTCTACCAATTTTGGTATATGACTATTTGCATACAGTCTAGTCCTGGAGATGGTGGTATGATCGGCGGACAGATGTATGTAAGTGTCTACAGCTTCGGGGCATGAAGCTACTGATCTGGCTGACGATGGAATGATTGACTGACGGATAAATATAATTGTCTATTACTGGTGATAAGGTACAGATTGACTACCAGACTTGAATATTCCAGGATGGGTCGGTTCACTAATTAACAGACCGAACGAGGTATTGACGGACTGACTGAATTATTGACTTCCACCGACTGTCTTCATTGACTAACATACAGCTTTTAAGATTAGGCTATGCTTTAACTTTTAACATAATAACAAGTTGACAACACTAAGTTTTTCTATCATATATCGTTCTTCTTCATGTAAATTTAACTACAACATACAGACAGTATTCTCATTGGCATCACCCACCAACAATCTCCTCAATCAATATAAAACCTTCGTTTTTATACAAGTTTCCACAATGGTCACAAGAATAATTAAATATAGATTATGCAATTGACAGGTGACATTTGACAACAGTTTTTCCAAATTGTCTCATACAATCTGTCAATGTACACATACACTCCTACTATCAATTTAAACCAGAACATTTAAAATTAGATGTCTTTTGTTATACTATTTTGGCATGCATCAACTGGCTTAGACCATTCAAGACTTGTTCACGCGTAACTTGATTGTGACACAGTGTTTTATCGAGGATTTATACTTCTTGGTGCCTGTGACACCAGGATTAGATGGGCGTGGCTTACAGATTCCCTCCTAAATGTTTTTATTTTCCATGTATGGTAAAATCTCTCCTGCATACCATAAAATGAGTGGCATATAGTTTATCAATAAATTTTGATTCTGTTATGAATTCCTATAAAGCGCTCCAATGTCCATGTCCCGTCCATTCTGTTCTAATGGAGAAGTCTAAAGGATTCTAGGGTGCTAGGCACATGTGCCAGATTGATCTAGCCCACCAGTCTGCTTACGTCATCAACTGTGTCAGTTAGTCACGTTCAATTTATCTCATCATGATGCCAACACTAATCATTAAACACTGATTAATTCCAAAACTACAACTATCAACAACTGCTGAATATAATAATAGTTGTCTGCTAGGCAGCAACAACCCTCAAATACACATTAACTCACAACCACAGAACCGGTTAAATCAAATCTTCCTTTTTCCATCATTATCATATTAATCTCATCTCTATAAACAGCATCCCATTTAACATTAGTACGCTTTATTACATATAAAGAGATGACCTGGCTGGCTCGACTTTCCACCATCCCAATGATTGGCATATTTATAAATAGGTGGTCGACGTCATCCTAACTTTCCAACTTTGAATCACACACACACATAAATATATAATCGTTAATGCAATTCTGTAGCATCCATCTTTAGCTCACCTGAAGTTCCAGTT
The DNA here is from genome assembly GCA_034401795.1 of Chaetoderma sp. LZ-2023a. NCBI lineage: Eukaryota > Metazoa > Mollusca > Caudofoveata > Chaetodermatida > Chaetodermatidae > Chaetoderma > Chaetoderma sp. LZ-2023a. Next base: position 41,621,469 of record CM067362.1, on the reverse strand, counting down.
GAAAAACGATGGACGTGTACGCATACCCGCCAACAATCCTAATTCCAAAAGATCTGGAAAAGTTAAAGATCTGGAAAAGTTAAGAGAAGGCACATGCCAAGTACTACTGATCGCTCCTCATTGTCCGGGCCGATCATGCTTTAGGAAACTGCTGAACATTCTGGTCCGCAGTGCGGTGCTTCTTCGAAACCAGAACAAGGGTCTGTGTATCACCATGACAGGCCGGAAATTGACTGCATGGATGTTATCAAGCAGCAAGCAATTTAGAGTGGCTTATCTGAACAGGCAGCAAAATTTGTAGCTTCGGCCAGAAGGGGGTCAACCACAACAACATATAATTATAGAATCAACAAGTTTTCAGAGTGGTGCAAGGGAAGAAGTATTAATTCCTTTTCTGCAACTGTTCACCATGTAGCAGATTTTCTGTCATTTATACGGAGCTGACAAACTTGTACCTTCAACCCTAGCAGCATATAAGGCCAGGGATGTGCCCAGGATTGGTGGTGCCGGGCTACACACCCACCACTCATCAGTCTCAAAATGTAGAAAATGGCTTCTCAGAGCATCTAGTTTTCAAACACCCCCCCCCTCCCTCCCTCTAGGGGATCGGCCAGCGCTCATTTTTTTCGGCCCACACCCCTGTAAGTCTGCAATAGCTTCAGTCGTTCCAAGCCTGGTCAATGTAGGAGCAGAGAACTACACTAAATGAAGTTATTAAAAGAATGAACAATCTGCGAAGACAGCCTATGTCTATTCCTGCATGGAATTTATCTCTTGTGTGTGGCATGTTCCCTTTGAACCTATTAGATCTATAGATATTAAACTGTTAACACCTATCTTGGTTTCGGCGAGAAGCGAAATTCAAACACTTTCTGCCGAACAAGACGGCTTTGTCGTTACGGGTGAAGGTTTATGACTGTTACCACGTCTTTACTTATTTGCCAAGCTTAATCAAACATCCCAGTTCCTCTGCTTGGTGTCCAGTCCAATGTCTGAAAATTTACAAGAAACGTACTCGGGAGTGGAGGGACGATCCAAAGTCACTTTGGCTCTGTCTGAAGGCTCCCCAGCTGCGTGCCTTGCAAGAAACTATTTCGTATTGGATAGTCAACACTATTCAAATGACGCATAAGTTAGGTATGTGGAAGCAGATTGATAGTGCGAAAGCCCATGAAGTACAAGTACTAGCAGCAGCAGCAGCCTTTTATATTGGTGTCTCATTAGACGAGCTGATGTCTGTAGTCATTTACCGATTTCTATCTTCACGATATAGCAAGTGCTGTTGCCTCCCCTTGACAGCCCTCATATTTGTGTGTACAAATGAGGCGGACCCTTGCTTTTCCACGGCTAATACTTATAGATGCCTGCATTTTATGGGCACTTAGCAAATGGGAACCACCTTTTGGCTGTAAATTTGTGATAGCAGCACATTCTGTTACAATGTCAACAGCATTTTTAATTAAGCTAATTGTCAGAATACCACTAATAATTCTAAAGTTCTTCATTTGCCACATTCTACATGGATCCGGACACAAGCTAATTTTATGGTTATTTCAACATCTGTTCGGTGAAGCTGTTGTTTGCCATGAGTGGACGCTGGAATTGCCAATGTGCAGCTAGTTCATCAGCAAGCAGAACAACTATCGGCTAAAATAACATCGCTTTATTCTAACTAATTATAGAATCCAGATTGAGATGTAATCACTTTATCTGATACTCTATGACCCCATGCATTTGACATAAAGCTAGCTGTTCCCCATAGTGATTCCAACTAAAAACATAGGGTATTGTGGTGTTTATAGTTTTTCTCCTTACTGTAAACTATGTTGCATACTCTGCGAACACTTCTGAGCAATCTATGATAACGCAACATTTGGAGTATGTTTTTGGAATTGCTAATGAAATATTTTTACCACACACCCCTTTGATGGCCAGTATATCAGATGTTCTAGTTGTCATCCCAATGCAGATAGTTTAGCCTTTAGTCTTTGCGAGATGGTACTTGGCAAAACCGAAAACCTGTATGCCAAAGCCATAGTGCCAATGTTGTGACGTAGTTTATACAATGCCATTAATACCTAGTTAGCAACAGAAAGGTTACCTCTTGGCTTCAGTAAGTCAGATTCAAGTTCTATAATCCACATCAATGTTAGCACATTTGGTATTCCTGGGTAATATTGAATCCGTGCACAGTTTCTCTACTTTGTCGCACAATTTTGCGTTTTCCGCTTGCAAACGGCCCAACTCACTAAGTAGAGAGTTGTTCTGTCTGATAATCTCCGGTGCATTCTGTGTCAATTCAAGAATCAAAAGCAGAATTATATGAAGTTGTACAGTAGCAAAGATATTTGCTCAAGTATATAAGGCCTGTTAGTAGCGTACATGCTTGCATGTTTTAGCATTCACAGCGCATCTCTGGTTAAGTTTTTAAAATTGCCTGGATATCCAGCGATTTCCCTGGACACACTTGTGCTGATAATCCAGCCGGAGAACCCTGGACAAGCCCAGACTTTTTGATATACTCATTTGACTGGAGGCTGGATTTATGAGGATTCTCCTGATGCCACACTAGTTGCGCACATACACAACTATTTTGTTAGAAAATTAGCGTGGTTCGTACACCACCATACAAGGGGCATACTGTCTAGGCTTGCGCGATTATTGCTTTGTGTGATCGCGATCGATTATTAAAATATAATCGCGATTACTCAATTAATCACGTGTAAAAATTACCCAGGACTGTCATATGAGTGACGAAAGCAGGAACTTGGTTATGAAATATCAAACTGATACAATGACCGGGGATACAAATGGGCGAGTTACTGATCAATAATAAAGGCATATGCTTTTATAAATACACATTTACTTCTGTGTTGTTGTTGTTGGGAATGGTAAAATTATGAGATTTAAAGATGTTGTGAGGACTTTGTGGAACAATCAACGTCTATGCGCATTATAGTATGTTTAATGATGTTAGAATCGATCAATAATAATTTCCACGTAAAAAAATATTTCTAAACTACCCAAATCTCAGTTAACAATGTTTCGGATTTAACACTCTACAAGCCAAATTAGTGACGTCACACCGGCAAGACCCGATAAATGAAAAATGGCTGCTCATTGTAACACAGCAAAATCTACGGAATCAAGCAGTGACGAGAGCGACGTTTTGGAGAATAATCTGTCTTCATCTAGTTCTGAACGCGGTTCCATCGACGAGGATATGCTAGAAGATGAATTATTGTTTGTTGGCCCGTATAGCGTCAGATGGCAGCGATTGTGGTTGTGACCTTTTGGCTGATATTGCGGGTGGCGAATGGAGGTAGACAGACTAAGGCAATGGTATGTTATTCACATTTAAGTCTATTATATTGACGTTGAGACAATATGAATATACTTTTTACACAGTAATAGAGTAAATATCAAGTGCAAATATTCTTCAAAACAGGCGAGAATAAACTTTCAAAATTACGAAAACTAGTTATTTCCGGGGAACCACAACTCTATTTGTTAGAATATGAATATTTGAACATTGCGTGATTTTGCTATGCAAAACTTGTAACTAAAGTTTATTTGCTTTTTATGCCAATTGGCTGATAAGCATACATTTACAGTCAGGTATACAATGTCAACAAAGAATTTAATTTTTCCGAGTATATAGAATTACTGACCATCACAAATCCATGTGTCCTATTTATTTTGGCATGCCGACTTTACTATAATTTTATCTATAGCCTAGAGTTGAAGTTTTGTCACATTAATAAAGTTGATTAAATATATTCTGAATTATAGCCACTCAGTAATCTTTCCAATAAATTTTTTTAACAAAAATATAGGCATTCCTATACTGAAATAGTTTGTCAAAACGGGTACTGTATATTGTAATGATTGCTTAAGCAGAGTAGCATAGCCACTGACTTAAAGATGAGCATTGGTTATGAATCAGAATCAGAATATTTTATTAGCACCTATAAACAAATAGATGTAGTCTGACATAGAACGTTGACATAACACAGTATAATTATAAATATATAGATCTATTATAATACAATATATACACTATAGTAGTTACTGGTTAAATTTATTCAAAAAATCTAAATATTTGCTTATTTAATGTACATTTCTAGGCCAAGAGAAGAGAATTTTAGAAAATGTACCACTGGAATCACTCACTCGATTATCCTTTTAATCAGGGTTCGCACAGGTCATGGAAATCCTGGAAAGTAAAGGAATTTGAAAATCTAAATTTCAGGCCTGGAAAAGTCATGGAAATTCATCATTTATAATAGTATAATAGTCATGGAAAGGTCATGGAAAATGATAATCTCGGTAACTAAAAAAATCTGATGGCATACGATTCCCAGCGACAGCTTATCAAAACAACGCCTCACAATGTGATATTCCTCACAATGGCGTCATTGTCATTGTGCGATCCTTACCTTACTTAGCCCATATATCACTGCAATTCCAGACTCAAAACCTTTCTGTACATAGATATATATGATAACTGCTATTCATTTTGGAAACTGCAGTGAGCCGTTGCTGCATATGTGTAGACAACTTTCAGCATTATTTTTTTACGTAGTCTACATACATCTTTCTTGTACTGACCGTGTAGTGACTAATGTTAACCTTCGAAAACAGCAAGATAATGGTTAAAGGCGGGGTTTTTTAAATTCCAGCTTCCATGAAACCTGACACCCTTTGGTATAGAACACCTCAAAAATAAATTAAAATGTTTTCAAAACAAGATAGATTTTCTCTTTTTGTTTTGAAAAATACCTTAACTTATTTATGAATGGTACCATAGCATAAGTGAAGGAGGTGATGGTATAGAATATCGTCAAAATATCTTACCATGTTTTCTAAACAAATTTGAATTTCTGTTTCTGTCTTGGATACGGTTTAATTTATTTATGAGATGCTCTGTACTATACCTGTAATGCTGCCAAGACGTTTGCTCTTGGTAAGATAGGCCTTGAACTTGATAAAAGGGCCGGTCTATTATACTGTATCATATGGGTAGCAAGTTAGTTGCCAGCCTACCATGTATAATTTAGAATGACTGCTTATGTACTCTACTTAGATCAAGTAATCTTGCTATTAAATATTTTGAAACTATTTTGACTGTAACCTCTTGCTGGCTGTCAAACAAGTTACACAATACATGTATTCAACGGAATATTAGTTAAATTAATTTTAACCTTTACAGACACTGCTCTAGAGATGAAATGACATTATGATGTAATGAATATGCGTATTCTGTACATGTAGCTAAATTCACTGGTAGCAACAGCTTCCAGTCAAAATAGTTTTCAAAATATTGAACTGCACGATATAAATTCATTTATCTAGAAGCAACATATTGGTACATTTATTTATACTATAGCCCAGGAACATAATTGTTATTAGGTCTCTGTGCAGCCAGACCAGTCATTCCAATGAAAATATTTGGGAAAAAACCTCTTGTCATGAGATCATTATTAGTTCACCTGGCTTATGCCAAGCTGACTGTCCATCATCCGCCAGTCGACCTTTGCTTTAAAATGCTACATGTACTCCTACTTAACCTAGGAAACATGTTAAGTTATTTATTAGGTGTACTGTATGAGAGCAAGTCTTAGCTCGCTCAGAAACAAAGCCCTGCACAATGATACGTACATACATACATACATCTCTAGTGTAATAGTGTCTGTCTCAACCACCCACTAACCATGTTCTGGTGTCACCACTAGTTTATCAATCTATTAGTTCTGTTCATTATTTTTGAAAGTAATTTAACCAACATGTAAGAGTGAAGCCAGACCGCAAATTCATATACTGCCAGAGATCGCTTCCAGTCAAATTAGTTTTAAAATATTTAATAGACTAGTTACTTGTATGGTTGCTTTAAGACATCAGTGCTGTAACTTAACATCCTGAGTTGAATTCTATCAGGGCATGCTAATAATTAAAACTGGATGCTCACATTATACAGCTAATTTGCAGACACAGAAAAAGGAGTATACCTATGATGGCAGATGACTGAGGATATCTGTATGCCCTTGGCAATTTTTACATGCATTTGCATTCTAGGTATTTTGATTTGTGATTTGAAAGGGTTAATTCAGCTAGATTCTAGCATTTGGAATAGTGCATTACTGTACAACCATCTTGATATTAACCCGGTAACACTCATACCAGCCAAAAACAGCCCATGCAATGGCCTTAAGAAATGTCCATTTGCAGAACAAGAGAAGACTATATTTGTACTGGAAGGACTGGCTCGATAACCGAAGCAGTCATTCCAGTGGTACATTTTCAAAAATAATGTTCAGTTGGTCTGCAAATGGACATTTTGTATGAGAAAATAGAAATTTTCAGTGAAGCTCAGGAATAACTTCACATGTTTCAATACAAAATCAGAAACTATTAGTTGGTAAGAAATGTTCTGTTGAATATGCTGAATATCATTGCATTAGAAGCCATTGCTGCCTTAGGTTCCCAATCCAATTATGTTCAAAATATTCAACAGTACATTTTATTTTGTTTTGGAAGCATGTTAAGTTATTTCTGAGCTGTGCTGTACATTCTTCAACCATGTAATAAGTAACTGTTCATCTGTAAATCATACTAGAAAGTAAAACTACACATGATTATTTACAAACTTGTTTTTTGTGTGTTAATTATTATTATTATTATTATTATTATTATAGGTTTGTGAAGTGATGTCATACTTCCCGCTTTACCATAATTGTCAAATGAAAAACTCAATGTTGTTTGACAACAAATGATGACGTCATAAACACACAATTATCTTTATAATAATAATCACCCCCCATAAAAGTTTGTCTTTCCTGTATTTGTTTGTGTGTGTTATTTGCTCTAATGTGCTATTACTATTAATGTGCTATTACTATTAATGTGCTATTTTCTGCTTTTGCCCAGTGCTATCCCAGTATTCCTCATCTAAATAAATAAAGGGATACAGATCCTTATATTAAATACTAAGTCATTAAGTCAAATTAGTTCCCAAATATTCAACAATAATATTTTAACTTTACTTTTGCTATTGTCTAACAGTCTTAGAAAATGTCCATTAGCAGACCAAGGGAAGACTATTTTTGAAAATGTATCACTGGAGTGACTGGCTCTAACTAATCCAGACATTCCAGTGGTAAATTATTAGATAGCCTTCTCTTGGTCTACAAATGAACATTTTCTTGGATCAAAGGAGTGCTAATTGCTCAGAGCTATATCCCTCATCCATATATGACATCTATGTGCTATTTTAACAGTTTACCCATAGTGTGTGTGTGTGTGTGTGTGTGCGTGCGTGCGTGCGTGCGTGCGTGCGTGCGTGTGAGTGAGTGTCAGTGCTATATATGTGATATTTTTCTAGTTTAATTATGAAATTTACTTATGAATTGTTTTCTCATGTTTAACTGTGATATGATGTACAAAATAAAATCAATTAAAAGCCTCAAATGTTAAAAATAATTATTAAGTTTTTATTTTCCCCAAATGTCCACTATTAAAATGCCTTTAAATGGCTATGGAAAATTTATAATTTGGTCTGGAAAAAGTATGGAAAAGGTATGGAAAAATATTCTCCCCAAGGTGTGGGAATGTCGTGAAAATGATTTCTATACTTTGGCTATAATCCGCACAAAAGAATATTGATCTGGATCGGATCAAATACTAGATGTAGATATCTTGGAAATAACTGGTCTAATTATGCTCAAGTTTTAACACATGAAAGGGTGCAACCATACACTAGGATTCCACAACGTTGAGCATGATCTGATGAAATCTGGAAAATCCAAAAATGGGAGGGTGAGGGAGATTGCTCTTGTTGGTAAATGTAATGATATTGGATTAATCTTACCAGGCTTGAACCATTTCTTTTGTTTTGTGATTGACCCATGCTGACAGTTTTCATGAATATTTTGTATATGTTCGATACAAGATATCCATTTTGTCTTAATCGCTTCCTTATCTCCTGGTTCAGATGATAGGGCACACCAATACAAGTGGTATTTTATGCTTTTGATCCAATCCCGGATTACAGATAGCGATTTAGACTTTGCCATGAGTTCGAGTTTCTGCCAAGACCTGAAAGCAGAAATTAATGTAAAGTTTAGTGAACTAAATAATTATGGAAAAACAGTAGCTTGTAGGTACATGTAGATGCTAGTAGATTAATATTTGCATGGGAACTTACGAATGTGATGCATATCAGTCAGCCCAGATCATGTTATATTACTCTGTTCATGAATATGGCTTTGTTACATGTACTTTCTTGATAAACATGGCTTTAGCGTTCTCGTGTAACAATAAATAGATTGATAATGTATGTTATGCAACATTGTGCTGATAGTGTGATACAAAGGTGTCATTGTAAAAGATTGATGTATTACAATGGCAGTGCTTGTAACCAATGTGGACACTTTAACCGTCGGATTTGTTCACGAAATTGTCAATTTTCTAATAGAAAATATTCACTTTGCAGACCGAGAAGACTGTTTTTGAAAAGTTACCACTGGAACGACTGGCTCAGTGGTAAATTTTCAAAAATAGTCTTCTTGGTCTGCAAATGGACATTTCTCACCATTTTTAGCTGATATGAGGGTTAACGGGTTAACCTTTGAAATTCCAGTTTCAAGATTACTATGCAGGAAAGCCAATGCAATTTGGCCTTTGTTACATCTATTTGTAATACATAAGAACTTTATAACCCAGTTTGATAATGACTGTAACCTCTTTCGGCCAAATTGTTCCCAAAATGAAAAGCATGAATTTAACTACATGCATGTAGTTACAAGTTATATCATCTCCATGTACACGGTCTGATAATGTGCACTATTAAATCAACATATACGCATGCCAGTGTAACATGTGTATATACCTTTCACGATATGCCAACAGTCAAAGAAATGCGGAATATCCCAATTTTCTCGTAGCCATTTTGCGATCTGCCTGTGCCTGTCTTGATAGGAAAGCCAGCAAGGTCTTGTGTAGCCATTTTGCGATCTGCCTGTGCCTGTCTGTAATGATGGCCTTGATAGGAAAGCCAGCAAGGTCTTGTTTGCAATGTTTCAGGCCTTCTAACTCCATGTGATAGGATCCTTTAGTCTCATTACTCTGTAAATAAAGCAGTCAAAGATTGCAGACACTCGCTCCCATGCCTTTATAATGTAAAAAGATTTCTGATTTTCAGGGGTTTTAACTCCCCTCGCCATTACCTGGCCAGACTGGTCAAGTGAGCTTATGCTGTCGATCGTCCGTTATCTGTCTGTCCATCAACTCTTTAAACAACTTCTCAAGCACCAATGGGCCGATTTCTATTATATTTGGCAGAAAGCATCCTTATGGTATAGAGATCCAAGTTTGTTCAAAGGAAGCCAACTCGGCTGGCGCTGTTAGAATTGTCTTCTCCAAAATCGCTTGCCGGATCGATTCAAACCTAAAGAAACATCATCTAGGGCAACAGCTGAACCAAATATTGTCGAGGGAACTTGATAGGCCAAATGCTACAGCGGCCATCATGGGTAACCTTGTTTTCACAAAAATGACTTCCAAAACCGCTGAACGAATTGGGCCGAAATTTGGGAGATATGATTAGGGACTAAGAGCCATTAAAGGGAAGTTGTTACGTAAAAAAACATAACTACTGTGGGTGAAGCAAAATGTAGTGTGTTTGGCAGACATATTGCATATTTTTATTTGATGGATTTTGGAGCCGAACTCGTTTTTATATAGGGTTGTGGGTATTATGATTTCAAATTTGTAATTTTGGATACCGTATTATGCGACCATCTTGGATTATTTTTCTGCCAAAAGCTCCCATGTAATAAAGCACTATGGAATTTAAACTGTCTTTTGAAGAACCACAGCATCCTTGGTACATAGAGATACATGCTTGTTCAAACGAATACGGTCAGTCAATTTGCCCACCGCACATATGGATTTTGGCCGATTTTTTGATATGCCTTTAAAAATCTTCTTTTCCGAATCCGCTTGGGTGATCGATTCAAAAGTCATGAAAGTTCATCTTGGGCAACATACTTTGAGTATGTTTTTGAATTTTCATGGGCAGGTCTAGGAAGAAGCAAATTATTTTATAACATCTTACCTGTATCAGGTGGACAGACAGTAGTTTATTAATGCTGTATCAGGTGGACAGACAGTAGTTTATTAATGCTTAGTTCCAGAAAGCTGTATGTCCCAAATTTCGCACAATGGCCCATCGAGTCACATCTGCCATCACCGCCTAGCACTAGCTCTGCCTTGAAGAGTGGAAAGTATCTGGTGCTGTGAGTTAGTCCATGTCTGGCTGACAACATCATGGAGATATAGTGACTGGTGGTGGAAATAGGTCCGTAGAGAATGACATTGTATGTTAAGAAAACTGAAAATAATAAACATAGTTTGCAGTAACTGTATATACATGTCAAGGGTTGGTGGATCACATATTCATTGTACTAAATTTGCTTATATATATATATATATATAGATTATATATATAATATGTGTGTGCGCGTGGTGCGTGCATGGTTTGTACACAAGTTTGGAAAATATTGAATTATAAGAAACCCATTTCCCGGCCTTGAAAGGTATGGAAATTTAAACATTTTCTACAAATGGTTTAGGAAAAAGTATGGAAAATTGAAATATTGTTAGATTCGCATGATAACTAATATAGATAATATGCAAATACTGATGATCTTGGCAGATAATCAGGGTTTGAAATTAACTTTGATGAGACACTAACCTGCAGGACTAGTGATCACTAGATTCTACTAGCCCTACTGACATGACTGAGTATTTACTAGACCTTACTTGGCCGATAAGGCGACTACCCTTAGCCCTTATACTGCAGAATGTTGGTCAAGAAGTACATGTACATGTATGTTATTGAGTTATGTTATTATCGAGTCAGTCATTCCAGTGGTGTGTGTGTGTGTATTTACTTACTTGAAAAGTCGAAGAGTCTGTAGGAAGACAGCCACTAAAAAGTATGCCCGCACTCAAATAAGATGTTTAGTACAGGCAACTGCTTAATGGAAGGCTGGTTTGTCCAGTCGCCTGGTTTGTCCAGTCGCCTGAATGTCCGCAGTTCTGGCAGATGGTGTGCACATTTAGAAGTGTTCCCTTTGCCTGTAAAAGAAAAATTTGGTGATATTAATTTATGTCTCGCCTGTGAAGCAGGAAGTGAGACAGGTATCACTGACTATGATGGCGGCGACGTCAACGTTAAGTGTTTGCATTTAGAAAATCATTTACATTTATATTTCAGAGTTGTGTCATACAACCAGCTCGGATACATGCTTCCCTATGCCATAAGTAAGTTTGCTGATAGTTAGGTCAATGTTCAAGGTCATTTTGACATTGCTATCTGACCTCTGCTCATTAATCCTATTGGAACTAAGCTTGGATACAATGGTTACCTATAATGTTAGGAGTCAGTGTGGTAACATTGAGATCACAAGGTCAAAGGTTAAGGACACTGTGACAAACAGGAGACGGCAAGACATTTAATTCCACAGAATTCTTGTTTATCTGATTCTAGTTGGTATGACAGATTTTAAACAAATTTGGCTGGGAGAACCCTAGGTTTAAGAAAATGTATCCACGAATTGTATTGGTAAATTTTTGGTGACTATCTTGGATTCTCAAAAGCATTCCAGAAATCTTTCAAATGTATATTTTCTCCTTCGAAATTGTAACCAAACATGGGTGAAAGGATCCAAAGTGTTTAGTCTTTTAAAATTTTGATCCGTCCATTTTGTGGTGTCCATCTTCGACTTCCAAAGAATATTTATCCCCACATTTTTGGGAATTATTCTATCCAGCCTGTGTGTGTGTGTGCGCGCGTGTGCGTGTGCGTGCGTGCGTGCGTGCGTGCGTGACAAGTCCCCGGAATGCTTGTTGTACTATTGAAATATTTGTTTTTGGCCAGGGAGAAGCAATTTGGCCACCCTGTCTATCCAGCTAGATTTCAGGAAGAAGCCTATTATCTTTTTTGGCCCACCCGTCCTTTGGTTCATCTTGTCAACCATGTATCTGTGTACACCTCACCCACCAAAATAGCTGCCATCATGGCAAATGTTGTGATTTTGTCTTGTTAGAAAAAGTCTGACAACTTTGCCTGACCAGAAAGGCCAATGGCCCAATAGCCCAATAGCACTTATCTGTCAACCTTTTCTATAAACGTCTGCAAGAACCACTGCCAGGATTTCAACAAAAAGGAAGTATCCTTGGGCAATTGGGCTGTAAATTTGTTCAAATGGAGCTGATTCGCCAAATTGGACTGTGGCCATCTGGGATTTTTGTCCGATTGTTTAAAACATCTTTAAAAAATCTCCGAAACTACTGAAGGGATCGGGCCAAAAATTGGGAAATATGACTATGGGCCACTCAAATTTGTTCAAGGGAAGCCAGGACATCAAGAAACATAGCTGCCATTGACCAATCAGATTTCAGTGCCTAGGTGGCCACATTAGACCATTTTATTTGATGAATTTTGAGGCCGAAATTGTTTTTATACAGGTTTTTGGTTTAGTGATCTCAAATTTTCTACTTTTGAGTTTTGACACTGTCAGATAAACAGTTTCGTGACCATCTTGAATTTTTTTTGCGCACAATGAACTCAAACAGGGAATTTAATAGACAGATTTTAACCAAATTTGGTTGAAATCATCCTTGTTCTATTGCAATTCTGGCCCAAGCATAGGATTCCCTTTATTGTCAGTGGCCTTTTGCGTTGAAATGTGTGTTCCAGGAGATCGATACAGGCCCTTTGGGCCTCTTGTTCATGGAGGCCATATTCTGTACACAGCCAGAGTCCACTATATTTGCCATAATGCTTACTTCATTTCCTCATATTGTGTAATTTCATCAAATGCTGTTAGCTCGTCTGGCACATAGTCTCAGCCGGTCTTCGCCCCCATGCTGCACTGAACACCGACTGACCTGAAGTGGCGCCTTTCACAGGCCGTGCCATTTCAGGGTTTGTATTTCTAAACAAATGACAAGGTACGTATTAGTGGAAGTGGGTCGTCATTTTCTATAGTTTCATGCTTCGCAGATATATGTGGGTGAACTCTGTTCTGGATTCATTCATAGAGATTCTCAATTTTTAGTTTGCTTACAGCTATTGGGAGAAGTTCGTCAAGGAGTTTCTTTTCCTCGTCTATGAAGTCCACATCGTTAGCATATTCCATCTCTAGTGGCATGCCCAGTATTGACGCAGGGGTGTTGGGGGGGGTGGTCTTGTTGAACTTTCCCACACAAGATTAAAATGCGGCAGCAAGGTAGCAGGTGAAAAGCACGGGAGATAGACCATCTCTCTGTGGGGAGCCGATTGATGTCTCAAACTCTACAGACTTCACTGACTTGACTCGTACACTCAGCTTGGTGTCTGCAAGCAGTAGTCTCACTAGTCGTAGCTCGACCATTCCACTTGTGTTATAATGACAGGAAGCCATGACTGCCTGAGGCAGCAATGGCTTCCAGTTGTATTAATTCCAACATATTCAACAAAATATGTTATACATCGCAAAGTATTTACTTTTTCAGGGATTTTTCATTGAAAGAATTAATGGTCAGTTTTGGTCAAGAAAACATTATCACAGAAAGTGCCCATTTGTAGACCAAGAAGACTATTTTTGCATATTTACCACTAGAATGACTGGCTCCAGTGATAAATCTGGAAAAATTGCTTTCTCTTGGTCTGCAAATGGACATTTCTCAAGATCACTACAGAGGCAGGTTTTGTATATATATATATATACTTGTTCTGTGCACAGTCTACTTGAATTTTTTATGATGCTGTTAACCGTTTAACACTGATTTTACAGTATTATGTAGAAATAGCCATTTGCAGCACAATAAGACTATTTTTGAAAATTTACTGTTTGAATGACTGGAATCATAAGCTAGCCAGCCATAACTAAGGGAGTCATTCATGTGGTCATTTTATCTCTTGTTGGTCTGCAGGTGGACATTTTTATGAGAAAATTTGAACATAAAGAAAGTACACATATTTTTGATAAGATATTGGAATTGCAACTGATTGGTTATCAAATGTTTCAAGTAATGTGTGTGCGCGCATGCTTACGTACGTACATATGTGTTATATTGTTTGTTTTCCTTTTCAGTTTTCTATGCTTGTTTTTTAATCTGATTGTGTCAATAAATTGAATTATTAATTAATTGCCTTACTCTTGTCAGTAGTCGTTGATAGAAAACATGGAGATACATACATTTCTTCCTCTGCTCCTCCATCTGGTATGTTGGACACGGCTTCATTTATTGTCCGCTGATGTTCCCGCTTTTTGTAAGCAAGTCCTTTGTGGGGTGAAGAGAAAGATCGCTCTGCAGGTTCAGTGCATTGTGTACTTGAACTAGGTGGTGGGAGGTGAAGTGTTGGGATCGCATCTGGAATTAGCAGCAACCTGTATTAAGACAAATGTACAGCTAAGGGCATGGTTGCTTAGGTTGTATATAAAATGTTATTATTCTAAATCTGGACCGAATAGGAAAAGAGATGAACCCTTGCAACCCTAGATACCAGAGAGTGTGTGTGCGTGCGTGTGTTTTGTGACATAACTTCAGTTCCTAACAGTTGGAAATATTTTATTAGTTTGTTGGATATTTTGAAATTAATTTGAGGGGTGGGGAGTGGAATTTACATTTTAGTTCACTGTAGCGACCTGAGGTCACTAGAAGTCAGCTGTGACGGTCAGTCAGGTCTAGTGGGAAAATATGACTTGCGAAAGGTACTGCGCGGTAGCGCGGCGCACGTTCTATATCCGAAATAGAAGTTCCGCTCTACCGAAGCTCTACCGCTTGGTGATATATGTTCTAAAAACACTAAATACAGTGTTATTCAAATAAATTATGGCCTAACTAAGGTGCTATAGCCTTAAAATTACATTTACAATATGTCATCACATTTCTGACAAGAAAATCTCATGACACCATGCAGTTTTCGAATATATGGACATAATCATATTCCTAATATGAAATCATTACATCACAAAGGAATAAGAGGTGTGGCAAAGTGATTTCCGAATGATAACATTACTGATTTTTTGGATATATTCGAAACTTCATACAGTGGTTGGACTAGGTCTGGGGAAGAAACCTATCGAAATTGACAATGATCCGAAATCCAAGATGGCCAGCGGCCATCTTGAGAATTGGTTTCCAGGTGATAACTCGTTACCATTTATATGATGCTTTGAAACTTCATAGGGTGGTAGGACGAGGTGTGCGGAAGAAACCCAGAAATTGACGATCAGAAATCCAAGATGGCTGCCAGCCACCGGTGGCCATCTTGAAGATTGACTTCAGGCGTATCGAATCGCTTTGAAACATAATAGGATAGTTGGGCTAGGTCTGGGGAAGAAATCTATCGAAAGTGACATGGGTCCGACATCCAAGATGGCCGCCAGCCATCAGCAGCTATTTTGAAAATTGGTTTCCTGATGATATCTGTTACTATGTATCAGATCGCTTTGAAACTTCATAGGGTTGCTGGACTAGATCTGGAGAAGAAAATTATCGAAATGGACAATGATCTGATATCCAAGATGGCCACCAGCCAAGGGTGGCATCTTGAAAATTGGTATCCTGACGATAACTCCATTACCTTTTATTGAATTGCTTTGAAACTTCGTTCAGTGGTTGGATTACGTTTCTCGAAACTAAATCCTTTTAACCGTGACCGTTTACACTTTACACCAGCAGAATCAAGCTTTCTTACACATGCACATGTTTCAATTTTAGTGAAATCTGATCGATAGAGTTATTAGATGTGTGCTCACATGCATGATAGGCAGCAACAGCACCCAGTTAAATTAGTTTCAAAATATTCAACATCCTAACTGTGTAGCTACCTTGAAATTAGGATAATGGGAATTCAGGATTTAAAGTTTATGCGTTGACACACATAATAGGGGTGGGGGTGGGGGGGGGGGGGCGTAGCTTAGTTAGAAATGGGGCGGAGAAATGGATCCCTCTCTTCCATCTTATCATTCACATCCCTCTGGCTAAGGCTATGCCAATGAAATTTAGACCAGGCGGATTGGCATAAGAAGCCACTGTTGCAACAAAGTACATAGAGTAGGGGTAGCATGCCATTTTTTGTTTACTTTTATCCCTTGAATGGCGAGATTTGGTCAAGAAGATTAAATATCTGCTCATTGAATGTACATTTGCAGACCAAGTATATAATTTTTTTACAATTTATCACTGGATTGACTGCCTTCCTACCCCCCCCCCCCCCCACCCCCAACCCACTCGCGCATACGTGCACGCACGCACATTTGGATTTTCATTATGGATCTATCTACCATAACAATTATTTTATCTCCGCACAAAAAACCCAAAAAAACTGGGCTATAACCCTGTGACACCCACCCCACAACCGGGAATGAGGGAGTTTGGGATAAACATCGTAAGGTGGTGCGCCTGGGTGCGCCTTATTTTTATAGTGGGGTATCCAAGAACAGAACTAGCTGTCTGGATGAAACTGCCGCTGATAGAAATCTGGCATCCAAAATGAAATGCAATACAGCACTTAATTTTCACTTCATTTTCATATGGTAATTATGACAACGATAGTAGTTCTAAAACACCCATATTCTGACTCTTGGCATAATTTATTTCTTGGTATACGGGGATCTGAACGGTTTTGCGGCGACGCAATTGTCCTACAAGTGGATGGAGGAATTTACAGCATCTACGTAAGTTGAAGAATCGATGGTCATGATAGTAGATTAGCGATAGTGATGTTTAAAAAGATAATTAGCTTCTGTAATCAGTATTTTTATTTTGTTTTATTAATTGATTACTTACTTCTTTGAAAATCCTCTTCGAAACTGCTCTAGATTGCTAAATGAGGCCTCTGAAAAGTGGTGATGGCACAAACTGGACAATGTTGGTCGCCACGACTGTCGCTTCATCGATACAAACAACATCCATTTCTTTGATACTGACAATTTTTTTGGCCATTCAAACAATTTATTGTCTGTTTGTGAGCAATACATTGCCACACAGCGCCAAGGCATAGTGAAAATAACAAAATTCGCGTTTTAAAATTCCCGCCGTAGTACGGTTTCCGATGATAAAAATTACGGTAATTTTGACCGCATCCCGGTGTGACGTAACAGCTCCAGCTTGACAGCTGAAAACTGTTGGTTGTCAAGGCGGTTGCTATGGGCTTATCTCAGCTTTGGCTGGACCGATTTAAATTTTTTTAATTTAATTTTGTTCGTATAGTAAAGGAGAATCTGTATTATGATTGTCGAGTTAATCAGAGCGATCGGGTATCTAGTCCTCACAACATCTTTAAGCTCTAATTAGTTTACTGAATGTGACGTTAATTTGGATGATCGCCGGAATCTGGAATTTCCGAGAAGGGAAGACATGACTATTTCAAATGAAAACATTACAAAACGCACTAGTTTAAAATACAACCTTTACTCATTTCTTTCTATTAAAATCAGTTAATGTAAAACAGCACAATGCAAGCTATTGAAGCACTATGATGGAATATAAAGAAACATTTACATTACACAAAAAACATAAATTCATACGCAGTAGGCAAAGGCTACGTTTGAATAATTCAATACAAGGGAGGTAATTGGCTATCCAAAGTAGTCTCCCTTATTATTGGAATGTCAAAACATAGCCATCTTAGATAAACATATTTAATTTTTTTAAATAATTTTCTGGCTGCAATATCGATGTGATTGATTATGTGTGCAAGCGATGTGTGACTGCTAATATTTTGAAAACAGTATTGCTGAACACTGCTGTCCGGATAACATGCCTTAGATATTTCGAAACCAATTTGACTGGAAGTTGTTGCTCCCAGTCAAATTAGTTTCGAAATATTCAACATAATATATATTACGCAACTACAAGTTGGCTGCCAAAAATGTTAACCAGGTCTGGCTTTAACAAACTGTGCTTGGGCGTTACCACACTACCAGAAAGACTAAATACTCTTTCCGACGGGACACTTGTCGCGCAAATACACAAGTATTTGCGGGCATACCTCGCAAGAGTTGGATAATGTGCAGCGTTTAGACGCCACCAATCCATTGGATCGCAGTCAAAGTTGACACTTCTAACGCTTTCATAAGAAGAGATTTCCCTATTTAAAGAGACACTTTTGTCAACACTGTTGCTGGTTTCGCCAAGCTGTAATTCCGGGTTAGCTGTACCAAAAAGCATTGCGAATGATTTTTTCGCAGGTGTCCTAATCACATTAGAAGTAACTTTCAAACACTTGGTGTCTGTCTGTCTACATGCATGTTTGAGTCACTAATAATTTTAGCACAAACACAGGCGCTCTCCTCGCTTGAAAGATGGTCACACTTGAACCGCGGGTCTATATAGGTTGCAAAACAAACTAAGTCTTTGATCCTATCGTCTGAGTACTTGTTACTGAGGTAATCGCGAATGTTGTTCTTTAGTGCCGTCGTTAAGGAATGAATGTATGTCAGCCTTAGTATCCAGACTTTTGGTCTCAATAAGTTTGACAAGTGGCAAGACCGCTGAAAAGGCAAATGGATCGAATGCTAGCTTTACCGCCTCCAAAACCTGAACATCGTTATATCGCGGGATTAAGTGGGCACATTTACGGTCATCGCTGAGCACTTTTCGTATGGCTGTCTCTTGTTCTAAGAAGTGTGTAGCCATGGCATGGGCAGAGCCCCATCATGTACAACAGTCCTGTTGGTTTAAAAGAGAAATTGTATTAGAAAGAGTTAATTTTTTAACAAATATTTGCTTCTTGAATGTCCATTTGCATGCCAAGAAGACAATTTGTTTAATATTCACAACTAGAAAGACTAGCTCGTTTATCGAGCCAGTCATTCTTCCAGTGATAACATTTCAAAAATAGTCTCGCCTGTTTAATAAATAGTTTTTGGCCAGCTTCACCATGAAAGGGTTAAATAAATTAAAGTATTATCGTCCGTCCATTCGTTCAAACAGCCATCCATTCATTAACCATATCACTGATGAATTCCCCATATTTCTTTTTCAACTCTACCATACGAAAAACTGTTTAATATTTTGAAATTAATTTGACTGGGAATCGTTGCTGCCTTAAGAAGTACTGGCTTCGAGTTAAATTTATTAAAAATATTTAAGAGAATAAGTTTTATATATTGTAAGTTCGTAATCAATACACTTTTCAGAGATTTGTGTGTGAAATGGTTAAAGTTAAACTAAATATCTTACTGCAATGAGCTGATGGTTCGACAGTGACAATTCTCGCTGCTTGGTTGCTAGTTCCCGCCTACGTTTCCAGCTGTAGCTAAACGCACTTACAATCGATCTACAGACAGAAAACGATCGCTTCACACGTTCATCATTCTTGTAGGCATTTGTGACGGCCAGGTTCGAAACAAGATACACGGTGAAGATTTCTGATCTTCGGGGTTCGATTCTTCTTACTAAGTTGGTAGTCCCGCTTCGTCACCAGTAGCTGGATGGAGTTGCTGCGACAACGGCTATCGGTGGCGGAGAAGGAGAATGGCAGTCTGGCTCGCCTCGTCTGACTGATGGTAGGTGACGATATTTATTGAAGACTGCTGGGCCTTATCTGATGATATATCAGTTAAATTGATTTTATTAAAAACTGAACAGTCTACAAACTTTGGTTAAAGAGCAAAATCACTCACAATCAGAACATGTACGAAACTAACAAGTAGACTAAACTAACTCTCTGCAAAACTGAAAATCAGCGAGACGCTCAGTGATTCAGGATGGCGAGTTGAATAATCTCTAAGGCTGAAATCTCGCCTTATATACAAATCAATTCTCTGATAATCAAGTTCTATATCTGTACTAATATTTAGGTCCTTCTCGAATCTGTTTGAATAACTCTTCTAGGTACGTCATAAGCATGCTTTAATTGGACTGAACAATCGGTTCGCCAATCAACCCCTGCTTATCCCTTCCTAGAATCTATGATCTGATAAATGTTGATCCCTTCCATCCTTTGCCTGGCACACAAACCTATTCTACATTACTCTTTACTACAGAGTTGTTATGACGTCATCCTAACCAATCATACTCTGTCCTATTCTTCCAGGGAGATGGTGCCTCACATAGACAAAGCAGTGGGTACTGTGTCTGATTTGATGTGATCTGTCAGCTAACTAACAACATTTGTATGAGTGACTAGTTGATACACACATTTCATTTATGTTATTCATTCCTACAGGACGCTACAATGTCCATGTCCTGTCCATTGCCTATTGATGGATAAGCCCCTAGGATGCTAGGGTGAATAGGCACATGAGCTGTATGATCTCATTGCCAGGTGGTGTTGTTCCATTGTCATGTGAGAACCTAGATCGCCTACGTCATCAACTAAGTCCGTTTGTCACGTTCAGGTTCACTCATCCCAACACTGATTACTATACATTGATTATTTTCTAAACTATCGTTCCCAACAACTGCTGAATATTATAAAAGTGTATGCCTACTGAACAACAACAACCACTTTTATTCAAACTATTTCCAAACACACATCAACTCAGAACCATAGACTCTTCCAATCAATTCACTTATTTCAAATATATATATCTAGCACCCCAGCCATTTATCAGAAATGTAGATGGCCATTTATAAACAATATCACCATCTACTACGAATACATATATCATTAAAATAATATGTCAACTGGACCTTTAGCTCACCTGGTATTTTCAAAACATAATTTCTTTGGGACTTACTCGAAAATATAAGACGTCCGACGGGGTCATGACTCCCACCAAATAATCCCATATTTACAATGGGGCCAACCAAGAATGGTATCTACTGCGCGTAACACATTTGCTGCATTGTCCATAGTTATGCACGACACCTTACTGGTTGGAATACCATGTTTCCAGAGCTTCCACTAAGCCATCAGCGATATTTTCACTGCTATGGTCCTGTGGAAAGAAGAGTGTCTGTAGACACCGACTCTGTAACTTCCATTGTCTGTCTATAAAGTGAACAGTCACACCCACGCTGGACCACATATCTGATGTTAGCGAGATAAATTCTGTGTAATTCCGCACTTACACGTTCACGCACATCATTATACATCTTCGGTATGGCAGTTTCAGTGAAGTATTTTCTTCCAGGGAGCTCAAACCACAAATCAAGAGTTTTGAGCATGTGTCGAAAGTGCTGCTTATCCACGGTATAGATAGGCATCGCATCACCGGCAATAAAGCGAGTCACAGAATGCGTAATATCCTTCAAACGAGAAGATGATTTGTCATAGGCAATGCCGGTCATGCTTTCACCTTTTATACATTTTTGTCGAATTTGATAAGCCGATCGTTGCAATCAGAGCCCATTCGCCGAGCATTGTCTTCTGATTACAAATAACTATTACTTCGCTATGCTATTGACAATGTCGGCGTATCAAAATGGCAAGTTTAATACCTTTGATTGTTTGAAAGATTAAGTAGTTAGCTTGCTGTCACGAGCATCCCTTGTGCGTGTTGATTACTGCTTAGAGTACACGTGCGGGAACAGGACACGATTTTCGATTTAATCATATAATTGTGCAAGCCTAATACTGTCTGACTATATAGAGCTGGGCGGTATTGATATTTATATGACGGTATCGGTACCATGAAAAAATACCACGGTATACCGTCATCTGAGCTTGGGTCATGCCACGAAATTAGAACAATATTTTCCATTTCCTTTTCACTGCCATCTCCAATCAACGGTAAATATAGGTAAAATAAATAAATCGGCTTCCTGAATTAGAGAAGAAAAACATGACCGTTTAGTTTCACGATTTTATTAGGTCACTAATTGACGTAATATCATTCACGGGAATATCGGTCAAAGGGTGTGGTCGACTCGCTAACTATTACCCGCTGTTTGAGACATTGGGGTGCACTATTTTCAATCTGGATTGTTCTTGCTATTAATGCGTGTGACCAGCAAACGGTAAATTTAAGTTTGGCAGTCGAGCGCTTTGATAAACAGTCCAGACAAAATCCGCGAGTATTTAAACGGGGCGAGTGTTGTACTCTTTTATTTCTGTTGGAGTCGTATATTCTGTTACCCGCGAAAACAGGCCTATACACATACATATAACACGATATTGAATATAGCCAATTCCAAAGCTTCTGATAATTACCGAGTACCCGATGTGCAGACTCGTTACTCGCCATGCTTCACATGAACAATGCGTGTAAAAAGCTATTGCCGCGAACTTCCGACGTGTAGCCAGTTGAAAAATGAATTACAAAAACTAAAACACTATAATTTTAGGTGTCGTTACTTAAACTGGATTTAATCTTTAAAGAAATTTCTTAAAACAAGCCAGAAAAATAAAAAATAACAACTTCAACGCTTGCTCGTTAATAAATTAGCACGTGATCAAAACGGCGCGAGCAAATACTACTAAATTTCATTGATAAATTCAGCATAGTAATGTATTTTCCCACGGTCTAGTTAATGAACAACCAATCAGATACGTCTGCGAGATCGCTGTTGTGTTTGAATAGCCCGCAGTTTGTATGTTATTTTGTTATTCTAGCGTGTTTGTTCGGTGACAAAATGCTTGGAGTAATAAATTACAAATAATAGAAACGGGAATAGGGAATATATTATAGTGTAATTACTACCGGCGGACGGCCAGAGAATGAGTTTAGATGTTTTAAATAAAGCAATTTTACCGTGAGACTTTCAAGACGTACGTTTGACATACAATTCTGCCTGTCATTATTTTGTAATTAACGTCTCGATGTTTGTTTTTACAACGACCCTTTCACCTCAACTCGGCTAATAGTTAGTGATGCCTGTATTTTTGGCACTTATTTACTCTTGGCCAAGTCAGATTTTATGAATATATTTCTCAAATATTGGTCAACCATTATGGACGGTATTCACGGTATATCGGTTCACGGTACTACCCTCAGACCGCCCAGCTCTAACTCTATACAGGACAAACATTCATGAGGCGATCTTATTTAGTATGGCTATCAAGTCATATGTGTCTGTCATGTTTGTGATGTTACCCGCCGTCTGTTTGGACTGGGCGAACAAAGAAGCTAGTGATTTTTTTCTTAGGCGTTATATTGCACGTTTGGACATTACTCAAAGTTTGAGGTGTCGGCTTCCTTTTGTCTGAATGCATGCTCGTGTCCTCCCGAATGGCCGATCGAACACGTGAAGATTCCTCCTCCGACAAATGCGAATCAACGTATGTGGCAAAACACATTGAAGATTTTATGTCTCCGGGTGGTTACGAAACGATGATGGTTCCCGCTACGTCAACGGTAAGATTATGATGTTTATGGTCGCTGCGACAACCTCTTACCGATGAAGAAGCGGAAGTGGTGATAGTCGGCTCACCTCGTCACTAAGATGAATTGTGACAATATTTCTGTTAGACTATCGGGCCTATCTGACCATGAAGATTCCTGGCTTCGGTGGAGTCCTACTTTCAATGAAAACCAAACTCGTGTCTTACATTGGTAAGATGATAAGTATTTAATGACTGGTTAATCTAACTGTACAAACTTGATAAATTGACTTGGATAATCATCAGTACCTAACTGGTACTGATTCAGTATTTACTCAAACGAACGTAGCACCGGCGATGTGCTACGGAACCCTGGTGTTGGATTGATTACCTTACTAACTGTAAAGTGCCTCATATATAGTCTTCAGCATCTCTGAGGATCTATACATATTACGATATATAGATATATACATATCGTAATATTTATACTTTGTTCTGATGATTCTTCTAGGTAGGTTATAAGCACAGCTTGATTGGTCCAGATAATCAGTCCGCCAATCAACTTCTGCTTATTCCCTCCTAGAAGCTTCTACCTAGCAATTGTTGGTCGTCCTGACCAATCAATGATCACTTCATTTCGATTTTCACTTTGAAATCCGTTCTATTTAATTCTCTGCCACAGAGTTTGATCGACGCTCATTGATCGTGACGTCATTCTGACCAATCAAACTCTGGGCTAATCTTCTATGGAGCCGCTGCCTCACATAGATAAAGCAGTGTCGGCTGGTTCTGATTTGATGCAATCTGTCAGCTAACTAACAACATTATGGAATGTGTTGTTGTAGCATGCCATTGTATGATTGACATATAGTTGATATACAAATTTTGATTGTGTTATTAATTCCTACAGGACGCTACAATGTCTATGTCCTGTCCATTGCTTATCGTGAATAAGCCTGTAGGATACTAGAGTTAATAGGCACATGAGCTGTATGATCTCATTGCCAGCTGGTGTTGTTCTATTCTCGTGTGAGAAT
The DNA here is from genome assembly GCA_034401795.1 of Chaetoderma sp. LZ-2023a. Classification (NCBI taxonomy): domain Eukaryota; kingdom Metazoa; phylum Mollusca; class Caudofoveata; order Chaetodermatida; family Chaetodermatidae; genus Chaetoderma; species Chaetoderma sp. LZ-2023a. Next base: position 41,597,163 of record CM067362.1, on the reverse strand, counting down.
CCGAATGCCTATCGTCATCAACTAAAGTTCGTTTGTCACATACGATTCCATCGATTCTTATCCATTAATGATTTTCTAAACTAGTGATCCAAACGACTGCTGAATATTATAAAAGTGTGTGCCGATTGAACAGCAACAACTTTCATCTCAACTATTTCCAGATACCAATCCACTCAGAACCGTGTAACTTATTTTAATCAATTCGATCCTTTAAACTTTGATGATGAATTTATCATCCAACAATCCTTATCAGTTTCGCCGAAACTGTAGCTCCTGTATCATAATATTAAACTAAATATATAGATATACGATCAACCGGTCCATTAGCTCACCTGGTATTTTCAAATATTAATTTCACTCCAGACTAAAGTGCACCCCACACTAGAGCAGCGCGTCAGCAGCGCGCTGGCAGCAAAAAATCACGGCTGTGCATTTCCAATTACATACACACACTAGAGCAGCGCGCCCGCAGCGCGCCAGCAGCAGGGTTTTTTGGATCGCTCAAAAAGCGATTTTTGCTGCTTGCTGCCCCGACACGCTGGAATTCCCTCTCGTGACGTAGGGGTTCTCCCAAAACGCACGTGGTAGCAAAACTTTGATTTGATTATTATTTCCTTCCAAACAATGCCAAAACAGCAAATTATCAACGAGGAATGCTTGATATTAGAGGTACAGAAGCATTCCTGTATTTATGACATAGAATCATCAAATTATAAAGACCAGGAGATGACGGCGAATGCGTGGGCGGCAATTAGCCAGGTCGTGGAACATTCCAGTGGTATGTATCATTGATATACATATACTATACATGGCCATGACCAAGTCAATGAAGGCGCTGTTCGTAACTACAAGATATAACGTTGGTCGAGTGATGACGACGACGACGACGACAACCAACAACAACAGCAACAACACATTGTTGTTGTTGTTGTTGTTGTTGTAAACGACAACGACCAACGATGCTAATGACAAAATAATATATAGTTGCGATAATAATCATACTGATACTGTTGGCCAACTTGGCCTAGAAAATGCTATGTATCTATTTCCTATTTCTGTTGACTTTCTGAGAAGAATAAACCCATAGTTTTAAACACTTAATTAAATCCTATGTACGATCGTGGTGTCATGACAATTCTAGACTATATAACAATAGAATACATATGCACTCAGAACACAAGCAATGAACAGTGTCCGTGTTTGTTTCACTGATTAGCTTAATTGCTTCTTCCTTATTCTGTGGTTCCCCTCATCACCATATTGTACTGCCAAGTCACGTCACCTGCTGGTGAATTGAAGTACTGACAAAATTTGTCACGGATCACCACTGCATCCGCCGTAGGGTGGTTTCCAATCCCTGCAATGTCCACGAAGCCATTAACTTCACTAGTGTCACTGACATTATTATCCATCGTTGCAGTCGCTGTTGATGCTGTTGTTGAGTTCTGAAGGAAATTGTGAAGGGTACAAGTTGCCAATACCAGTTTCTCGACACTGTCAACATTTAAATTAATTTTCCTGTGATATATTCGCCATCTATTCGCAAGAATGCCGAATGCATTTTCAACAACACGACGAGCTCTTGAAAGGCGATAATTTGCGACACGTTTGTCGTTAGACAAATTTCGACCAGGATATGGTCGCATTATATTAGTCTTCAACGGGAAGGCTTCGTCTGCTACAATCACACGAGGTAATAGTCCTAACTCAGGAGCCCCTGGCAGATGAGTATCCCGAGGAAGATGCAACTTCTGACTTTGAAGTGCTTTACCGAGGTTTGAGTTAGCAAAAATCCCACCATCACTGTTCCGTCCATAGGCACCTACATCAACAATGATGAATCGGTATGAAGCATCTACCAGTGCTAACAGAACCAACGAAAATGTCCCTTTGTAGTTAAAATACCTCGAGCAAGTATTTGCTGCAGAGCGCCTATGCAATTTGGAAAGTTCCATACACTGAAGCCTTTTTTGCAATATCTAGCCAATCTTCACCAGTTTGAGGTGCTCTAAGGGACATTGGCGCTACCTTGTCCAGATAGCATCACACACCTCAGGGATGACCTGTTGCAATGTGGACTCACCGACTCGATAACTGAAGGCAATAGTTCTGATTGCATCGCCTGTTGCTAGGTACCTGTAGCAAATAAAGGCATTCAGTTGGTTAGTTTTGCGCTTTGTTTATCCATTCGCCAAACATTGATTTAAAACCTTAAATCTCATTTATTTCTTGTCAGAATTTGGCCAAATTTGCATAGAAGTCCCATAGAGATAATTTTATCCTCACATTAATTTGATATTAAAACATTGTTGTAGGAAATATAAACGTGTTTATCTGATAACTATTTTACATCCACAGCATTGGACTGCAAAAACCGCTGGAAGACGCTGCGAGACAGATATGTTAGGAACAAACGAGAACAAAAGACAAAAAGTGGTCAGACAGTCAAATAAAAAAACCCATGGAAATACTCTGCAATAATGTCATTCCTGGACAGCTATATTCAAGATGCTGAGTAAGTAGATTCTGATTAAATTCTCGCAGGATGGACATACTAGATGAGCTCATGCTCACACACATGCTAATATGTACGTCACTTAACGAATACATGAACACGGTCAACTTCATTTGAAGCAACACTAACCAACTGCCACACCCCATCGCCATATCATGTGTGTCCAAACAGTTTCTATCCTGGACATTTTAGCTCGCCTATAGGAGGACTGGTTATTTTTGGGCTTTTTGTACTGTGCTTAAGCTTTTAAAAAAGTATACAAAGTCATGAAGGAGTTACGGGATTTCAATAAAACCTTACGCATCTGTTCTATATGATGATTACTAGGGCCACTAGTGTGTTTACCTCCATGTATATGTTCAGTGCAAGCCAGATAACATATAGTATCCTGCGACAATATATACAGGCGATGCATGTGGTATCTTCTGATACCTCTTGTTATAAGTTGACAGAAAAGGATATGTACACAGGTGGACGAACGTATGGGCGATAAGAAAAACAGACGTACGGACATGCAGATAGGCAGACAGAAAGACAGACGGATGGATGACGGACGACGGACGGATGGACAGAAATGTGCCACGGCATTCCCGTCCTCGCCTTTTTGTTGCCATCCTGAATATTCTATAGTGAGATCTATAATATATTTCTATTCTTTACAGAACAACAAGCAACTTGACATTAAGCGAGGCATCAGTAAGGGACTCCCCAGTAGCCATTTCCAGTCAGAGCGTGTTATCGGATTCTGATGGCCAAACAGACGAGGAGGGGATTGGAAACACTCCGAGCAGATCTAGCACCTCAAGGCCTGTTGGTAGAATGACACCAAGCCAAACTCCAACATCAAAGCCAGCAACTAAACGAAGTAGGCCCACAGAAATAGATCCCATTGGTTTGGCCATGATGGAATACTTGAACAAGGGGAATACCAATACTAATACTGCAGATATCCCTTCTGACGAAGATGCATTGTTCCTGCAATCCCAGGTAGCAGCCCTTAAACGTCTGCCCCCAGTTAAGAAAGCTGAGGTGAAATTGCTCATTCATGAAATTATGTTCAAGGCAGAATATCATCCACACGTAAATCTATCTCTGCAAGCAACACAACCATCACATCTTTACCAGGCAGTTCAGCAACCAACTGATAATTGTATGCAACCGACATTGATGTATGAAGAGGGTGTGAGATATGAAAACCTGTATTTCTTTCTCTGATTTGCGGATTGTAGTAGCCATTTTTATTCTGCCTATATCTTATCTGCTGCTTTTGGCGCGCTGCGTGTATGTGGGCATAAATGCTGCCTCGCTGTCAATGCGTTGTTGCCGCGCTGCCCTAGTGTGGGGTGCACTTTACTCGTAAATATGACATCCAGCGGGGTCATGACTCCCCACAAGACAATCCCATATCTACAACATGTTCGACATATATTCCCAAAATTTGTTTTTTAACACCGTCGCCAGTGTGTGGACGTCCTTGCCGACAAGAATCTGGGTATCTAGATGAATCAAGATTTAACGGCTAATATGGGTACTACTTTTCGTTTGAAAGAATGTCCATACATTCAGCTACTGGATCGAATGATTCTTTCAACGCCTCCAGAACCTGCAGATCAGTTTAACGGGGAATCAAATGCGACAGCCTTCTATTCAAGAAATCGGTTCGTCATGCTATGGGCAGAACCCCATCTAGTGCAACAGTCCTATGGAAATAATAATATATGATAATAATAAAAATAGAATTTCAACAGTCAACAGTGCATAAGATTAATCATGGACCCTGTATATATGTGTGTGAGGGGTGGCTGGGGTGGGGCTGTGTTGGTGGCGGTAGTGGCTGTTATGGGAGTGATAAAGGCCTCGGAGTAGATTAACCGTTTACGCCTTCAAGATTCAAGATTATTTATTTTATGCTTAATATACAATATACAGACATTACAATTCGGCAGTCCATCAAAGGCAGAGCCTATGAGTTGATGGACCCCCTACACACAAAACAATACATTACAATATATAGGGTGATAGTTAATTATACAAACATCCGTGAGTAAACACAGGACAGCACATCTTTTTTTTGGTACCATATTGTCATGACTGGTCTACATGTAGTGTATTGTACATATGAAGGGTCTTTTAGATTCCAACTAGGATTTTTGATTGTAGATACAGGTTTTTTTTAATATGGTACAGTGGGGGTGGGGTGTGTGTTGCTCAACAAAGTCACAGTAGTATTTGGGGCGAGAAATTGTTGGTAGGTGTGACTTAGATATTTTATAGTAGAGTGTCGGCATCTGATATGGATCCCACAAAGGCCTCCGAGTGTATTAACCCTTTAAAGCCTTTTATTTCTTCAAGAAAATTAAAATATTTCAAAGAAAATGTCAATTTGTAGACCAAGATAAGACTATTTTTGAAAGATTAGCACTGGAATGACTGGCTCTGTTATCGAGCCAGTCATTCCAGTGTGTAAGTTTTCAAAAATAGTCCTATTGATCTGCAAATTGACATTTCTTAACACCACTAGAAACAATTTTTTTTGCTGATGAAAGTGTTAATGGGTTAAGAAGCGGTGAAATTTAAAAAACGAAAAAAAGCTTTAACCATGAGTAATGAATTAGGCATATCTAAAATTATATTTAAATTTTAGTTTTAACGCTCAAGTTGGACAAAAGTACCCTACACAGTCATGAGATCGTTTAAATTATTTATCACTGGAATGAGTTGCTAGATTATAAGTTATTCCAGTGGTCAATTTAAGTGTCTATTTTGTCTGCAAATGGGCATTTTCTATGAAAGAAATTTCAATAAATATTGCGCAGAAGTAATTATTGTATACATGCTATCAATTGATGACTAGGGAAGCGCGAGTTCGCCTTGGACCCGGGACAGTTCACACTTCCTCTTCCAGCTGTAGCTAAATGCTGAAATGATAGTTCTGCAGACTGATAGAGCACGGGTCACACGAGTGTCATTCTTGTAAGAGTTAGTCACTGACAAATTAAGGTTGTGTCCGAAACAGGAGATTCGTGGCCACTCTAGAACATCCACTAGAGCTTTTATAACGTTAGACCCGGTGTCTGTCATTACACATGAACGTTTGTTTGTTTTCAAATGACCAGCTTGTAGTGTTTCTCATAGAATTTCTGACAGACCATCATATGACGTTGTAATCAATTATCTCACATGGACTAATAAGCGCAAGAAAATGTGTGCAGAATCGCTTACATGGAAAGCGGCCTAAGCCACTATCTTATCCAAAAATAATTACAATTGGTCACTTCAGAAATGTTTTATGTTTGGTTAGTTAGGACTACTTATTGGCAATGAATCTTTATTTTGTTCCTGAAAACGACAAGTCATTTTACAGTTTAGGTCACTTATCAGACAATGCCGCACACTTACATTAATACAATTCTGAGAAAAGCTGATACAACGTTTAAAAAACTGGTACTTACTCTAAAATTGCTGTGTTCACAGTCTAATACGTGGCCCAAACTAAAATTAAGGCTGGATAGTGTAAATATCTTAAATGAGGTGTAGGTCTAAGATCTGTGTCTGGAAACAACTGGTGTCTATTATTTAAATAATCTTCAATTAGTAACTTGTCAACTTGCGATTTTTGGCCATACTGCAAGCTCCACCATTTCCTGAAGTTGCCAAGTGGTTTGTCAAACGTCATCCGTTGAATCAACAATAAAATCCCCGATCATTATTGGTAGCACGCGCAGAAGAGATCAGTTCTGATATGCTGTTCCACCCAGCTTTATCTCATTCACAGTACATGGCTTTGCCCTAGAGTTTATATTTAATCTGATCTATAATTCGATTGGGCTAGGTGTTGGCAAACAATTTTTTAACTTTTACAAAATCGTTTATAAACAGAGCCAAATAATAATTAACTATTTCTTCAAATAGATCATGTGCAACATAAGGTGGACGTCCAGGGTTACATACATGAAACTGTGTTAATCTTTTGAACATGACACGAGTTTGGTATTGAAATAGTTGGATGATCATGGACATACTCCTTTGTTATTTAACAATACCTACAGAAATCTACATATTGTGTGACTCCGCAGATTATCACCTGAAACACTGGAACATTGCTCCCATTAATTAAAATACCATTTGATTCCAAGTCTTAATTCATTGATCAGGTCACCAAAACCTTGTTGCCTAAATACTGGAAATCACTCTCCTTGCAGCACAAGTTGGGTATTGTGATTCTTAGAGTGGTTATGCACATGTAAATTTCCAAGAATAAAGTGCACTCCTAGTCTGATTTCCAAGAATAAAGTGCACTCCTAGTCTTTTATGCTTTGTTTTACTAGAACCTGAATGATTTACATACGGCTGCTTATTTCGTGCCTTGTATGATGATAACCGGCGATCTTGTGAACCGGATGCTATCGGGCAGGATCAACTGGACGGAAAGGCGATCTTTAACGCGTTTGATCTTGCTGTCTCTGTCTGTAAGGCTGCGACTGAGCTCACTTTGTTGATTTCCAGTATTTTCCAATGACCCCTTACTCTGCTACCATTGAGGAGACATTGGAAAGTGCTTGTCGCGCCGAGCCGCGAAACAAGCTTGGATTGATAAAATGTGCTGAAGATAAAGCAGCCCCTTAATTCAGGTCCTGGTTCGCGTCTGGCACTGCCTCTCCTTCCACCATGCAGCTCAGTATCCCCTGTAGGACGGACAACCATAACAAAATCATGTACTTCCACCCACAGAGAAGCTAGGCAAACTATTTAAAATTTCATCAGTAAAAGAGGCATCAGAATTTCAAAGCTAAAAGGAAAGGGGCAGAGAACTAACAAATGCTCCGTGAATGGTAGATTTAGATAATAATCAACCTATAGCCACCAGTAAAAAACAGAAATAAATCATAAATAATTTGAAAAAGCAAATACATTAATGTCGCTCTGGTGTATGCCAAGCGAATAAATAATATCTGCTACAGCCTGTCCTATTATCTCAGTTATATTCGCGTCAAACTGATTAGCCACTACTTCCTGCAGGTAAAGGACTGTCTAATTTTAAAACAATTTGAAAGACCTTGTTTCCAGAGCCAGGATCTACATTCAGTTACACAAATTTCAAAAAGTGGACATCCTGTTGTGACACAAGGCAGTGTATTATAATTTTGACCGAAACTCATTGCTTTCACCAGAAACAGTGACTTTCAGATATAGTGTTTTCAAAAGGATCAATAGTGAATTAACAGTAGCGCGTTAATCGCTATACATCGGAGCCTATAGAGAATAGTATTCATACTGCTTACGAAACATTCAGGTTTGATTTTGTATTGTTCGAGTACTGCACACACAGTCGATACACAGCGGAGTGCTAAGCACCAGCTATGTCACTAATTGGAAACATCATTTATTTCCCATTTAATTACCATCCAAAAAACTGGTTTGCTATTATTTGTGTGGCATTGACCTTCGAGCCATGGCCCACAAACTATTGAGTTAATGGTTACTGTGATGCACCGATGTGGATTCGTTTTCTTAGTGAATGCCAGGGAACTCGGTTACAATACAAGGGGAAGTGGCAGGAGCACCATTGGCCTAAGCAGCGGCGGTAGTAGTAGTGGTTACAAGAGTAGTTGAAGCAGGATTTGTGACTTACAACATTGAATCATCACCCTGATAACATGCCGTTTTGCACCCATGACCCATATGTGACAAGATTAATTTATCTTCATAGGACTTCTTAAGAATGAACTATGGACTCGGGCTATTACTTAGCTTCTATATCCACTTAGCTTCTATATCCACCTCCATTTATGAGGCACATCTGAGTAAATCCTGAATTTAAATCTAGATTTTAGTAGCCTATATGGGCCTCCATCTGGGCATTCCCAGATCCCAGATCCACCCCCCAGATGGGCATGTTATCAGGGCAGCCGATTAATTGTTTAACTGACCGATAGATTGATGGTCCACTCAACCTCGTGACACCCAAAAACCTGTAAATGGCTGACTACTTCCAATACTTAGAACCCAATCCCTCTAGAATCTACGGCAGCAATAGATTTCAGGCAAACCAGTCAAAATATTCACAAATCATCAAAATATGCCTTGAAAGCGGTCAAGGATGGCATATATCTCCCGAAGCATTAACTACATGAGCCATATAATATATCATCCACTGACAGAATTTGAGTCAGTCAGCAAAAAATAATAGGCTTCTAATGTGCCCTAACTGAATAACAGGCTATACATATTCGCCTTACTGTTTCAAATGGCGGAAAATTGTGGCTTACGTAGTAGTAGTAGTAGTAGTAGTAGTAGTAGTAGTAGTAGTAGTAGTAGTACCGAACCATGTACATGCCTATACTACTAGGAACTGTTGTTGACGAAGACAGATTATAGAATTAGTTAATTTACTAGCTGGTAGCCCACCCTCCCCTCTAGTGAGTGTACTCCAGCCACAATGCAACTAAAGCTAATAAATTATCCCTGAATGTCAGCAAAACCAATTTTCTATTATTTACAAGATATAACCAAGTAAACGAAGAGCTTGCTCTCCCAAAACTCTACATAGATAATCAAGAAATACAGGAAGCTGAATATGTTAAATTCCTAGGTGGCAATTTGGATAAACAACTAAGCTAGGAGAAGCATATAGAGACGATCATATCCAAGGCAGCGAGTAATATTGGTATCATGTGCAGACTCAAATCATATCTCCCACCTGATATTCTAAATATATATATATATATATATCACATTAATACATCCGCACATCACATACTGCAATGCTATCTGGAGCAACACATCAAACTAAATTAAAAAAACAACACTACAAAAGCAATCTGTTAAACTATTCTCACAAGCAGCAAAGGGCCAAGATACCGTTAAAACAAACAAAACTCTAACACTTGAAGACATTGGAAAGGTCAAATTATTTACTATTTTAAGAGACTACCACAATGGCAGCTTACCCACTCATTATCCAATATTTTTACACCCAATACATACATACATACATACTCACAACACAAGAACAAGTTCTACCCTACATGTCGCATATCACTGAACAGAGGCAGCTACACGCACACCATCCCATCAAGCAGTACAATTATGTAATAACACAGATGCAGACACACGTGCGCAAATTTTTACAAGAAAGTCATTCAAAAAGTACATAAAGACCAAAATTATTGAGAGCTACTGTAATAGATTGTAATCGTGCCTTAAGCACTAAAACATGCATATTCCCTACTGTAATGTAGACGTCACTTAGTGAACAATAAGAATTATAATAGTCGTGTTTACATTTAGAACCTGATTTCGTATGTCAATTGTGTACTAAGAACATTAGATGGTATCAGGAGTGGGATATTCTAAAGATTAACAGTCTGAATAATAAAATCGTGAATCATGGAAGGCATATTCAAACAGCCCAAACCTCTATATACATCTAAGAACAGACTGTTGAAAATGATTTTATTGAACTATTTCTCGGATCAGCTGAACAAAACTCAAAACATGTCAAATACGGGACCATTAATGTGCTTATAAATGACAGTCCATTAAATTTGAAAATAGACACCAGTGCTCAGACAAACGTTAATATGTTAATAATTACAAACAACTTACTAATGCGCAACTAGAGAAATGTAACACTAAACTCTTCTTCAGGACACACGATCGAAACATCTGTCAAATGTACTCTAGCAGTAGAACATCGTTATAAATTTTACGCGGTGGATTTTATTGTCGGAGACACTAAATCAGCTTCAGCTTTGAGTCTTGAATCAAGTGTTCAGCTAAATCTAGTCCAAAAACTGCTGTCAAAAACACTGATGACATATTAGCATCATACCCTGACCTTTTTACAGGTTTTGGCAAACTACCTGTGCAGTATCGCATCGAGACTGACCTGACCATCCCGCCTGTCGTTGCACCACCCCGGAAAATTGCACTTTTGTTGAAATCTCGCGTCAGCAGAGTTACGTCGCATGGTGGAGACCAGAATGATTGAACGCGTCGATTAGGCGGGTTAGGAACATGTATATGTATAGACCCTTTGAACTTAAATCCCGCAATCAAACGTGAACATTACCCTATGACTAGATGCACAAAGTGGCTTTTAGCAGATTCCCCTCGATGAGAAGTCCAGTCGTCTGTGCGCATTTACTAGTCCATCCACCTGATTTGGGGTGAAAGCCGTTAACAAAATGATTCTCTTCTTCGTGCAGCTCTCGATAGGTGGCGTGAGAAAAAAATCAGACGTAACAAATCAAAATCGCGATGACTGAATTCAAATATGTCGGACATAGCAGCTACTCTTTCCGGGTCTGGTTTAAGTCCATCACTAGTAAGTGTGTCATCGACATGCCAGTGCCCGAAAACGAAGGAGCCTTACAACAACAAAAAAAAGAAGCAATTTTGCAACAACACATCATTATGGTGCATTGAAGCAGAAGTTGCTGACCAATTACTACCATGATATCCAATGGACGTTAATGGGAATAACGGTATAGTGTTAAAGCCGCTTTAAGCTTTAACAACACTGTGCCGTTGAGTAATATACAAAACCTGACACAATAAGCTGCTTTCGCAGTGAGTCTCGCCGAAGGCAGGCATGTCAGACATACCTATATAGGTCCTTCAGGTCACGGACAAACTACAGCTGAAAGCAGTAATTCAGTCTTGACCGACGAAGCAACTGAGTACATTTATTAGACCATAGGTCTAAAAACTCAAGAGCTCATTGTCAGAAAAAGCAGAATCACTGCTTTCTTCCAATTCTGCCACGTCTGGTAACGGTATTGCCATTATCAGTCATTGACAGATCGGATTCTGGCCCTTGTGATGGGTTGCTATCTTTAACTCCTAAGAGCTAAAGGCAACACCCATACTAGAGGTGCCGGGTGAGAAAAGTGCTGTCATCGCTTTCCATAACCTCTTCATTGTTACTGCCAGTTTCTCTCTTGGAGATCAATTGGCTGTAGGCAACTCTTTTACAACGAGCCTCTACATGTGAAACATGTAAATATTCGTAGCGGAAACGAAAAGCCGCATTAGATATAAGCTTAGCATAGTCTACGTTGGCTCCCTCATTCCTAATAGCTTTAGCATCAAGTCCTTAGAGCATCAAGTCCTAAGGACTTGTTTAATTTGCCTAAGGCTATTCCCGTACGCTTCTCCTCTTTTTGAAGAGTAGTGTAATGGGCTCTGGTCTCTATGGATACACGGTACAACATCCACATTGTATACTCGATACTGTCTACCACAAGATTTGTAATAAAGCAATGAACAGTTATTACATCATGTTTTAAGTAGTGACTGATAATGCACAAGTAGATCTCACAAAGTTTGTCATTATTATCCTTGATATACACCGCAAAAGAATGTAATGTGGCTTGACGTCCCAATAATAGCTTTGGGAAGCATCTTGGATTACAAAAGAGTAATTTCTGCGAAGTCCATTAATATAATTGCAGTATCTGATGAAACGCAAATAAGTAGCCTGACCTTTAGCGATATAGTGATGAGAACAGAGATCACTGAGCTTTTTACTTAACAGATCTGTAAATGAAGCCCTAGACTCCTGTTGTGTAATAATTGTTGATCTATCCGTATGTTGCCACTGGCTGAATTGAATCATATCTTCTTCGTCTATATTATTTTCATCAAATATTTTATTTATATAGTTATGAATTACAGCATCTGCTGGGGAATTTGGACATCGGTGTAACATGCATTCCCGTGTTTCAACATCACACAATTTTTGACAACAAGTCCTTCTATTCAAGCTTTTCAGGTAACGCAACTAAAAGTGATTTCCCTTTTTCTGATTTTAGTAATCTGGCTTTCTTCACCATGTATCCGTGAGTCTAGACCCTAGCATTGGGAACTAGCATATAAACGCCTCAAATATTACAACACACACTTCACCATGTATTTTGTTGTTTTAAATTCAGACAGTTTGCTGGCACAAGAGTCAAAATCTGCACACGTTCATGTCTATTGGCCATTTGGAATTTTTCCTTCAGCTCTGAAATTAACGTGTTTAAATCTTTGGAATCACCACACGTACACTTGGCTAAACTAGTGTTACCATCATCAGAATCATTGTCAATTGCTTTTGCCACCTTAGATCTCAAGATCATCGTAGCTTGTTCAAATTTTCGTTTTCCGTATGACAGCTTAGAATCTTTATTGACTTGTCCTAAATTTAATGGTGAACAACCTAATATAGTTATGCTGGTATTCAGCTCATCTGTTTGTCCTTCATCTTCAAGCAAAGAAAATTTGCTTTCCGAACTTAAAGGATCTGATTCTTCTGTGTCATCCTTGTGTTGTAATCTAGTTATAGTTACAACAAATCTTTTGTCCTGGTTTCACACCCACATTTCTAGATTTCAGGGGTTTTGCCTGGTCGATTGGTCACAATGCGTAGCTGTTCTGAAAGAACCAAAACAAGATCTTTAAGAGTAGCAAATTTTTATAGTTTTAACAAGATGTTTTATTCGTAATCCAAGCATGGTCTATATCAATTTGTGTAGCTATAGTTGCTACAGTTATTGATGTACTCCATGGGGCCATCCTTAAAATATTGTTGTTTTCGGGTAACCCTACCTACCCTAAAAAATCCTACCTAAAAAAAGAATTCTAGGTAGGCATTTCATAAAATTCTTTTATTTTCACAATAAACTGCACATTTTTCTTCATTTGGCCATGAAAATCCGGCTTTTGACAAATAGGAATACAAAATTTAAGAATTTTCCTACCTACAGTACCTACCCTATCTCAAATGTTCATTGAGTTCATTACCCGAAACCAACAATATTTTAAGGATAGCCTGGATACAAAAATATGTACATTCTTATAACCCACTCGTAGACCTCTTGCACTGATCACATTTTAATTTTATTTCAAGATTCATCAAAATCCAGGCATACACAGTGCACCATGTTAAATACTAGTTTAGCCAATGTAATGAATAGCAATCTCAAAATTTAGGTTATCACACTCCAGGATAAAGGTTTAAAAATTATCATGTAGTAAAATCTGTTTACACATTAACGACATTGTATGAACGATCAAAGTGTTATCACTAACGACATTGTATGAACGATCAAAGTGTTATCACTAAACATCACAAAAGACTGGTGATCGATCAGTAAAGTCATTTATCATAGGATATGGCTTTGGGGGCACAAGTGCATGTATGTAAGAACTTTAAAATGGATGGTCTTAAAACCACATCTTAAAGTACAGCTTGTACCCGCACCCCGAAGCAACTGTCTCCTACAAACCGGCTTTACTGTATCTAGCATGAAATATTGAAGAATTTTATGTACTTACTCATGCTTGCTATCTTCCTCTTGTGCAGTTTAAATGGATCACAGCAAATTTTCGTACTGCTTTGTCAGATACAGTTTTTCATGATGTGTACGGATAGTCGAATCTGCTACTACAGATATTCCAGTCCTTGCTAATAATAGATCTAGTTCATCTTTTGACAATTCGCAGATATCTTTCAGGGAACGTATTCTTACGAAACTTGTTTTGTGACAAACATCACTTAAAGATTCTCTAACAGTGCAAGAACTTAATTCTTCCGTTACAATAAAATCTACAAACGCTTGTAACACAGTATAAATTGTTATAGATATATAGGTATAAATAGTATGTCAGACAAATTTTACCAGCAGTTATAAAGCTAAAAATCTTAGTCGCTGAAATATATATACCAGGAGCTAGCGGTTTATTTCTCAGTATTCCATACATATGCAAATTAGTGTACTGTGTGCAAATTGTGGTTGTGTGCAAATTGAAGTACAATGTGCAAATTAGTGCAGTGTGCAAATGGTAGTGAGTGAATTGGTGGACAATACATATGTAAATTAATATAATAAAAGCAAATTACTAGGATGCGCTGCAGTCGATGGCGCACCATCAAAAATCCCTGTTACTTTGACCAACTTCACCCCCCCCCCCCAACACAGTCCGCAATCATATGCAGAATGCACAAATTTGTTTGGTTGAATTTCACCCATCTGTTTGGGAGTTCTGAGATAGCACGATTGACACACGGAGGCGATTACATAAACACAGTTTTTTAGATGAGGGGTTAAATATGGTGTACAAATTGTAACGAAGCCTTTTGAACGAGGTTTAACCCATAAAAATCTGTTAATATGGATGAGAATTCAACATTGTAATAATAAAAATTTCTGAGAGTTCATCAATACAAAAGATTTTTTTTAAATATGTTCTAATGAAAAAAAACAAAATAAAATTGTGGCTAATTTGCAGCTCAGAGCTTGTAGTTACATGAAAAAAATATTTTAATACTGAGCTGCGTTTACCTCTGACATTTTTTGGCCTGAAAAAAAGACAATTGTTGTCCTTAAATTTTTTTTTTTTTTAAAGATCTGTGCATGCCAAATGTAATTTTGTGTACATGTGCATAATACTCTAATAAATATGTGTGAAGTAATCATATTAATCTAGTTAGAAAAATTAGTGAAATATAACATTTGAAATTCTGCTGAAAAAAATGAATATTCATATTTTTTGCACGGTTTGACCAAAAATAAATCTTGATTGCATAGGGCTAGGATAATTCTGATACCATGTGTGGAATCCCCATCCATTATACTATTGACATACCAAATTTCAAGACTGGTATGAAGACCAGTCGAGCTATGAATTGCCAAAGTTTGGACTTCAGAAAAATCTGAGTCGGTGAGGTGACATGGAATGACCCAATGGCACATGTAACCCTATGAAGATGAACCGCTAAAACAGGTCATTGGAAATAAAAGGTGTAACATATGGGTGCCATCGGGCCAATGAAACATTGTCACACAGTCTTCAATGTCTGATGATTTCACTAAGCTAGTCATGGTCAAAACAGATTATGAATCACGATTTTGCATTATAATTTCATAAGCTTCTTAATGTGAAATATACACTATTGAAAATTCAGGATGTGAATCTGAACAGCAGCGTTAAATGTCAATGCCATGGTTTCATCAAACGTATTCACTCTCATGTTACTTATTATATGTTCCACTGTGCAGGGGTCATCCCGCCTTGGGATCGCTTCATTCTCTGCTTGTGGCAACTATAACCGGGGTAATAGCATGAAGTCGATGGGAAGGGGGAACAACTTTTCCATCCTTCCCCTTGGACAATATGAACAAAAATGTCTTCAGATATGGTTTACCAGATCTGGTAGTCCTGTGCAGAGGAGGGAGAGGGCGAGTACGTATCTCGTCATCGTCCCCTGCATTAGTTTCTTGTTCGTTCTGCCCCTGGCTTGATAGGGGAAGGGTCGAACTGGCACCATGGTGCATTTGGCTAACGGCGGGAGCACCTATTTCCGTAGAGGTTTGTCTGGGTACCTGTGTCGTGTGTTTTGCTCAGTCCGAGCTCTGGCATTGAATCATCACCAACAAGGTTTTAACAGATCGAAGTGGATGACAGGTCAGGCCGCATGGATTTGGTAGGTCACATCGGATTTGTTACAGGGGCCATTCCACTGGTAAGTCAGTGTACTCTGCAAATTTGGTGAATGTCGTGTCGCGAACCCATACCATTTTCCCTACCTTATGGTTTCCATGTACACACCGGTCATGCCAGGTGCCAACTCACGGCCTAGCATTAATTTACCAGGGTTCAATCACGACAATCAAGGTGTTTCTTTAGTCAGCATTACCACTAGAGTTCTATTGAACCTCTCCACCATGCCATCTCCACATGGATCGTATGGTATGGTATGGTATGATGTGGGGCAGGTTTTGACTAAGTGAAACAATTTGCAGAGCTCAAGAGATAGCTGGCTGTCAAAGTTACTACCTTGGTCAGAATGAAAATATACCAATAATAAATGGCACTCTGTATATAATCGGCCATATCTGTGTATTTGAGCTTTTGAACAAAGGTAACCCATCTATGTTAATTTGCAGTGTTAAACTCTCGCTTGACACAGAGGAAATCAGCTTTGTAAGCTCATGTAAAACACCGAAGTGCACATATTCACCACCGCCAATAGGTCTTATATCGCAATCAGAGCTTCTCTGAAGCAGGGTACGTGCATCTTTGGGTAATTGTGGATGAAATCTACTTAGCAACACAAGAAGAGCTGATAAAGCAGTCTGAGAGTTCGGATGCGTGTTAGACCAGTCAACGAGATTTTCTTTTAAGTCAGTATAATCAACATCGTCTGCAATATCACAATCTTCACTGGAAGTAGAAAATCTCTCATCACAGTCTGAGAAAGTGTCATAGAAATCTGGATTTTCATCATCAGCCATGATCTACAGGAGCGATGCCATGTGACTGCGTATCAATATCAGACTCAGACTGACTGTCTTGTGGTTCCTGCTGAGTAACTGAACCATGCACTTTGACCAATATAACATACTATCTAAATTTGTTCGATCCATGATCACTTACTGATTATTTAATAATTATATTTAAACGATTTTGTTTAACAATATTGAGTCTCGTTGTTTTTAGGTTGGTTGTCTGATGGTAGTTTGGCATGGTGGGCCAACGTCATCTACACGTTATTAGGCTACTTTATTTATAATGTTAAACCATCGTTGTTTTTACGTTGTGGCTATTACTATTCATATACTGATAAATAAGTAAATTCAGGTTGAATTTTCTAATAGTTCATGGACGGTGTTCCTCACTGAAAGTTGGGAATTCCTTAACAGAACAGCCTATCGTAGATATTTATGGTTTCAACTACATGAAATATGCTTAATATTCTGTACCAATTAAAGTTGTATTTAGATTGGTTGGCTAATGGTTAATTTGACAACGTTGGGACAACGTCATTTATACGTTAGTAAGGTACATTATATATAACGTTGGGCCATCGTTGTTTTTACGTGGCAGCAATTGGTATAATTTAAATTATATGATAAGTATTAAATAAATAATAACAGGCGTAATCAGGGACATAAATAAGTTGCAAATTATAAATTTGACATAACATGTTTTAACGGACTTCATGTAGACCACGAACTATACAAATAAACCGGCACAGACAAATACAATTTACCGGTAGCAATTTCTACTAGCACGTACGTACGGCAAGCGCCATTTTGAAACAAATAGCCGGGGAAAGGAAAACACATGGACGGTCTAAAGCACAAATTTCAGTGTTTACAGAAACTATAAACAAATACACGGGGATGCTTGTTTGGTTTCACACTTCTAAACACATATTCTTTTGAAAACTTACGATATATAATACGGAAATTGGATAAAAAGAGCAAGAAATGCACGTTCAATGAATTTTCCTCTATGAATTTTCCGCGAAGGTTTTTGAAAGAGGCGCATGGTTTATAGTTGCACGTTTGAGTCGGCTGCTAGTGGCGCTGTGTTTCCACCAATCTCCAATGTTGGCCCAACGTCGGCTAGACGCATAAAATCAACCAATCTTTACCACATAAAAACAACGGTGGCTCAACGTTATATATAAACTAACATACAACTAGTGTATAAATGACGTTGGCCCAACATCGCCAAACTACTATCAGCCAACCAACCTAAATACAACGTTGGCCCAATGAGACCATGTTTGCTGGGTATTATTATTTTCCAGTTATTTCAGTTTTAAAATATTTAAAAATTATTGCTAAGTTTTCAAAGTTATTAAATCTCTATGCAATTACACATACACAAGTATTATCAATAGACCTATGGTAATGGACACAGCTAACAATTTCACAATTCTATCAAGTCGTTTATCTAGTGAATTCAGTCTGGAATAGCTACATGTACCATATTGAAAATGTTTGTACTTTCATTCTACAGACAAACAAACTGTATGAAACATGTTGTTTGAATATTGGTTCTCTTTCAATTGTTTCCGCATTTTACCAATGGAGATGGACAGACTGAAGACATTCCTGACCCGATAGACTTTTGTGTGAGTCATGAACCACCACCACCAAAGCGCAGTGTAAGTACATGTACATGCAAAATTATATATTTGACATAGACCAATATGCATTTCCTTAGAAATTAACAATTTGTCATTCCAATGGTAAATTTTCAAAAAGTCTTCTTGACCTGAACATGGGTTAAAGGGTTAATAATAAAGATTTGTCTTAGTGAATTCATGTGCATCTGCTTCTTTAAATTACCACTGGAATGACTGTCATGATTGAAGCAGTCAGTGTGGTAAAATTTACAAAATAAGACTAGGTTGACCATTCATTCTATATACATATGCACTAGCTAAAATTAGAGAACATGTTCATTTTTTTAAATTTAATGTTTATCTGCTTTTCAAAGTCTTCAAGTCCTAGTTAATTATTTTGAAAACTTATTGACTGAAATCTGTTGACTTAGGCAGCACTACAAGTAGAATTTAGGCAGCACTACAAGTAGAATTTTGAATGCAATTAATTCATCATGTCAGACTTTATTGTTCAAGTTTGGTCAGGAAATTCTGTCTTTCATAGACTAAGCAAGCCACTCCAGTGTTAACTTTCCAAAAAATATCTTCTACTTCAGCTGTGGGATTAAGCAATGTCCATTTGCATACCAAGGGAAGGCTGTTTAAAAATTTTGTGCATGCTTTCTATGTGAGAATATTTTTTTAAACCAAATTTGACCATTAAAAGATAACCAAACAAGCCTAATTGCTTAAATATGATATGATACAATGTAATTAGCTGTGTATTTCTGTTCTATGCTGTATACATTCTCTTACTGATATAGGTTAACCCTTGTAAATATGGGATTGTCTTGTGGCAAGTCATGACCCCGCAGGATGCCTTATAATTCACGTAAGACCCAAAATAAATTAAGCTTGGAAAATACCAGGTGAGCTAAAGATGGATGCCGTAGCATTGCATCAGTAATATTTATATACATACAATTGGAGTTTGGAAAGTTATGACTAAGAGTACGTGACAGTTGACCACCTGTTATTTATAAATGTGTATCAATCATTGGGACGGTGGAAAGTCGAGCCAGCCAGGTCATCTCTTTATATGTAATAGAAGTGTACTAATGTTAAATGGATAGGATGCTGTTTATGGCATTGCATAACCAGCAGATGGGATTAATATGATAATGTTGGAAATGGATGATTTAATTGGAAAGGATTCTATGGTTCTGAGTTGATGTGTATTTGAGAATGATTTAGATAAAAGGTGTTGCTGGTTAGCCGGCATTAACTTTTATAATATTCAGCAGTTGTTGGTAGTTGTAGTTTTGGAATTGATAGGTGTTGGGATCATGAATTATGAGAATAAATTAAACATGACTGACTGACACAGTTGATGACGTAAGCGGACTGGTATTTGATCGTGGGCTAGAACAACACCATCTGGTAATGAATCATCCAGCACGTGTGCCTGCAACAACAACACATACCAGAATGTTGTTAGTTAGATGACAGATCACATCAAACCAGAACCGGTTCCCACTGCTTTGATTATATGAGGCACAATCTTCGTGGAAGAATTGGGCAGAGTATGATTGGTCGGAATGATGTCATAACCAATCAGGATCAATCAGACTGCAGTAAAGAATTATAAAGAATGAAGTTGTGCGCCAGGCAAGTGAGGGAGGAATCACTGATAGGCTGAAAGGACCAATCAGTTATCAGGTCATAACTTCTAGGAAGAGATAAGCAGAAATTGAACGGTGACTTTATTGTTCGGCCAATCAAGGTGTGCTTATTGGGTACCTGGAAGGGTTGTAAGAATAGATTCTGAGAGAAGTTGTACATTTATGGGAAATGAGTAAAAGAAGGTACTTCTCTCAAAATAAGTTAATCTCCGATTCACCAAGCAATCGCAAACATTGCTGCTTGGTTTAAGCTGTGACTGTTATGCCTAACGAAGCTTGCTGTAGGATAAGTTAGAAGTAGAATTAGATTAGTTTAGCCTGATAGTTTTATGTACATCGTATTGTACCAAGTATTCTTTGTATGAGCGATTTTGCTCGACCATTCAAACAGTTTATATTAATAGTGTAAATAAAGTCTTCTCTTACGTATATGTAAGACCATTATTTTGTCAGTTTGTTAGGAATCTAGTTGTGTTAAGGATCTTGATCAGTCAGATTAGGCCCAGCAGTCAGAAGTCAATTTACCATCAGTCAGACGAGGCGAGCCGACTGCAGCTACTTCGCCCCTTCTCATTACCGGCGACGTCGTACTCCGATGTACATGCTACATACTATACCTGTGGCATACCATGTACTGTTTACTGGACTCGTACTATGTACATTTTAAATCCTGTCATGAATTCTATGCTCTTGCTGCCTCATTCAAATACTTAAATTAAATACTCAGCAGTTGTCATGTTTGTCTTACATCCTTGTTTATGGAAATTCAGAATGAAATGAGACCGATTGCTTGATAGATTCCATCTCTCATGTTTGTCTTACATCCTTGTTTATGGAAATTCAGAATGAAATGAGACCGATTGCTTGATAGATTCCGTCTCTAATCTTTCTAAATTATATAAATATATTGGTTTGCTTATCATTGCAACATGCACATAGCTGATATCATCATCTACTCCTATGGTTTAATAAATTCCCAATTCACTAGAAATATTCATATTTACAGAGGAGCTGACCAGGAAAACTGTCTTCCTACAGCCACAGACAGATCCTAAACATGCCAAACAAAACAGAATTCTGCCAAGGATGTCTCAATCCAAACTGAGCAACACTGTAAGTATATATACTGTTTTTGAATTCAACAAACATATGGTTATATACACAAATCTGTGTATGCATTCATTGTCATGACTCATGAGCATGTCATTGTTTTAGAGATTTATACCTGTAAGATTGTGACCTATTCAAAATATAATACCAGCCATAATGTCAGAATTATACATGTATGTCTAATGGTATCTTAATCACTGGCCATAGAGTTGTGATTGAATTAACCCTTTTATCCCCTTGACCACTACACTCATTTTCCTATTAGTATGGCTTTGTCTGGAGGAAGATGAGGGTTAATGCTCTATTCGGAAGCCAAATTAATTGCCATTGAATAGTGCTTATTAGACTACTGAAATATTCCCACATGAATACTTCCTTGTTTACATTATGGTGGCTCTTTACATGGATCTTAATGCCAGTCCCTTGTTAACCTCTTGGACCTCAAACCTGGCTGGAGTAACCTGATGACATTACACATCTGACCTTGTACTAGACCATTTTTCCAATGGCAATCATGAATTTTCTTTAAAAAAAATCCCTGGTGTGGTAGGCTAATTTCCAAAAAAATGCCCAGGAAACCATTTAAGAGACTGCATAACTGCTGGACAGATTTTAATCAAACTGGGTTGTAAGGGCCCTATGGTGGTAGGCTGCCAGTGGCACAGGCTCTTTCTTGTCTCTAAGCCAATCTAGGTAGAAATCTAATCTAGTTCGAACTCACGACTAAAAATTGGAAACTCATCAAATCATTTTTCCGGCTCAATTGGTACAGGGAGGTTTATAATGTTTGCATGGATTCGCTAATCGCAGTGACTAGTTCTGAGCTTTTAGGCTTACACCTGTGATATATGGTAATGTGTCTAATTATACAACATACTTTTTATCACATTGCATCTGGCATATCACTGGCTTTCTCTTGCGGTGTTCTGAAGGTCTGGCAACAATGACATGGTTGATGGGTGTTGGCTTTATGTGTGTTCCATGTAGTATACTCCATTCCGAAGTACAGGTTGGTTGTTCCTGCTACTGCGTATAGTTGTGCAGTTTATTACCTTGTTTACATCGGCGGCCACCATTTTGTTTACGTTAGCAACGATGACGAAATACGTAGGCGGGGCATAGCTAGTTCGGGGATTGGCTACAAAATTGGCGGGGCATGGCTAAAAATGGAAAGCTCCATTGATTTATATACTTTGAATCCTGAATTCCCAGAATACTGAATCCCAATTCCAAGGTAACTATGCTGGTACATTTTGTAACCTGTTGAATATTTGGTAAATAATGTGACTGCAGGCTGTTGTTGCCTTTGAAAGTAACAGAACCCAGTTAAATTAGTTCACTATTTAATAAACGTTCTGTTGAATATTTTGAAACTAATAAGACATTTACAATTCGTACAACTGACAGACTTTTAAAGGGCCATGACAGAGTATTTCTATGAATTATGACGTCCACTTACATGTTGAAGATTTTAGGGTGGGCGTGTAAGATACTTCTTACTAAGATCTACGACGTCGATAAACGATGTCTCCCACTTCACTACCGGAGACCTTTGTGGGGCTGCTGTGACAGCGTCGCCGGTGATGAAGAAGGAGAAGTTACTGCAGTCGGCTCGCCTCGTCTGACAGATGGTGAATTGACGATATTTAATTTGACTGCTGGGCCTAATCTATCTGACTTTCTCAGATCCTGGTAAGGACTGGGTGTTGCTCCCAGTTCAGCTAGATTCCTAACCTGATCAAAGTGACAAATGACTTGTCTTACATATACGTAAGATGAAAACTGTATTTACATAAATATAACAAGTTTGAAGTCTAGAGCAAGATCGCTCACAAATAAAGACTTAGTACAATTCGTTGTACAAAAGTAATAGCTAATATCTAGGTCCTAAATCCTTATTCTAAACCTACCAAGCTACGTTAGGCGTAAGAGCCACAGCTTCAGGACTAAGCAAGCAAGTGATGATTGATTTATTCTTTTATAGCCCCAATTTGGACTCCTACACATTTTGCAGAAATACACAATTTCCCTCAGAATCTATTCCAATCCATTCCTACAACTCTTCTAGGTATCCAATAAGCACACGTTGATTGGCTGAACAATAAAGTCACCAATCAACCTCTGCTTGTTTCTTCCTAGATGTTCTAACCTAATAACTGAGTGGTCCTCTTAACCAATCAGTGATTCCTCCCTCACTTGCCTGGCGCACACATTTATTCTTTATAACTCTTTACTGCAGAGTCTGATTGGTTATGACGTTACTCTGCCCAATCATACTCTGCCCAATTCTCACATAGACAAAGCGGTGGGGACCGGTTCTGGTTTGATTGTTGTTGCATACCATAAAATGAGTGGTATATAGTTTATGAATTCCTAAAGGCCGCTAAAATTTCCATGTCCTGTCCATTGCGTACTAATGGAGAAGTCTCAAGAATCATAGGGTGCTAGGCACACGTGCTGGATCATTCATTACCAGGTGGTGTTGTTCTAGCCCACGGTTAAATACTAGATTGCTTACGTCATCAATTATGTCAGTCAGTTACGTTCAATTTATTCTCACAATTCATGATCCCAACACTTTCCACTAAACATTGATTATTTCCAAAACTACAACGATCAACAACTGCTGAATATCATACAAGTGAATGCCGGCTAAGCAGCAACAACTTTTATCAAACTATTTTCAAATACACATCAATTCAGAACCATAGAATCATTTCCAAATACACCATCCTATTTCTATCATCATCATATTAATCTTATCTGCTGGTTCAGCATCCTATCCATTTAGCATTAGTGCATTTCTATTGCATACAAAGAGCTGACCTGGCTGGCTCGACTTTCCACCGTCCTAATGATTGACACATATTTATAAATAACACAGCCACAGTACACTTAGTCACCATAACCTTTCTCTGTGTTCACTGCTACAGCATCCATCTTTAGCTCACCTTGTATTTTCAAAAGAATTTCTTTTGGGTCTTATGCGAATTATACGACACCCTGCAGGGTCATGACTTCCCACAAGACAATCCCATATCTACAATGTGATGTAATTGATTATGGTCATATTCTTGAGTGACATATGATTAATAAAATTCAATCATAATTATCATTTTAATGACTGTCTCGCAGTCAGATGTCAACAGTTCTACAATTTCAATTGTCTGTTTTAAGTGGAAGGTCCCTCATTTCCTTCTACTGGACTGCTGCTTTCAGGTCCCACCTCCACTTCTTTGAAACAAGATACTTGGCAACTGCCCTGGCTATAACACTATCTCCACACTGCCAGAACAGTCTGATCACCAATAAGTTGTCTAAGATCTCATTACTTAGTACTTAGATTTGTCCTCTGCTTAGATTTGTCCTCTGCTCTGTGATTACACACACTCCTTGCAACCGAGAATCCTCTCTACCGCAGGGGCGCAAACAGCAAAAAATTTCCGGGAGGTCGTAGTGGGCATCCACTCGACATTAACGCATACAGACCACTTTTCACAACACACCGGTCCGTCAGTCGTCCTCCACAATGCACTTTGATAGTTTCGCCAAAGGCTTGCAACACAACACCTACTTTCTTATGGGCGAACAATTTGCTAGATGTTTCATTAGACTCGGATAATTGAATGTTACACGAACTGTCGTTAGTGTTGGTCAATAGACTAACTGTGCATGGTACGTGAGTCTTGTCGACTCTCAGTTGTCCGTGACATACACGAGGTTCGCTGCCCCGACACTAAGATGGCGTGAAATACCACCAGTCTTAGTATCAAGTCCTATACTTGTCCAAGCAATTATAACCTGCATGTAATAACCGACCGTGGCCAAGTGTTCTGGCCACGAGTGTAACCCATATTCAATGTAATGGCCACCATCAATTAACGGTAAAGTTGCGATATAATGCAACTGTGAATCGTCTTTCCATAGTGGATACACGACAACGTTTCTGTAATACCATTGGTATGGACGAACTAATCGGTTTCCCACACTGACCTGTTTAGCGACTTCGGCCAAGTCAGACGGACTAAACAGTTCTTCTGTTAACCTCCCCAATTCCAGAGAAGCGGTCTGCCTATGAAACTGGGCGGCCAATTTTTGGTAGCTAGATACCACATTCTCGGCCGAATCGATAATATGACCCAGGCGCACTAATGCATATAGGTCAGCCTGTCGTGCAGCGTGAATTTGGAATAGCTTGCTTACATTTTTGGTCATATCAGCCAAACTATTGCAAGTAATGTGCGTGTTCCGTCGGATTTCGTGAATATACGACTATATCGTCGACGAAAACGTACACATATTTTCCTACATATTCGCGGAAAATATCGTTCATTGCCCTCTGAAATACGGCACCTGAGTTGCAAAAACCAAAAGGCATCCGAATCCATTCGAAAAGACCTTCACTGCAAACGAACGCTGTTTTCTCGATGTCTTCCAATATCCAGACTTCAAGTCCATCGTAGAAAAGATCGTTGCGCCTCTCAGAATCAAAGATATCGGATATGTTCGGCAGTGGATAACTATCCTTACGGCATACAGAATTTAATTTCCTATAGTCAACGCAAAATCTGGTGTCGCCGTCCTTTTTCGGTACCAGAGTTATGGGTGATGCCCAGGGTGTTGGTATCGTACACTTTACCTTGGGTACAAGTCCTAATGTATTGGGACGAGCCGTATTGAAATTATTGGCAAAGTCGCTCAGTACTTTGTCAATAACTGCATATCCGGTCGTTTCTTTACAACTGGCATACACATAATCAGTTTGCTTTCTATATGGAATTCTAAAGGGGTATACCCGACCAAACCATACTACTTCTTTGGTCTTGTAGTCAATCCTTGCATTTCCCAAGTACAAGGCATCCGCTCCAATTGGACATTCATGACGCACACTATGCACAACCATACTTGGAATAGGCCGGGCATCTTTGAATTTGGGTCTCCCTCAAAATATCTATTGGTGAACCATTTACTGCTAATAATGTCTTAGCCTTTTTCAATGGCCTAGCATTGAGAATGCTACGCCATATATCCTTTCTAACCAAGGATGTACTAGCACCAGTATCTATCAATGCATCGATGTACTCACCTTGGTTTCCTTGACTGTGTGGTTCGAATTCGAGCCGGATGAGGAATCGCTCAGTCACCAACGATCCCCTCCGTCTCCGTTTAACGAAGTCCGTCGTCCATTGCTGACAGCTTCCGCGTACGACTGTCGACGTCCATCTACAGACAGGGCTCCTCCGTCACCATATGAATAACGGCCATACCTGTCTGTCCGCGAATCCGTGAGGACAAATCCCTCACAGGCTTCGTAATCGTCCTCCATTCTAGCTCGGTTCGCGAAATCTCGGCGGGTGTTTCGCGAACATGACCGCGGAGTGGTCTCGAGTCCGTTATAAGTGATATCACCACTATTGTTTATCTCATCTACCTGCATCGGCTCTTCGCGTCGATCCATTTGTCTTGGTCGTTTTACTGCGCGTCGCTGCGGCATCGGTGACGGCAATTTGCTTGATAATGCCCCTCGTTGTAGCACTTTACCGGTGGTCGGTCTGGTCTACTAGAGAAACAGTCTCTAGCCAGATGTCCTTCTCTCCCACAGGTAAAACACGTCATAGGTGGACGCTGCGGACGTGGCTGCTGTGTCTTAGTTGGTGGCGGTCGTCGAGGTGGTTGCACGGGCTGTTGAGATTCGTTTTTGTAATGTCCAATCCGTCCACAGTTGAAACAGGTGATCTGTTTCTTCGTTGCCTTTGGCGCTGCTGCTGGCTTACGAGGTTGTTTGGTTTTACGTTGCGGTGCCATGCGTTGCTGTGGTGGTGAGAACACCAGTCCACTCTGTAGATTCTCGATGACGGCGCAACGTCGTTCTATTAGTTTAGTCGAGCTGATTACTGACCAGACGTCCTTGCCTTCTTCCGCGTCGTTGCAGCCCTCTTCCTCCTCCATCATTTCCATTGCTCGCTGTACGTTCGTGATTTTCTTTCGTACTATTCGCCGTGTCATTCCTGTGTCATTTAAAGCCTTAATATAAGCAGACAAGACTATTCGCTTGTTGTCGACGTTTTCCTCCGGGTAAGCTCTGGCGGCCATCTCCTGGTATCGTCGGTTAAACGACCCCATCGTTTTGCTGCGCCGCTGTTGTACCGCTTCCAGATCGTACTTTACACGTTCCGGTTCGTTCGCTCGGTTATGAAGTCACGCAGTTCCTCATAGGTGACTGGGTCCCTGACTTTTCCCACGATGAAACCGTCAACTGCTTTCGACAACTGTCCTCTGGATGCGCGGGTGATTATGTAAACTGGTATACCATCGAGGTGGCCCTCGGTGGCTTCCCACACCCGTCGCGTTTCGTCGAGAAATTTACGAACTTCTTCAGGGATGAGACCGTCGCAGGGTTTCACCCGCTGCGTTAGCTCCCTGACCTCCCGTCTTAGAACCCGATTCCGTTCTCGCCGCTCTCCTTCCACTACAATAGTGTTAGCCATTGCATTTCCCATCAGCCGCATGGCTTCGACAGTTTCCTGACAAAGTTCTGGCCTATGTTGAACAGTTACTGCCGGTAATAAGGGATCTGTTCTCCGTGGTGTGCCATCTTAACTTGATATATGATATAGTTCTAGTATACAGTTCTATTGGTAATAAAACTGAACTATCGCTCGCTTAAGGCGTGGTTGCTCTTCACAGTTAATGTCTGTTGTGATTTTAATGATTGTATTCTCTGTGTTGCGTAACTTTAGTGTGTTCAGATTGCTTGGCTAATTCTATGAAAGCTTTTATTCTATCCACTACGTCTTCTAGTTAGGGTTGGGCGATTTTTCGATATTATCGTCAATATCGCGATATACCGAAATCGTCATAAATTGGAAAAATCGTAAATATCGTCAATACCGACAGGACGATATTGCACTTTTAACTGTGAGTATAATATAAATAATTAAGTTGGAAATGTCATACTTTTACCTCTATTCGGTCCAGTAATAGTCTTTAAGTAATAATCCAGTCTTTGTCTAAGGTAATAAAAACTTAATCCAGTCTTTGTCTAAGGTAATAAAAACTTAATAAACTCCAAAATAATCTGTGCTCATTTAATTCATGGTTTGTTTGCGCTAATAAAATGATTTAAAGTACAAAATAATCCTTTGTCGTTCACTTTTCATAATTACACAAATAGACGACGCCATGTTTTTTCTTGCCTCATTCTGAGTATTAGTCAGTGCGGAATACCATTTGCACTACCCACATTCCATTCTGATGACGTCATTACTACAGGTCAAGCTATGTATCCATTAGTCATTGATCTGCATGGTTAAACATTCTTCTGACCATGAAAGATTTAAACTTTAAAACTTTTGAGGTCGATAGGAAACCACACACACTTAATCCCTTATCAATACCACAGCTTGGAACGGTGGGTGAGGGGGAAGTTAATCTCTTGCTTTACCGTTATACGTTTTTATGTAACTTTATACAATATATTTAGCATTTTTAAATGAATCAGATCAAAATTCATTAAGGATTTATTCTAAGTGAGAGACGTCCTTAAAATAAAGAATTTAGGCCTAATTATTTCCAGTCTTCTATCTGTTGTGGCAGTCTTGGCTGCAGAGTTAACTGGGTTAATTTCACACAGTACGCCTTGAGATCAATGGATAAACCTGCTAAGTAGTGAGCGAATTTGAATAGGTCTACAATGGGGCAAATTAGTATTTAATATTACAGACCAAATAAAATCTGATATGATTGTTTCCAGTCTTCACGCTGGTTCTCGTTCAAAATCATGCAGTGTTATTTTATTAATTAGCGGCGGGCGTGATAACAGCTGTCGGAATTCTGCAGTGTGAATTCTGATTGGCTCAAGTATGATACGGCGGCCAATCAGATTTCGCTCTGCGGAATTCCTTTCTGCACATTGAAGTTAATGCGTATTCCTTGCTCAATCTTTTGACAGTTGTCGTGAGGTAAAGATAACACAAAATATAACACAAGAACAGACGAAAATCCTTTATTTTTCTTATGTGTGATGAATACGGCTAGTTGCATTACATTTGTTGCGATGAATACGGCTAGTTGCATTACATTTGTTGCTTTAAACTGTATATTGAAGGGTGTCAAAGTGTGGAATTTCGTGTATTAAATATGCGGAAATGGCAATCATGTCGTCTCAATTTATGGTTTCAATGCACCAAATTTAATGAAAATAACTTGCAGACGCCACCAATTAGAAATACATGTTATTCTATGTTTACACCCTAACTCCACACCCCACCCAAATGACGATCGTGATACTGCGGTATTTTAATGAGATACCGATATCGTCATGCCTTGAGCAATATCGCCCAACCCTACTTCTAGTACTGTTACTACTGGTCTAGTAGATGACATATTTAAAGTACTCACATCTTATGAATCTAATCACACTATCTTGATGAGTGCTGACTCCAATCTTGGCAGACGAAGCCAATGAAGATTTTGGATCTCCGGGTGGTTTCCTAAACGATTATGATGTTTAGCGGTTGCTGCGACAACCTCTTACCGATGATGAAGCGGGATGCTGACAGTCGGCTCGCCTCGTCGAGAAGATGAAGTACGACGATATATATTTAGAGACTGTCGGGCCTATCTGACGATGAAGATCCGCTGGTTCGGATTAGATGTTTCTTCTAACTCTGGAGTCCTAACTCTAATAATTACCAAACTAGTGTCTTACTTTTGTAAGAGGATAAGTTTTATTAAATGCTACAATTAACTGTAAATCTCTCATATATAACAAGTACCTGACTGGTACGAATCAAGTACCTATTCTACTAGCCAGGAACGTAGCACCAGCGATGTGCTACGTGAACCATGAACCCTGATGTTGGATTGATTAACTTTTCTAATTGCAAAGTGCTTCTTTTATAGCCCTCAGAATCTCTGAGGATATATATGCCTAACATCATCAACTACGTCCCTTTGTCACGTCCGATTCCATCTATTCTTATCCATTGATTATTTCCTAAGCTACTGATCCAACCGACTGCTGAATACTATAAAAGTGTATGCCGACTGAACAGCAACAACTTTTATCTAAACTATTTCTAGATACACATCAACTCAGAACCGTGGAACTTATTCTAATCAATTCTACTGTTTCAATTTTTATGATAAAACTTTATCCATAACTGTATATCATCAGCACTGGCTGATGTCAACTTGTTGCTGTATATTAATAAACTAAATAATAAGACACAGTCAACCGGTCCATTAGCTCACCTGGTATTTTCAAATTATAAATTTCACTTAGGACTTACTCGTAAATATAAGATATCCAGTGGGGTCATGACTTCTCACAAGACAATCCCATATCTACAACATGGTAGTCTATGTTCATGTAATACAACCAATTTTCTAGGTTGAATAGTTTTACAGGCAAATCATTGCAGGTTTCAACATTATTTATCACTGTTTATAATGTAAATGTTATGCCAATTACCGGATGTGGAACTTATGGATGCATCTTCACGTCAGTATTTAATCATCAAATAAATATTGAAACATGTCTATAAAAGACTGTGCTTTTGAGTCCAAATATTGGAGGTTCTCTAGAACTGGTCATCTTTTATAGACTTGTTTCAATATTTATATGATGATTAAATACTGACGGGAAGATGCATCCATAAGTTCCACATCCGGTCATTGGCATAACATTTACATTATAACAGTGATAAATAGAATTTGTTTTAACCCTGACGAAGCCTGCCAAATAGCGCATTTGAAAATGTATCACTGTAGTGAATGGTTCAGTAAGCAAGCCAGTCATTCCAGAGCTAAATTTTCAAGATTATCTTTCTATTGGTCAGGAAAGGTCAACTGTCCATGAGAAAAAAATTCTTGAGCAGTTATGGTTTTTAAAGCTCCACATTCACACCCCACACATAGTCACAAATCGGTATCTACTGTCCATAAATCGTTTAAGTGTGTTAAAAAAATGTCATATGCCTTTTTAACTGCCAAAGCTCCGCTGTAAAATCAACGTACGCCTATCGTAAATTATCGCACTTTTTTCGTCTATATTCGTGATTTAGCTATTTTGTCTTCCTGCTCGCCGATTACACGCATGCGAGCGGCGTAGAGGGAAATCCTTGTATCACGTGATACAAGGTGTGTTGCGATATACCCCATTTTGTTCTTTGTAACTTTCGTTTCGTTCTGCAACAACAACAAACAACAACACTGCAAGTTAATAATGGATGTACCATCTGTAAGTATTATTAAAAGTAATTGGTAGCTACGACAACGGTTGTTGTAAATGTTTCACAAATAAATAGCTACCAACAACAATTATGAGGACAATTCCATCACGATTCTAATTTTGTGGTGCTCGAATCGCATCAAATCAAGTCGTGGCACTCGCACTACAGGTTTTGTACTGGCCATGGAATTTTAAATTCCAGACCTCGAAAGTTATGGAAAAACAGTATTTTCTGTCATGGAAAATTGTAATCATGCTAAATAAGTCTAAAAGATATTTGGCATAAATTTCCACTGTCACCCCTAGTCTATGCAATTAAAATTATGTCAACGGGTTATCAAAAAATCTTTGGTTTGCTTGTTGCAAGATGCAATATTCAGACATTTTGGAGGTCATGGAATTTGTTAATTTTGGCCATGAAGTCTTGGTCTACAAACCCTGGAACTAGTCATAGTATGACAATAGAGATACATTTCTAGCTATGCCCCGCCCATTTATAGCTATACTCTGCCCGCATTCTGCTCGTGTTGGGAGTCGATTTATACACTGAACCTTGAATGATCAGAACCTAAGTTTCAAGGTAACTATTATACAAGTAAGCTGTTGAATATTTTGAAGCTATTTTGACTGGGAGCTGTTACTGCCTATTTAATTAGAATGTCTTTCTAATTGTATAATTATCAATGGCAAACAATTTGTACATATCGAATAGTCCATCGAGATTGTTCAATGCTGATGACTGACTAAATGATTTCATACGTATTATGATGTCAGCTTACATCTGATGCAATACTTGGAAATCTGATGTCAGATACTGTGAATAGGCCTTAGTCACCCACCAGAGCTACTTTATAGGGTGTAATATTTACTACATAGTTTTATTTTGTTTGGATTTCCTTCAAGTCATTTGTAGCACACCAGGCTGTAGGAACATATTTTGACCTGACGGCTAAGCTATGGGTAGGGCCAACACCTAGGGAGCCAGTATGGGGATACTCTTTGGGAGAGAATCACCTCCCACCCTGGGCCTGGCTATATCATCACAAAAACTGGTAAGGATGGTTTATTTCAGTTAGTTAGCTTTACCGCAGTGACAAGAGCAGCATAGGTAAATTACTTAGTAAAATGTTACAGACATTGAAAATATTAAATTTTATTTATTGTGTTTAAACTAACCCATAGTCTACAACCCTTTATAGTCGATAGTAAACCTATGGGAAGGAAAAAATCAAGATATACTGTAACCCCTCACCCCACCCCCACAACCCCCACCGCTGATCCTACACCTATGTGACAGAATTCATGGATCCAATCTCAATTTGGGACTTATCAAGTGTTTACTGTTTAGCTATTCACATACCGACCCATCTAAGTGTGCATTGAGGTGAGCTTCCCATTTCTGACCCACCCAAATCAGTCAGTCTTCTGGAGAAGCCATGGATACGTTTTCCTATTGTCTGTGGGATCCCTGATTTAGCCTCGATTTAGCACAGTCATACATTTTGTAAATATATGTCACAATCACTCATTAGTTTTTGAGGTCTAAAGGTAAAAAAGCTAAGTTAAATGGGGTCACTTATAAGTTATAAAGAACTTTTTGCCAGAATGTAAGTCTGAATGAAGAAATTTGCCACCTAACTGTACAATCATATTGTGAATGCTAGAATCCCCTTGGTGTAACTGCAGTGAATTTTGGGAGTTACCTGTATAATAGACAACCTACATATGACAGTATACAGTGAAAACTGGCTATCTGCCTATAAAGACCACCCAGGAGACCAGACAAAAGTGGACTTTATAAACAGGTGGTCAAATGCAGTGTATCTCATAAAATATATGTTATAGAGGTCCCAGGAACTACACACCTAGAAATCTGGGCTCCCCAAATTGAGATCGAGGGGAGGGGAGGTTCCCATACTAGATTTTATGGGTATTTTGTGGAAAAATCTACCAAACTAATTATTTAACAAGCGTACAAAGATTGTCAGGAGTCTCACAGGACCCACTGCCATCACTTTTGGAACAGCATAATCCTGACTTTTAATGGTCCCACATTCCCCACTCATCCATCTGTGTGTATTTGTGCGGCAATTGATTGTACATGTAAAGCCACTCCTCTGCGATATCTGAAACCGTTGGATAGAATTCACCCAAATTTGTTATGGGAATTACCGATATGATTGCTGAGTGTAAGACATTTACATTTGGCTCCACCCAGAGGCGGTCAGTCAACGCAGTAACTGTGGGGATTTGCGATGACGCAACATCGATCGTCCATGCTAGTTCTCTTTCCTATGGTAACTGGTGTCCATTTTGGAAACTATATTGCGGTAGCTTTTGCAACAGCTTCCATCACCAATCACCATTGTTTCTAAAATCATGTAAAACGTACATATATTTTTTGTCCAACTCATTGGACATCAGAATGATAATGTACGTGGCAAATCTAGAAAAGGGCTTATCTGCCTTCGGATTGGATTTCCAATTTGGAGATGACCATATAATACTACTCTATATGGTTTTATGATACAAAATATTCTATTGAATACATGTACATGTATTGTGAAATCAATATGACTGGAAACTATTAGTGCCCTAGGCAGCAGAACTGGCCAACAAATTAGTTTTAAATTATTCAACTCAGTAGTCAGCATGTATTATAGGCCAAGCGAGCTTATGCTGTGGCAACCGGCTGTCGTCCATCCTTCAACATTTTCATTAAACAATTTCTCAGATTTACTGGACTGATTTCAATTATATTTGGCAGGAAGCGTCCTTATGGCATGGCGATTCGTTTGTTTGGGGGTATATAACCTCAAAAGGACGCTTATGAGAAACCCTGGTCAAATGTACATGTATAGTTTTCTTGCTTTTGGTACTCAAATAATGTAGGCTTTATATAGAGGTAGGTTACATGTGGTCTTTTTAGAGAGGTGGTCTCTAGCAGGTTTGATTAATTATAGTATTATGTCAGGCATATAGTATAATATCATATCTTCATAAATAAACATTGAGATGTTTGTGTTTTACCCGTAGGAATACAGTCAGGACAGCTCCTCTTCAGAGCCTGGTAGAACGCGTGTGCGAGGGAGAGGACGCGGCAGAGGGCGTGGTCGTGGCAGAGGGAGAGGACGTGGCTTGTTGTCAGCGGAAGATGTAGAAAGAATTGGCGTACTTCACCAAACGAGAATGGACAATGTGAATGAATTGATTTCCAGTTTAGATACTGAAAGTGCCCAGGAAATATTGCGTGAAATCGCCTGTCGACAACCAGGGTTGATACTGGATATTGGTGGGAGGGTTCAGGTGCCAGCAAGTAATACCTGCACCAGCACCACAGCCATTGCCTTTCTGGTACACGTGCCATCATTACCGGGATATGCCGACCGATCTTGAGAGGCTGTGCTGCAATCAGGATGCAGCAAATTGTATCAGTCGATTACCGGTGAGTGCTATAAGAACGAGCCATATGCATTATTGCTACAATAATTGATTTAAGTAATTTGACAGACAGACTGCAGTAATACAAATTTATGTATGAATTATGCAGGTACATGTAATTCTACAACATTTAATTCAAGTAGCTATTGATGCCTATGGCAGCAGCATATTGTAGTCTAATTAATTTTAAATAGTTTCGATGGACTGCCTGTATGATTGTTTTGAAATTTATTTGTACGTAATCGCAAATCACCACGTTCCCTGCTTTGACCTTTCAACACCACCATCCCTGCTTTGACCTTTCAACACCACCATCCCATTGGGTGGTGGGGTGGCAGAGACAAATATAAATGTTGACTTGCACTCTACAATCATATCAGTAACTCGCAGAGCAAGTTTGATTGAATTCCATCCAATTGTTTTGAGGTATCACGTTACAATCAATTTCACTACAAAAGGACAGATACGCGGGGGTCCATAATCCCCACATTTCTTGGAACAATGTGTGGCTAATGACTGATTCAGATAAACCTTAGACCACTGAATGCTCAGATTTGTCAATTTGATTATCTCCACATTTTGCGAAGAAAAGTGGGGATTACATGTATGCTGTTCCGCTGCCTGGGATGGCATAAACCCGTCTTCTAATGGTCCCACTCATCCATCTCCTTGTGCGGAAATTGATTGTAACACAACTCCTCTGACATGTCTGAAACAGTTGAATTCACCCAAATTTGGTGGAGTGTGAATTACATGTACCCATATGAGTGTAAGACAACATTTACATCTAGCTCCGCCATCATGGAAGGTGGGGTCAAAGCTGTAAATGTGGGGATTTTGCGCTGACACACCATTAAATCATCCGATTTAGTTCTCTTTCCTATGACAACTGGTGCCCATTTTGGAAACTGCATTGTTGTAGCTTTTGCAACAGCTTCTATCACCAATCATCATTGATACGTAAAGAAACATGGCCATTGTGTTCTTGTTACAATTCTGGTCAACTCCTTAGGGGATCTATTTGATGGCCTTTCTCCTTTAAATGTCTATGCTCCGGGTGAGCGATACAGGCTGTTGTTCTAATGGTAAACTTTCCTCTCTGAGTGGTAGGGATTTATTATTCACCTTGCTAAACGTTTCCTTTCTCAGCTATCAGTATGTATTAGTCATTTGTAGTGTCTTGAGTTGACACATAGCCAGGGAATGGCTGACCTATACTAGATATTTGGCAGCATAATCATCAGTCATATATAACACCAAGATGGCTGGCGGCCAAATTGGTTGATCATCTTCGTGTCAACCAACTTGAATCTCTATGCCCTAAGGATCCTTCCTGCCGAATATGATTGAAATCGGCACAATGGTTCTTGAGAAGTCGTTTAAAGAAAGATGGACAGACAGACGGATGATGACGGACGGATGCCACGGCATAAGCTCACTTGGACATTCTGACCAGGTGAGCTAATAAGCTACTGACAAGTGATTGCAGGAAATGTCAATTTCCCTTTCTCCGAGATCTAACAATACTCACCATTCTGTTACTTCTGATTCTGTTACTTCTGATATACAGCTGGCCCTAGGACTATAGACTTAGAAAACTTTACCGACTCCTTGGAACCGGGTACTCGGCACCCGTCTACCATAGAGCTCATTGTTTGCATAGCCACCAAACAAGAGAAATCCATGGCTTGCCTCCGCGGGGCTGGGAGGCTGGGTCCGTAACAGAATGGTGAGTAGTGTTAGATCTCGGAGAAAGGGAAATTGACATTTCCTGCATTCTCCATCGATCAATACTCACCATTCTGTTACTTCTGATATACACCGGATTTGATCAGTAACCTGGTGGGAAGGGGCAAGCCATAAATGCTACTTTTGCCCCTTGGAGAAAGATTTAGACTTAAAAACTTGACTAACGGAGACCTAAAAGGACCGTCAAGTTAACGGAACCAAATCACATTTGCGTCACTGCCCCCCCCCCCTTTTTCTCCTAAGAAAAGGGAGAGAACTCACGAACATGTTTTCGGTGCGACTGTATTTGAAATTGTATGCCTAAAATTAACAAATTCCAAAATAAATGTCTATGTCAAAGAGTCATAATTTATTTCAAAATGTTCAACAACATATTGTGAATCATATGGAATTTACTAAAGGGTCAACATATGACAATTTCCAGTACATTTTTAATAAAATCAGATTTTTACCCAAAATAATTGACAAATAAAAATTCTGAATGAAAGTTTTAGAGCCTATGAACATAGGAGCCTTTAAGCCTAACTTCGTTGAAATAGGTCATAATGGTAAGAAGCAATTTGACAATTTCCAGAAATTTTTTAATAGAATCTAAGAATTTGATGCAAAAAATTGACAAATCAAAAAGCAAAGGTTGACGGGCAGACGACGATAATAATAAGTGCTTGACAAGTTATTATTTTAATTTTCATTGGAATCATTGACCAGGCTAAGGTAGAAATAAATGCACCACTACCTTGCTTAGATAAATGAATTTATATCTTGCTGTTGAGTATTTTAAATCTATTTTGACTGGTACATGTTGCTACCAGTCAAATTAGTTACAGACTATGCATATTCGTTACATCATAGAGTTTGTCATTTCATGTATCGGTGTAAGGTTAAAAGCTTAAGACTACTGAACGAATGGAATATTCCATTGGATATCATATTGTGTAACTAATCTGACTGCCAGCAACAGGTTCCAGTCAAAATAGTTTCAAAATATTTTACAGCAAGATAGAAATTCACTTGATCTAAGTAGAGTAGTATGCAATCATTCTAAATTATATACGGTAGGTAGGTTGGCAACTTTAACCTGATACCCCTATAACATAGTATAATTTATACTGGTACTTTTATCATGTTCAATGCCTATCTTACCAAGACCGAAGGTCTTGGCCGCGTGCCAGGGATGGCACAGTACATCTCATAAATAAATTAGAATGTATCCAAAAAAGAATTTATCTTTGAAAGATAAATTTTGTTTTGCTTAGAAAATATGGTAAGATATTTTGGAGATGTTCTATAGCAGCTGCTTCTAAGTCTATTACAAGTACAGCTCACAAATAAGTTAATATAGTTATAAAACAGAAACAGAAAATTTATCTTGTTTTGAAAACATGTAAATTTATTTGTACGGTGTTCTATACTGAAAGTTGTCTACAATGGATTACCTCAAAAGTTTCCAAAATGAATAGCCGACCGTTATCATATATTTCTATGTACTGAGTTGAGAAAGGTATGGAGTCAATGTGAGGGAATATCACATTGTGACGCATTGTTTTGATAAGCTGTCGCCATATGGTGGAATTGAATGCCATTAGAATTTTTTTATTAAGCAAGATTATCATTTTCCATGACTTTTCAAGGCCTGGAATTTAGATTTTCAAATTCCATGACTTTCTAGGGTTTACATGACCAGTGCGAACTGCGAACCGCGAACCCAGTGAGGAACATGCACTTGACGGCTTAGACCGGATCCCCACCACATATATATTTATATATATATTATATATAATTGTTCTGTTGAATATTTTGAAAATAATATGACTGGAATTGGAACGAATTGCTGCCTAAGGCAATTGTGGTTTCCAGTCAAATTAATTTCAAAATGCAGCCATGATCCATATGATGACGCATTGGATATGTTGGAGACTTAGCCTATCACAACAATGAATATGAAGAAATTCGTAAAAAATAACAGAAATAAACCAGAGTTATCACTTTTCGTGAGGGATAAGAATATAGCCAGAATGAGGCCATAGTACCCAATTCTACCATTTTAGGAGCCTTTGTTGATTGAATGGCAAACAATAAAATAGCACAATATAGACTAGTAAATAAAACATTAAATTAGCATTGAGAGCCGTCTTTCTCTTTGTCTCACCTGTCGAGGAGAATCTTTGCCAGTGTATCGGTTCTTGTTAATTTTAAGGACTCTTTCAGCGCATTCCAGCGAACGACCTGTGCGCCAATATTCACAGATGACTTCTCCCCTGATCATACGCACGCTTTCTATCTTTAAGCCTCTTCTTTACTATATTTCCATTTTCTTCCTCTTGTCTCGGTACGTTTATCTTTCTGAAAGTCCGCCATGATTAATCGCCTACTTTGCGCTAGTGCGCTCTGGGAAATCTGATTTTAGGTTGAACCGTCACGTGATATGAAAATGACGTATTATTTTTCGCAATGCATCATGGGCTGGGAAAACCCATATTCTGCATATTTCAAATTTTATTTTTAGTGAGCGTAAAAAATAAAATCAGAAAAATAAACCCAATCTGCGAAATGTATGCAGTTGCACAACGAGGACATTTATGTGACCATTTAATACATAATACTGAACTCTCACATACAACAAGAAAATTATACAAATTCTATAATTCTTTATTTCATTAGGGTGTGAATGTGGACCTTTAAAGGATTAAAATTCGTGATAATGGAATGCTATGTATAACACTGGACCAAGGGTACTGACTAATAGTATGGTAGTCATGTTATAACGTCTTCTCATTGGTCAATATAAATTCTCTAACAATGTTTGTTGTTGTGATATTATGATCCAGTCGTTCTTTGTATGCGTGTACTAACAAAAGGTTATTTAGCCGTTGCTGAGACATGGTGCTGCGTAAAAAAATGTTCACATGCCACATTGAGAAGGAACATTCTGCACTGGCTGTAGAAACACGGTAGTACAAGATAAAGTTGGAGAATCTTAAGCACGGATGGTAGCATCTCTTTCTCCCCATCAGACAGACATGTTTCTTATGATAGCAAGACATTCCGATACTTTTGTCACTGATTTGGTTATGAATAACAGCAAGTTCATGCACATGTTCCATATTTATGTAATCTTTATAGTGAAGCTTTAATGGTGCAATGTCTTCTGGATAAATGGCTTCACCTCGAAAACCGTTAACAATAATATGCTCAACATTCGACAATATTTAAAATCCCTTTCCAGAAATACATCGAGAGATTGCACCATGGGCCTCATCTAAAACACGATAATATAGTTCTGTAAAAGTCCTCTGGTGGTTTAAACTCGTGAGCAGCACCATCACCCTGTTCATACCGCTTTGGCCGATGTCTTGGTCGCTGTGTTGCCGCTTTTGGCACATCTGCTCCGATACTCTCAATAGGTTTGCTGTGGTCCAGAGATCACCAAAATGTGTGTCATTTTCGCCAACTGGCAATGGTCGACAGAACAGACGGCTTCCTTCCCATCCATTGCAGACATTGTCTCCTTTTGCAAAACTTTGCTGAGCTTATCTGTTATGCAGACAAGTTCCAAACTAATTTCCAGCAAAATTCAAAAGTTGTCATAAATCTAATAAATCCTGAAGCTTTAGCTCTGACATCTCGATCGGGTTTCCTTTCAGATATATTTCCCAGTTCCTCTAAGATAACAGTCGCCATCTTTTTTAAGGACGCGACTGGAACCGAAGCATCCATCTGGTTGGACATAGAGCTCGGATGCTGCAATCAATAGCTGCTCCTTGTATGAATGCAGCTAGTTCTGCTAATTGGAAATTAACCACATCATTGACGAGATTCATGAAATTATTTAGCTCAGTGACGTGACATCCTGTACTGCTAAATTCAGGCTGTGTGCTAGGCAGTGAACAACAATTGCACGTGGTTCCACATCCATAATTTGTGTGCCAACACCAGATTTACTTCCCATCATTGTACTAGCACCATCATAGGCCTGCCCTCTGCATTTATGGACATCCAGATCACAGCGCAAGAAAATATCTTTAATTGCATTGGTAATTGATACTACATCGCATGTTTCTTAATCCCAGCAAATTCTCACGTATCTGTAAATCTTTGTCTACATGGCGAACTAATACTACAAGCTGTTCTTTTCTGCTTTGATCAGTTGTTTCGCCAGCTATTACAGAAAACACACCATCTTTTATTTCCTTTAGTGTGTCACGGAGAATGTCTTTGGCAACCAGCTGTAGAAACTGAGTGGACCAATGTGTCCAGTTTGTCTTTGTGCTGACCCACGAGCTCAAATGTTCAAGATCCTGCGATCCCAGCTTCAACAGTTGCATCAAATTACTTTCATCATGCATGCTACCTTTAATAGCTAATCCTTGCTATGCAAGAAACTTCACCGAGTCAAAAATAGCAGTAAGACATACAAGATTATCTTGGCGTTGTTTCTCATGCTGCGTGCTTATGTGTGGCGTTGTTTCTCATGCTGCGTGCTTATGTGTTTGGCAACGTTGACATCTCTAGAGCATGCATATGCATAGTTCTTGCACAAAACATGTAGTTCGCTGTGCTCATGCTTCGCAAATGCAGTAAGTGTTTTTTTATAGTTAAATCCTTGGTTCACAAAAATGTCTTCCACGGGAGTTAACTTCGACATTGATATGTCCCGTTCCTCTCTTTATCATGTTTAATCCATGCAAATTTAGCTTGCCAACTATCACAATAGTTTCGTTTTTGCTTCTTATTAGTGGTAATATCCGAAACAGTAGTAGCGGGCATAGACCCAGCAGTAGTAGTGGTAGGATCCAAAGCAGCAACACCTGTAGTGTCAGGCGTAGACGATGAGATAATAGTAGTATTAATAGTATTATTAGAATCCAAAACCTTAGTGGCAGGTGTAGACACCTGATTCTCTAACCGAGGCATTTTAACCAAGCTTCCATAAATCCTGCTGATCCAGAGCAACGTTTCCCTGACATTTCAATGATATCTGTAAATGAAAAACGAAGTTTCCTTAGATTATATTAAGATTATCTTAATCATGGTTAGGCATTTTGGATGATATATTCAGTGAATGCCCATCAGCACGATCACGGATGTACGCACAGTCAAATTGAGATGAAAATATTTGACAGCTTTGTTTTGAAATCAAGATTCTGGGACATCCATGTTTAAATGATTAACTGAATGTTCAAATTTTCGAAGTCCACCTATAATCACTTATGCAATTCAGTAGTCACATCTTAACACATTAAAATTTACACATTTTCTCAACATTGGTTGGGTGAGCCTATAGCCATGGCCTCACTGAGAAATGGAAGGGGGAACCCGCTTTCATGAATTTTTGGACCGTTCATACATTCAAATTAACTAGAAACTGGACAGAAATATAGACAAATTAAACGTTTGAATTAGCAGATTAGCCATGCAGATTGTCAGATTTATTTAGCATTAAAGATTAAAATTCATGCATGAATATGAAATCTCCTATAGTGAGTTTAGTGGCATATGACCCATAAAATAATATTATACATTTACATAACCGTAACATATGGGCAGATCTAGAAATTAAAATTTGTTTCAAAATATTCAACAGCTTTCACGTATTAGTAGTTATCTTGAAATTGATATTCTTTAGTGGAATCATCGAGGGACGAGGATGGTGTTTGTTCCTGCATTAGGCAGCAACAGCTCCCAATCAAATTAGTTTCAAAATATTCAACACAAAATTCAACTAATTACATGAATTATAACTTTCATAAGCACGTTTTATAAATCTGACAAATTATCATTCTGATGATTATGAGTATGACGCCATATAGATGACGTCAGTTTGCTATGATGTTACCTTTCAATGACGTAAATGTGTGTGGTCTGGCTAAAAGTGCATAGGTCTAGTGAAATACTTATAATTAAGCTATATAATAAAAAGCCATCTCATGCAGCAAGCTTATGGGGTGCCATGTTCTACTGGCTAAAATGATGAAATCACGCTGCATCGCATTTTGAAGTTGTCGAGCTAAATTAATGACGTCACGAATTCGACCAACCAAGATACATATAGCATCCGGAGTTGCCAATCCTGACGCTTATAAACACTTTCCTCTGTTGAAACAAGCTTTAATTTTACATGCGAAATGTACAATCTAAAATTAGATTTTAGCAAATGTCACGCAATTTAAGTTATGTAACCCATCCCAAAATGCAAAACAATGTTGTGGATTATCTTACAACAATGTATGCAGCCAGACTTCAGCTCAATGCATCAGCTATGACAGCTGGCAAGGTGCAACACAGAGAATCTGATAATGTTAGCTATTTTGATTTAACCCTTTCAACTCTGAGGTACAGACTCCGGGAATCTCAATTTTAAAGCAATGATATACGTAAGCTGTGGAATATTATGAAACAAATTTGATTGGAACTCGTTACTGTCAGCCTGCCGCAGTTCCCAGTCAAATTAGGTTCAACATATCCAGTAAACAATTTGTCGAAATACTTAGTTTCCAAATTATTTCCCCAAAATTGTATCACTTAGACTGCGTTCATCCTAGAGAGTTAATCTGGAGTAACGCCATACTGACGTAAATCATTACGCCAAAATCACCATCTAGTGTGAACACAGCATCAGAATGCGGGTGTTGGGGGGGGGGTCGACTTAAAAAAAATCATTGGAAATTACTTATTCCCTAAAGTTTTACGATACAGTGGGGGGAATTTCCGATTGTTTTCTTCCTCTGAAAAAAATTCCCAGTGTTGGCCAAAGTCGCAATATATGTACATATACTACCAAACACTACTGTACATGTAGTTCAATACCTATGAGAACAACAACAGGACACACTTATGGATACAAAGCCATTTTCAAATCGGTCAAAATTATGGGGGACATGCTTAGCTCCCAGCTGGGTGGGGGCTAAAGCTCCCCGTGTTTACGCCCCTGCTCTACTGTGCGTTGTGCCCAAGCTGTGCATAAACATATCTCAATAATGAGTAGAATGTTTTGAAATGAGTCGTAGTGGTACGTAAATATCTTCTTCCAAAACAGTATTTTATTCTTGATAGATGGGTAGCGTTTTCATTGGAGTTTTTTTCAACTCTACAAATTCTGAGTTTGCACGGGTGACATGATAATCATTACATATCAACTGTTTAGAAAAATGTTGAGAAAGTTTATGAATGTTCTCCATCCCATGTGTCTCATCACTACTGGTATGGTCAACTATAACTGTTGCACCTACTACACCATCAGTCTTCAAGCTAGTAAACCTAGCTAGAGACACGGTCCTTTATTTCTCCTACAAGTGCCTTCTTCATAGCATCAGCTTCTTTCTCTGCGGAAATCACACTAGTCAGCTTAATCTCTCTCTCTCTCTCTCTCTCTCTCTCTATATATATATATATTACCGATATTCCATGACTTGTAGGCAGTTGTCCTCCGACCACCTTTCTAATAAAAAGTTATATACATAAGTTGCTGTTGATTATCACTTTAATTTTCATATATAGCCTTTTTTTAAGTAAGTTACTCTTTCTCTGAATTGCGGCAGTTGACCTTTGCTGTTCTTTGACCTTTAGCGTTGTAGGCAGATTGCCTTATATATAAAGCATCTCCCCGTAAGCGCTGTTGGAAGACGATATATACTCACAGATGTATCTGCCCGTAAACGCTGTCGGAGGCAGAGCGATATATTTCTGCCCATAAGGGCCATGGCAGGACGACATATAAATATATATATATCATACAAGCAGTGCTATTTGTATAATAGATCATCTTTGTGTACAACCAACCTGCCTCTGGTTGACACTATTATTCTATAGGCCTGAGTCTAGCGAGTACGATACCCAAGTGGTTCACTTCAGTTAAGTAAGTTATACAATCTTTGTAGAGCCGCCGCGCGACTCAAGGGTCATTGACATCAGCACACCTACTGTGGCCTTGGCCAAAACCT
This sequence comes from Chaetoderma sp. LZ-2023a, assembly GCA_034401795.1. Taxonomy (NCBI): domain Eukaryota; kingdom Metazoa; phylum Mollusca; class Caudofoveata; order Chaetodermatida; family Chaetodermatidae; genus Chaetoderma; species Chaetoderma sp. LZ-2023a. The sequence continues at coordinate 41,552,603 of CM067362.1, read as the reverse complement.
TTAACCCTTTAAAACATTAAAGCCTAGAATGCAGATTTCACGGCAACCTTGTGGCTGATACAAATAGACCAAGTTGTTGAATATTTTGAAACTAAGTAAGTGACGTGACAGACCTAGTCACAAGGAATAGTTTGATATAAACCTAAACTATTGCAGAGATATAGTGCCATCGCCTATATACGCCGGGAGAGCCTGAAGGCGATTGGGCGGAAATCAAGTTTCGGGGAGAGGGGGGAGAGAGAGAGGGAGGGAGGGAAGGGGAGAGAGAGGGAGGGACGCCGAGGGAGGACAGGAAGTGTGGGGGGGGGGGAGGAGTGGCGAGAGATGGAGGGCAGGAAGGAAGGGAGGGTGGGAGAGATAGATAGTATTGTGTGTGTGTGTGTGTGCACGTATGTACATACTTATGTTTATGTGGGCCTAAACATGAGCGTGGCAGGATTTCAAAAGGGTAGGTGATATGTGGTGGCTTGATATACTAAGACAGTCATTCCAGTGATAATTTTTCCAAAATAATGTTATCTTGGTCTGCAAATTATCATTTTCTCTGATGAGAGTTCATCCATTAAATGGTTAGGCTTAGATCTGGCTATTGATTCTCAATATAAATTTTTGGTTGAAAGATTGAAAACAGCGCCATATAAACCTGTCTATAGCGGAAGATTGCTTTTTGGTGCTTAATTTATTATTTCTATTTTATTTTTTTATTTTTTATCTTATTTTATTTTATTTTATTTCCACTCCGATGAAACTAGGCCCAAAATAGTCAACATAATATTTCCGACATTGTATTCGAAATTGTACTGTTTGGAAACATGCTACGTCTCCATCCCCGAGCTGCACTGCATCATTATTTTCATCTGCATTCACACGCTTGTAGTTGTCTTGCAATTTATTGACTCCTGCAAGGGAACGCAAAGTTACTAGAGGAATCCGATCCTGCACTCAAGTATATGACGTCATAAGAAATTACATCACAGGTAGGCTGATGTCACAATTGTGGCATATCTAAATCCGTCATGATCGCTTAATAGTTTGTTAGTTGTATGAATTGCATGTCTTTACTACTAAATAACCATTCCGTTGAATACTTCAAAACTAATTCGACTGGGCATCAACGCACCCAGTCAAACCAGCTTCAAAACTTTCAACAGCTCCCCTACACAGTTTTCTGGAAATTGAGGTTCGGGGAATGTTCAGGGCTCGATCGATCCCAACAGGGGCATAGTATGAGTGGAGCCTATCTAGAGTAGATTCATCCATTAAACTATAATCTGCCAGTAGCATGAAGCACAAAAAATGGAAATGAATCGGAATTATTTGAGGAAAAAAACCCATTTACTAAATCTAGGAGTGTTTAACTTGGAACCAATTAGTGACGTAGTCGGTTTCTGTTAGTAGCAACGAGTTTCGGTCAAAATGATTTCAAAATACACTGCTGGTTTTAGTGGAGCGGATAACCACAACAATTGTGCACTTTTTGAGAAAAGCATGACATTTCTAGCATAGTTAGTATATACCATAGTGTTTATTTTCAGATGTGGAGGGAAGTCAGATTTGACCTCTGATGACCGTGAGAGGTCTTCCCCATGGGTCTAATGTTCAAACGCGCATAATTTGGGAACCAAACTATGTAGAAACACATCTAAGGTGTCCTTAGCATTCATTTGCTGATACTTTTGAGATCACCAGTCCTCAAATACATGCATTTAGGTCAAGGTCAAGGTGCAAATCAACATATGTAAACACACTGTACAACTGATGTACTGATCGTGCTATCTGTTTAGGTATAGCAAAACATGCAATGGCCTAACCCCTATAAATAACAACTAATTAATTATCACTATACCTCCGAAATGGCATGGCTAGTCACTTTAGTGTGATTGTTAACAAGAGTTCTGATGCTGCTATTTACTGGGCTCTACTGAACGCTCGTGATTGCTCGGGTGTAGATGCTCGGAAAGCAGGAAAGTCTGAACGTCACATTCGATATATGGAACAGATGCTGTTGTCCCATCCTTAGCCGTTGGTAATCCAATACCTCTCTCCGCAAGGCAACGGAGACCCTTTCCAGGTGCTGTCAGCCGGTTCAGCTGAGCCTGGGGATTTGGAATCAGAGTTACCTTCTCCTAGCCTTTGCCTTAAAAGGCATAACCTACAAGGCAGCAGGTGGATTTGAAATCAGAGTTACCTTCTCCTAGCCTTTGCCTTAAAAGGCATAACCTACAAGGCAGCAGGTGGATTTGGAATCATAGTTACCTTCTCCCAGCCTTTGCCTTAAAAGGCATAACCTACATGGCAGCAGGTGGATTTGGAATCAGAGTTACCTTCTCCTATCCCAGTGAGCTGGCAAAGGAGGACCAGATCTACCAGCAGGGATTATACTTTGCCAGAGGGCCAAGGCATAACCTACATGGCAGCAGGTGGATTTGGAATCAGAGTTACCTTCTCCTATCCCAGTGAGCTGGCGTACCACGGGAGGACCAGATCTACCAGCAGGGATTATACTTTGCCAGAGGGCCCTTGCTGGGGTAAGGTGCTACCTCTCTATCATCTGTGAAGCATGTTGCGTTATTGCCTGTACTTCAAACTCAGTAGTGATCCTGGGGCCCTGCTACCATCCATCGTCTGAGTGCTCCTGGATTGCCAGTCAGTCCGATAGCCCCACCAGAACCTTTCACCCATGGCAGAGAACTTGTTGCTGGTTTTATGCACAACAAAATTTCCCAACTTGAATTCTGCTAGAACATCTGGGTGTTTTTCAGCGAGAGTCGTCATGTCACGGATGTGTACGGGAAGCCATCTGGAGTAGTGTGTGTGATCTAGGGCGAACACCCAGGGCATGATCTGTGTCAAGGATTCCACGTACAGCTGGAGAAGCTCCAATGAAAGGGTCTTAAACCAGTAGTCAAAGTGTTGCTCGCTGTATGCACCACTCCTCAAAAGGCAGACTGTCTGATTGTATGCCATCTCTATCATAGGATGTGCACTCTTCACTGTAAGCATGTTGGAGGAGTGTATAAAGGCTTGCAGCTGTGACCTGGTGTACATGGCTGGCATGTATGAAGGAATTTGCTGTTCCGGAACTTGCAATATCAGCCTGTACCAGGGTGTTCGTCCAGCCCAGCCAGTCTCCCAGCAACTTCAATATGGCCATTTCGATGTGTAGACCACCGAACATGATAACAAAGCGATCCTCTCCGTGAGTGGCTGGCCAGGTCCACTGGACTTCCTTAGCAAGAGCATATAGCGGTTGGTCAGCAGCAAGGACAGCTATCTGACCAGGGTTCAAGTGCTGAACTGCTGCCTTGACGATGTCCATGGAGTGCCGTATCATTGCCACTGAGTGTGCGTTGTCAAGAAACAGAGGCAATAGTGCATTGACAGCTTGGTGCGCGTCAGCGTGGTAGGCAGACCATGATATCCATCCATCCATCCATGGTAGACGTTTCAAGAGATGTTTTGACTTTACTGAGCCATGCATACTCATCTTTCGTGGCAGCTGCAGCAGCAAGGAAGTTGGAAGGTCTCACGGGCCCATGTACAGCTGGAGCATTGAAGTCCTTTGTCTTTAGGGCAGCTGGTGGCACCATTGTGTAGGCTGGTGGCAGAGATGTCACTGACTTGGTGGAAGAGCTACTCTGACTAATCACTGGTACACCACAATCAATTCCGACATGTCTGTGTGATGGATGTTGCATAAGCGAGATTCCGGTGCCTTGGAAGGAATCTTTGGCTGTTGCAGAACTCGGATTGTGGTCGATTTTGTTCACAGCTCCTGTTGTGAACAGTCCATGACGCAACTTTGGTGGGCAAACTACATTTTCCGGCCTAAAGCTCTGGCAGACACCATTCGCAATGTCTGATGTGAGTTGCAACAGCCTGTCATAGGAGACACACACTCCCAGATCGAACAGTGTGTCAACCAGCCCTCTACTTCGTGTAACTGCATGGATCTTGAGGAACAGATAGAGTGAGAGTGGAGTTTCTCGGCTGTGGCTATGACGTGTTGAGCTCGATGAATCCACGTTCCGTGCATGCTTCACACTGTTGAACACCATCAGTTGGGAGATTGATAGGGCATGCTTTGTAGTGGTTGTGTGGACCAACTGAGTCTGATGCTTAATGTTTGCTCCATCGAGTATCATGTTGACTAGAGCCAAAATGGATGGCGGCACAGCATCCTGTTGGCAGTTTGCCTGGAACGACCCATCAAATGAGAAACCTGAGCCAAAGATCTCTTTGCGCACCACCTGTGCTGCTCGCAATAAGTGCACGGCATTACTGTCATGATAACAGACCATCGGCTGGTCCAATAGCCTTCTCAAAACTCAGAAGTGTGTCTCTTCCCTTGGAATGTGCCCTCCGATCAGGAAGCGCAGAAATCAGTCTGGTTGTGTGAATCCGTTTTTCTGCAGTCACACCAAGCTGCTCCAGTCTGACCCTGTACAACTGTGCAATGTCTATCAGTTTGAAAACAGGAGCATTGTCCTCATCACTATTCATGTCTTCCAGCTCAGCAAAGGCTATGCCATGCAGGCAAGAATCATCTTCATCATTGCCTTTGAGTGCAGCCTGTCTGGCTCTGTTGTATAGTGAACGCAAGCAGTCGTGATGGTACTTGGCCTCAATGGCAATCATGTCTCCTGCTGCAAGCTTGACCAGTAGAGCAGTTTCCTCAAGTTCAAGGGCACACCTCCGCACATTTGTGTCAATGTTGTAGGTTGATGCTATATGTAAGCCTGCAGAACCAGCAGTCTCATTGCAGAAGAAACAAGTAGGCTCTGTGGAATGTGGATGGCTGTGAGCAGATCGTGTATGCACAGTAGAAATACTTTTGTTGTCCTGTAGTCAATTCTACCCGACTTTGTTCATCAAATGCCTTTTTGTTGAATTTTAGCCGACATTTCTTGTGCCACTCAGCCATGTGTGGATTCTATGCCATTCCCGTCATCCAATCGCTCCAAGTTGATGTTCATTGGCATATACTGAATGGTCTGGAACCGGAGAATGTCTTCTGCCAAGGATGCATAGCCACTACCAACAAGCTGTTTCGTTGATCTTAGTGGAGACTGTAAAGATTCATCTGTTACTACTTGGCATAGGGCACAAATGTCCCAGTTAGTGATTGGTGGTGGCTTGGATCGTTTGGCTGTAGAGGGTTTGGTAGAGTCAATCGGGATGTGACGCTTCGGCACGGCAGTAGATGGGATTCTGAAACACAATGTTAGTGTAACGCTCGGGCCGGCTGATTGAAGACAAACACTTTCACTAGAATATTTAGTATTAATTATCCCACATTTATCAGAGTATTTACAATAATTGCCAATACATACAAATATTCTCAGCCTATAACACAATGCGATTGAACAATGGTAACTGATTAACTGATACAAAATCCACTAAAATATTTAGTATTATTTATCCCGTAAATATTTTAGGGATTTACGGTAATTGAAAATTTGGCCAGTGGGGCCTTTATGAGACAGGGTTTGACCCACCCAACCCCGGCAATCCCTTGATACTTTAGTTATACATCATTCTGTGCAGTAATTCACTAACCACAGGTCATAAAGTGGCAATAACAAGTCTTTTTCTACACATGGCCATTTTGGCGGGAGTACTGCGTCAACCACTTCAACAGCTGTTACCCATTATATCACTAGCATGGACAACATGTGCCCAGGGTTCTAAGGTTTCTTATCTTTAATCTCACACACTATAAGGGAGTTACTGTACCTGCAAATGGAAGATATGCGTTTATTCAGCTCTGGCTGGCTGTCACTATTTTGACATTTATGTCGGATCTGAAATGCGGAATCACAGGGAAACAATCCTGCCACTGAACTAAATTGCTTTAAAAATACAAAACTTATACATTTGACTGAGGAACACATAAAATAGCACTGTAGGGAGTTGTAACATAAATATGCAATATATGTTTGATATGGATAGGGCCTAACCCTCCTCTTTTTAGGCGCACCAACTGGAGCATTAACAATCACACTAAAGTGACTAGCCATGACATTTCGGAGGTATAGTGATAATTAATTAGTTGTTATTTATAGGGGTTAGGCCATTGCATGTTTTGCTATACCTAAACAGATAGCACGATCAGTACATCAGCTGTACAGTGTGTTTACATATTGAAGATTTCTGGTGTCTCCTAAACTCGAACTGACTACACTCGCTTACGTATTCGATAAGATCTGTATGTGTGGTTGCTGCGACAACCAGTCTTACCGACGACGAAAGTGATGGGTACACGCTCGCCTCGTTGGAAGATGAAAGTAACGATATTTCGTTTGTACCCGGGCCTGATCTGACTATTCTATGAAGATAATGGTAAGCTACGGTGGTCTTCCGTAGATGTCGGAGTAACTTTAGCGAGAACACAAACTCTTGCCTTGTAGTAAATTCACAAGGTGATGTTTTTATTTGTCATCTTTAACTATACAGTAAACTTACAAAGTTAGTCACTTTTACTGTGACCGATTTTCGTATCTTATAATGACCAAGAAATTAATTCAATATTTTCCTAACTGAATAGCATTACTCTCAGTCACTCTGATCTGATATGCTATTCAACTAGCTCTCTGAAATAAACGTTCATCAAGAACTTGTACGAGGTGCGAGGCGGACCGGACTCACCATTAAAGTTAAAGTCCATATCTTATACTTCTTTGGAGCTCTTTACCATGTTCGTTTGGGTTCTTCTTTCCAGAGTTTGATTCGATGCTCATTGATTGTGACGTCATCCTGACTAATCAAACTCCGAGTTTCTCTCTTAGAAAAAGAACATCGAACAAGTTAAGTGGTGGAATCCTATCCGATAACCTCCCACAAACTTGACAGTGATGGACATTGCTTCGACAATCATTGCTAATCGTTTCTTAATATCTTATTCTGACTAACGTCTTCTGTCAACTTTTCCTTCTGGTTTTCTAATCTACTTGGCGATGGGCGCTATCATGCCCACGTCCAGCCCCTTGCTTATTAGGCCTACGCCTGCATTTCAGAAGGGTGCCATGACGTAGTGACCATGTGGTACATCTGATTCACCAACATCTGGTGTCGTATCTGGTGTCGTGGGTCGCCTCTATAGAAATATAGAAACCCGGTCACCTTATTACGGTCCTTATGGTAAGGCGGTCGTCGCCACGTTTACTACGTCATTCTATGAGTCATTCAGTCTGTGCTACGTACACTCTGTGCGTAGCATTCTACCGACGCTCTTGCTTGAATATTTAGAAAACTATTGGTCATAACTTCTGCTGAATACTATAAAAGGTTATGCCGCGCCTGCAGCAACAGCTTTCATCTTTCAACCACCGATGGATTCCATCAGCTCACTGCCCTAAGTCTTAGTCTATTCTATTCCAATTTCATATTCCAATTTCACTTATTGTATCAGCTATATTTTCGTGTCAGTTTTGCATCGACTTGATGCGCACACTAGATCGCGCTAATACATTTTCGCTCATTGTGTTATCCGTTCCCTAGCTCGTCTGGTATTCAAAAATAGTCATATTCTTTGCTGGGGGTCTTGTCATATTCTTCGCTGGGGGTCTTGAACTGCAAATATAAGATGTCCCCCCAGAAGACAATCCCATACTTACAATATGTTTATTTGCTAACTTTTCGGTCGATTTTGACCTTGACCTAAATGCATGTGTTTGAGGACTGGTGATCTCAAAAGTATCAGCAAATGAATGGGCATCCCCAACTTAGTGGGAAAGGACACCTTAGATGTGTTTCTACATAGTTTGGTTTGAACATTAGACCCATGGGGAATTGCGGCCATCTTGGATTTGACCTCTCACGGTCATCAGAGGTCAAATCTGACTTCCCTCCACATCTGAGAATAAACACTATGGTATATACTAACTATGCTAGAAATTTCATGCCTTTCTCAAAAAGTGCACAATTGTTACAATATGAGAGCTTATCCGCTGTACTATTTCCAAGGTCGCAAGATGATGCTACTGAATATTTAGAAATTTGTGTAACTGAATGCAGATCTGGTCTCTGAAAACAAGGGCTTTCAGTCAAATTGTTTTAATATTAGACAGTATTTTACCTGTAGGAAGTAGTGGCTAATCAGTTTAACGCGAATATAACAGATTATAGGACCGACTTATTTATTATTATTATTATTATTATTATTATTATTTATTAACTGGGCGTACACCAGAGCGCGCAGCATCACATGCGTCACTAATTCGTTCCAATTTTCAGAGTGGCATAAATTGTATTTATTTGCTTTTTCAAATTATTCCGATTTATTTCTGTTTTTACTTGTGGCTATAGGTTGATTATTATCTAAATCTATCATTCAAGAGCATAAGTATGTTAATTCTCTGTTCCTTTCCTTTAATTACCAAATGTTAAGGGAGTATGCCTATATAGCAAACACAGAAATCTACGATAAAACAGAGGTGCATTGGGGTTAAAGACATATGTCTGACAGAACTATCTTTCCGTTGCAAAGCAGGTCGGATGTACATGGAGATAAACGATTGTTTCGCTAGGTATTCTCTTTGAAAACAAAATAAGGGCATATTGGCCGGAAATATGACTTATCTTCTACACCAGTTTTACAAAGATAATTTGGTGTGGGGAATATATCTATAACAGTCAATTAGGAGGAAATCTTTAATTACCAAAGGTTAAGAAGGGATTATGATACAGCTTTGTTGCGGTGCAAGTGTAAAATAATACAAACAAGAGGATCGAGGGCTGACTGAAACTGCACGCTTTATTGGTTGCTTAACGGAATTTCTTTAGAAAATTGGATAATAATAATAATAATAATAATAATACAGAATTGTTGAATGCCCCTCAGTTGCTAGTTATATTTACCAAATTGCCGGACAATTCAGAGGTTCGGAAGTAGTACTTTTGGGGGGAAATTATTCATCCAAGATGGCCGCCAAGCAAATCGAACAATCATGTTATTTTGAACATCCCCCGCACCGCCACTAGGTATTAATGGAGGCGCAATGCCTATAGATCTGTGTACATATTTTAAGCAAGTATACGTAAATGATAATAGCAACGGACCCGCTGAAGCGATTCCAATGATTCCAAGATCTGGGTGCCGACATTTCTCACATCCGTACAAAAACACTTTGTAATGGTCTCAGTGGAAAGATAAATATCAAAGCATAAAAATTGTTGTCGCTTTTGAAAGAAATTTGATAGAAATATCGCAATATCATCAAACATGGGGAAGGTAATCAACTTAACGGGCGCAATGTCCCTCGTAAAATAACGCAATGATACCACGTGCAGGTAAATGGTGCACGCGATATTTTACACGCATTCCGCATAGGCGCTTTCCGTTCCGCATTCCGCACCCCGCATGCCAGATTACGGTATCTTGAGTCGACTGAGTAATTTGACAATACGCTCGTGTCAAGTGTGCCACTTCATTTAAACCTTATCGCTTGGTGTAAAGTGCATAATGGCCTACTTACAGAGATAGTGCCGTGGTACATTTGAAAATAATGTTGCTGAAACGTGTTGCTGCTGTGCACAGCAATGACTTACAGCAGCATCGTTACCAAAATGAACACATACTGATAGGATAGAGAAAATGGAATCTATGAAGTCTAGACATCAGCGTTCTAGGGGTTAACGACATCCCACCGACTTCAGATACTAGAATTACTTGAAAAACGTAGTAGCTTAACTGGACAATGGCCTAACGATTACAAATTAGCACATATTGGGTCTCTATATTTACTGTACAGCCTTCGTGCTCAGCAAAGATAGCGTTGGAGCGGGGGTGATGATGGCCATGTCCGAGAGACTAAATACTCCCATGATTACGATGGTATAATTCTTCCTATTATTTTATCTATTGTTGTTATTTAGGATCCAATATGTTAGTCATATAATTGTCTTTCAAGTAAAGTCCACTTTTACCCATCCCCGGAATTGTCCTTTAAATATTTGCATAAGTTCAGCAGGAATGTGACTAATCAATGGCGGTCGTGTCAAGTGTTAGTTACGTAATCACGCACTCGTGTTAGAAACACTCAACGGCACCGTCAAGGGTTTTAATGACATAATTGCACTGGAAACGAGGTGACATTTGCTACACTTGATTTTAACAAAATGCCTAGATTTACATATTGGGCTTAATCGGATCGTAGTTTTATGGTGATGTGCGTTTCTCCGTTTATCGTTTCATGAGACACGTTTTCTGTTTGAATGGGTCGCCCGGAAATTTTCGAGTAGTTGCATGAACATTCATTGATCTAAGGCCGCGTTTACATAGAACGTGTCGATATACGGAAGACACGACACGGTACGCGTAGATACACGTCACGCGTAGATACACGTCACGCCAACACGGCGGGTTACATAGGCTATTCTCGTGTCTCGATCATTTGACACAGTGACTCTGACGAGTAAAGTTAAAATGGATTCCTCGGAGGAAGAAATTCTGGCACTATGTTCTCGTCAATAAGCGAAAAAAACAGCAAAAAGCAATGTGGTGCCGACAACATTTCCTAGTGAGGCCTATACTAGGCGAATATCATAGAACTTTCCGAAATTTAGTGGACAACCCTGACCTATATGTGTTTTTCAACTACACCAGGATGTCCTACGACAGCTTTCGAGAATTAAAGGGTTTGCTTGAACCGCACATATCACCAACTGGAAGCAATTGGAGGACTCCAGTAGCCGCTGAACATAAACTTGTCCTGACATTGAGGTGAGTACCGTAAAAAACCAACAAAGACTATTCTTTCCAAATGAAATTTATTATTCTAGAAATATAGATATTTCAACAAAACCATGATCTCATCGACATGGATCAGAATTACATGTTATCAGCCATGGTCTGCTTCATCTGGAAATGTGTTGAGGGCATTGGAGAGAATGAGGAATGGTAGGAGTCTATTGTTGCACCAAGCGTATGGACCGAGTGCGAAGGATTACCTGGACAATGATGAGTTTTCAATGGGCTGGGTGCTATTCACATCAAAATGAGGTCCAGATTGGGTGGGCTTTGACGCATCTTTTATCAAGTTAAGCACTGCTATCTGAAAATCTAGATACCTATCCTCATCCATGGCTTTTACTCTTGGTAGAATTGACTGCAGGAACTTCATGCGCGGAGATTCCCTTTTCTCCTGGAGTCTCAGTTGCAAAGCTTTTGCTAGACCATCCTCGTCTTCATGGTCACCATCATAAACTTTCCTCTTTAACATCTTTGATTTCTGATTAATGATTACCATTGATGTGGCAGTCGTGCTGTTTGTTCCACACTTTGTCTGCATGGTCTTCTTGTCCATAAAACGATCTCCGATAATTACGTCATCCTCATTATCGATGCCAAAGGAAGATATGCCGGATTCGTTCATTGCTTGGTCGATAATGGATGGGCCATCGCTATCGGGTGAAGACTGTGCATCATTTGGATGATCACTACCACATCCAACTGATTCCTCAAGATTGCTCGTCGTATGTCTATTGCTTCTTATCTTGGTCAGAAAACTCATAGCAGACGCAAACTTCCAGCTGCTGATATCAGATGCTGCGCTCCCTGATGGTTTATTCTTTCGGCGCTGGTGTGCGCTGTTGTAAGCTTTGCATAGGTTCTCCCAAGCAGATTTAGAGGTAACACCTGAAACGAAAAAAACCCAGTGCTTCATAAATATTCACATAGTGTTATTTTCTTTATTTTCAGATATCTTGCAACAGGGTGTTCGTATGCTGCCATGTCAGCCCCTTTCCATATGGCGAGGTCAACCATATCCATACATGTGTACCAAACATGCGAAGCAATATGGCAGGTGCTGCAGCCTCTATAGATGCCCAAACCTACCGAGGAAGACTGGATACGACTAGCAGAACGATACGGGAGCCTATGGGATTATCCATTTGCAATTGGATCACTTGATGGTAAACACATTGCTCTTGAAAGCCCAGCCAACAGTGGTTCTATGTATTATAACTATAAAGGATTCCCGAGCATTGTGTTATTAGCTCTCAGTGATGCTGATTCCTGCTTCACACTCATTGACTGTGGCCAATATGGACGGATTTCGGATGCAGGCGTTTTTCAAGCGTCAATAATTTCTCAACTCTTTAATGAAAACAGATTGAACATCCCCAAAGATTTTTTCACGGTAAATGCAAGTATGGAGGACATTCCCTATGTTATTGTGGGAGACGAAGCATTCCCTCTGAAATGCAACTTAATGCGACCATACGCCGCCAGGACCCTGAATGCTGAGAGGCGCATTTATAACTACAGACACTCGAGAGCAAGACGTTCAGTTGAATGTGCGTTTGGGATTCTTGCCAAAAAATTTGATATTTTCAAACGCCCAATGCGCCTTCAACCTGACAAAGCAATCGTCGTTACAAAAGCAGCCACTGTGCTGCACAACTTTATTAGAAGAAGAGATGGTCACATGGTAGACCGAACGAGTGATGTGAGGTACGATCAATTCAAAGTTGGAGATGGCGAAGGGATGATTCAACTTCGTAAACAGCACGCTTCAAGGGCACCTCAAGATGCTGTAAATGTAAGAAACGCTATGTGCAGCTTCTTCTCAGACCCACAAGGAAGGGTTACATGGCAAGATGAACATGTTTTCCGAAATGTCATAACCCATGATGGCAACGATTAGGACATAATGAGCCGGACATAAGAATGTAGACACACGTACCTGCTTTATAAGGCTTCAATTTCTTGTCTATGTGGTTCCAGACTTGCGTCTTTTGGTCTTTGTTTTTGTAGTCTCTGTGAGTGGGGTCCCACAATAGGGGGTTTTGATGAACAATCTCGCACACACTGTACTTGTATTCTTCCTCATTCATGATCTTGTTAATATTAGGGCTAACCGAAACAAGATATATCCTTATTGTAGATATAATAAATACAAGCGAAACACCACTGATCTATAACTGTCATAAAAGAAGTAAAATCTGGGATTGGAATTTGTGAGCTAAGACAAGTTCGTATCTGTATGAAACAAAATATTTTCTGAAATTTACATATTGAGATTTCAGCTTTATTAATAACAAGAAGTTGATGATGATTAGTTGTTTAACCCTTTAATACCCGTTACATACCAAAAAGACTTCAGTGCTAACATTGGACAATGTCCATTTGGAGAGCAAGAGAAGGCTATTTTGAAAATTTACAACAGAAATGGCTGGCTCGATAAACGAGCCACTCATTCCAGTTGGAAATCTTAAACACAATCTTCTCTTGCTCTGCAAATTGATATTTTTTGATATTTTCTTGGATAAAATTTGAATTTCTGAAAGTATATTGTGCATTAAAGGGTTAAGTGATTTTTTCACAGATTTATGGAAATCCGATATGGCTGCAGTAAAATTGACCTATCAAAACTCTGAATGGAAGTTCTGAATCCTGTCGCCATAGGGTCCTTCCAGCCAAATATGGCTAAAATCCGTCGAGCGGTTACTGATGAGTAGTCGTTTAACTAAAAGGTGATGGATGACGAACGGATGGACGGACAGAGATGCAGACAAAAAGACAGTATCAGCCAGATACACAGACAGACAGATAGACGGATGGCAAGACGCCCAGACTGACAGACGGACGGTATCACATAAAGGCCAGGTGAGCGTTGTAATTTTCATATAAAACATGTGATTTTGATGAGGAAACATCCTAAATGTCCAACAACATACCTTAGAAAGAAGGTAATGTGTTTACACGATGTCCGTGCACGCCTGAAAGAACGAGCATGCTCGTTCTTTTCAAAGCGTATATATACGCAACGATCTACGTTACTCGATGCGTATAGACCAGTGTAAACAGCTAAATAGAAAATCCATTGGCAGTTAATCACTACACGCGTATGTCTACGTACCGTGTCGAGTAATCGTATTTCGTGTAGCTCTGTAAACGCGGCCTAAAGCAACCTCTCACCTACTGATATCCTGCGCACATCTCCAGCCATCTTGTTAATTTTGGACTGCCACTACTTCCACCCCTTACTATGACTAATACTACTGCTGCTGCTTATATTTTATAGGTATGCTGATTTTATAGTTGCAAATAATATTATATTTTCCAAATACCACATTTGCAAATAATTACTTCATATGCTTTTGTAAAGCCTGAGAGAAAATAAAATAAACTGGAATTTGTACATGAATAACTCCATGACATCGACGGACAAACACACACACACACACCACACACACACATGTACACTGAGTAAGTCTCACATAGCCATGCATCCAGGCATGCATACACGTCTGATTTTATATTAGGCCTACATATGATTCAAGATCAAACAGAACGATGGCGGGAACAAGAACAATAACAAAACAACAGCGGCAACAACAACAACAACAACCGATGATTCCCGCTTATATCATTTCCAAAATTAATCAAATTAATAATAATAATAATGATGATGATGATTATAATGATAATAATATCATATGTGAACACAAATTAAAAAAAATTATAATACCTCTATCGCCCAAAACTAACATAAATGTTGCCCTCATATACCATTTGCCTGAGTGAAATAAAGAAAACTGAAACTGATGTTAAAACTCCTCCAGATCACGGTCTGCCCCAAACACGTTTGTGATAGTATTAATTTAGACTTTAATCTGTAGCGTTCCTTTATTTGAATCTCGGCATTCATTTGAATGATTTAATTGCTTTGTTTTCAAAGCAATCATACATTTGACATGTATATAGAGTATTCTTAAATTCGGTGAGATATAAGGATTATGGGAAATCTGTAGTATCAATCTGAGACAAGCATCTATTAACTGTATGCCAATATATATCCTCAGAATCTCACGGGACTTGATAAGATTTTTTTATGGACAGCCAATTGTGTTGGTAGGCCTACTTTTCATCGGGTGGGTGCATGCGTGCTTACGTATATGCATTTGTGCATGCTATCTGACATCCTGTTATCTGCCACACATCAATCGGTAGTTATCCGACCTGTCTATGACGTACTCTGCTTTTGGGAATAAAGGTCTTAGCTGCTTAACTGCACCCCCACCCCCTCCCCTGACAGAAAGGCTCATGGGAGCCTATGATCGCCAAGTGGTTGTATATCATTTTGCTGCTTGGATTTTTCCAACACTGAATTCATTTTACTTCTGGCATCGTTGTCGTAGTCGCCGCCGCAATAATGGCTCATACATCTACAGGGAGCAGAAAACGATGACTGGAGAAAGTATTTGATTGCCTTGGCACAAATTATTTACTGACGGTTTGGCAACACAATTTTGTCAGTACTTTTAGATGTTTTGTTGCGAATAGCCTTGCAAATTTAAAATAGCTTTGGCGATTATGCATCGCCTGTAATTCTAGAAGTAAATATGGCCTTCAGATGGCTGTGAAATTTATAATGGCTTTCCCTGTTTTCTTCTGGAAAATGTGTATTACTCGTACTACAAGCGTAAATTAAATTTATAGCTGCAACAATGCCATTTTCTAGAAGAAAATCGATAAAATCGCAACATTGTCACAGACTATTAAATTATAATAATTTTTTTTATAGTAGAAGTTGTGTACGTTGAACTAATCCAAATAATATTCATCAAAAACAGCATGGAGATAACAAAAATTTGGTGTGGCGCGGCATATGTTTTATATCAGTGAACAGATTTAATTTGCACCATAAAAGTGTGTTTCCTGTTCAGATATTCTAGTATACATTAACGAAAACTGTTATAGACCACATCTTAGTTTACTTGAATGGATTGAGCAAAATATCACAGATAATCGCAATGGTGTGTCTGGTTTGCATCAAGGATATTAATATTTTTGCTTCAAGTATTTTAGTGTAGTTTATCATTCAGTAGGTCTGTTTTAGTATCTTTCTAGGTTAAATGTATGTAATAAGATCTAGATCGACTAAGCATAGACGTTATTTGATGCGAATCGAAGGGTGGGGTGGAGGGATACATATGTGTTTCCACTTTCTTTGATAAACACCCCTGTTTATTTACATGCAAATATTCATACGTTGAATTTTTATGGAATTAATTTGAAAGGAACTTGTTGCCAACTCGGAGAGCAATAGCTTCCCAGCAGATTAATTTCCAAAACAATCCACTGAATTGTTCTTGTGTTCTTGTCTTACAACAGTGTGTTGTATTTAGTCGGTGGCAGAAACCGCAATTTTCTCTCAATGTGAGATCTTCACATCCTCATCATCTTCCTACCCACCTGACGTCATGTTATCACCATTACCTTTTAGAAGTTAGGAACAAGTGGCACTGTACTAACACTGCTGAAAAGCTAAACCATTACTGGCAGATATGCATGCTTTGAGAATTTCAAGTTGTTATACGGCAGGCTAAATTCCATTTCAGATTGTAGATTGAAAACAAAACTATTGCTGCTACTGATAATGCTGCTACTGCTTCTACTACTACTACTACCACCACCACCCCCGCCACCGGTTCTCGAGTCGCCTGTGTGTGGCAAACATATTTTGGGAGATTTGTCCACCGCAGATCACGCGTGTGTAACTGCAAGTTGT
Organism: Chaetoderma sp. LZ-2023a; assembly: GCA_034401795.1. Taxonomy (NCBI): domain Eukaryota; kingdom Metazoa; phylum Mollusca; class Caudofoveata; order Chaetodermatida; family Chaetodermatidae; genus Chaetoderma; species Chaetoderma sp. LZ-2023a. Next base: position 41,536,083 of record CM067362.1, on the reverse strand, counting down.
ATTACAGCCGTTCGGGGCCCATCGGCCCTTCTCAATAGATAGGGAACGGTTTCTTAATACTGATTTCCCTTCCACGATTATCAAATTGAAAATTGAAAATCTAACGAGACATAAACAGCCGTGGAATGTCTTGTAAACCTGCCGCGATAAAGGCTCACGTTGCATAATCTCTAATTAAGGCCAGTAAGTCTTTACAAGTGCCCACACGCCCAACAAAGCTATCTGACGGGCGCACATTTTTCAATGTTCAAGACTTACAAGGTCACTGTTACAGTTAGGCCTTTTTAACAAGGCATATGAGGCAATAACATATGGGGCATGCCGATCGATGAAAGTAACCCGTTAAGGCTAATGCGCACACGCAACACATGATGTTAGACCTAACATTTTGTATATTTTGAAACTAATGTAATAGCTAAGCTGGTGCAGAATTAAACTCCAAATTAGGCCCAAGTTTGTTTCAGAATAACCAATTATGTGTGTTAATTTTAATATTTTCCGCTTATACGTATTTCGGCATATTTAAAAGTATATAATGGATTATTGGCCAATCTATAATATGTCTAGCATAGGCAACTGACAAAAGAGCGTAGACAACATTCGCATTGTTTCGTGATATTCCCTTTTTAAATCATATTTTATTGTAGCATTAGTACAATGGCATTGGGCAACACGTTCTAACAACTTAGTATTTCCCCCTCCCAACAAGATAATAAAACAAAGAAAGAGAACGAAGCCCTCTCCCGAAAAGATAATAAAAGAAAGAAAGAGAATGATAAAGAAAGATGAAGAGAGAGAGAAGGGTGGTGGGAGGTAGGGAGGAGGAGAGGAAAAATGCGATGAAATTTGTCTAATGAACACTGGGCGGACACCTGGGTCTTAGTGTCACACCCCTTTTGATCTCCTTGTATGACGTATGGCTATGAAACCCATATCTAATTAGTGTCACACCCCTTTTGATCTCCTTATGTGATGTATGGCTATGAAACCCATATCTAATAGTCTTAGTCATATGAACCACGAAGTACCATACACTAACATTTTTAGAAATCGTGAATATTTTGAAATAAAATGCTGCCAGAGGCACAAACAGCTCCAAGTAAAATTGTCCTCAAAATATATCTTGAAATTAATTCGACCACAACGGGTTCCAGTCAAATTAGCCCCACCCCAAGTAGTCAACAGTATGATTTCCTACAATGAAATAAAATGAAATGTATTAGTACCGAAGGAAATTACACGTTTTGACTATACAGAAATCAACAAATGTAACATAGAAAGTTGGCATAGTATAACAGTTTAACTAGAATTTATAAACGAACAAAAGCATAATTTGAACATGAAATTGCATAATATATACGGTCAGCCCTGTGTGACGAGCCACATAGTTCGTGTAGCAAGAGAACGGCGCTTCTCCAAGACAGGTGGTCAGACTAGCACCTGTCTAAAAAATAAGCACAGTTGCTAATGAAGGGATCCGATCTGTAACTCAAGTATTTGACGTCATATTAAATAACATTATTAGAGGGCTAATGCCATAATCATTAATAGGTTTAACACAGTCGGGAAAAATTGAATAGTCCATACCTAAAGGTCTACATTAGAAATTATTTTCAACAATTGATCATCCTGGTTCTAAAGTGGTGAGATAGAATCTGTCTATCAGGTGACTGCAATATGGCTAGCTTCACGAACGACCAACAACCGCTCCCGTCGTGCACCAGGCCCCTAATGAGGAGCCGACACATTGGAAATATAAGAGGTATTACTGTTATGTTGTGTCACTTATACACAGAATCATGTAACACGCACCCATACACCAACGTACACACGCACGGACATATGCATAAAGACACAATTAGAAGTGACAGTATACCCTATCTCATTTCTATCTATCTCTACAGTAAGCCAACTTCTAGACATTTATAATGAAATAATGCTTGCTCTTGACAACCACAAGGAAGGCATATTCCATTTTCGACAACTTCAAAGCGTTCGACCAGGCATGGCACACTGTGAAGTTTTCAGATCTTTGTATTTCTAACTACTTTATTCCTACTAATACTCGGAGAAGATTTATGCCGGTAGATTGCTGCGACAATCTATCTTCTCCAAGTGCTATTAAGATGATTGCTAGCTCGCCCCTTCTGATGTTGAAGATATTTATAAAGCAATCTGGGCCTATCTGACTTATCAGAAAGATGCGCAGGTACGGCATGGTGTTGCTCCGTGCTTCTGGAGTATTCTTCAAACACAACTTAACTCTCTACTTGTATAAATATTAGATTATTTATTCGCTACCCTAATACTGATATAACAAGTAACGACTTTTACTGTCGTAACGAATTATGGTAACTTTTAAGCAATGTAAGTATGATACGATTCAATTCAAACAACCTATCTTCTACTACAAATCTATCCTACTCTAACACTAACTCGACTGATTACTCTCAACGGTTGATGGTATGCTATCAGACTAGCTACTACAATTCACAGTTACTCCAATATATTCACTGTAAATTTCGATAACGAAGCGACGACTGCTCCGGAACCACGGATGATAAAGATTACCCTTTAAAAGACAAAGTGCCTCTAATATACAACTTCCAGTTTCCTAACACTATTCCTTTGGTTTCTCTGCCACAGAGTTTGATTCGATGCTCCTTGATTATGACGTCATCTCGACTAATCAAACTCTGGGCATCTCTTCTATGGAGATACCATCGAACAGGGTCAAAGCAGTGTTGGCTGGTTCTGATTTGATGTGATCTGTCAGCTAACCAACAACATTATGGTATCTGTTGTTGTAGCATGCCTTTCTATGATTGCCATATAGTTGATATACAAATTTCGATTGTGTTATGAATTCCTACAGGACGCTACAATGCCTCTGTCCTGTCCCTTGCCTACCTTGGATAGGCCTGTAGGAAGCGAACGTTAATAAGCACATGAGCTGTATGGTCTCATTGCCAGCTGGTGTTGTTGTACTTGCTTAAGGGAGTCGGAATGCCGACCGTCAACAACTAATGTCAGTCTGTCACCTATATTCCTATCGATTCTTTTCACTCGATTATTTACTAAACTACTGGCCGAAACGACTGCTGAACATTATAAAAGTGCGTGCCGATCCCACAGCAACAACTTTTCCTTATCAACTAGTGACAGATACCACCAACTCAGAACCGGCGGTCCTATTTCATTCCTAGCTAATACTCAACTCTAGTTTCGATGGGGTTTCGCAAGGGTCAATCCTTGGTCACCTACTATTTTTAATCTTTATAAATGGCCTACCAAGTCCCATCGTAAGCAATATAGCATTGTCTACTGACGACACATGCCTTTATGTATCATCAGACAACTTAATAACACACACAACAGCGATCGACGACGACTTCAACCAAAACCACAGTGAGCACTCCATGACCACACCCATCTGCATTCCTCTTTGCAATAATCCTACCGTATCGTCCGTGTGTCCTATTAAATTAGGAAGTTATGGATTTGCCCTATCAAATCATCACAAGCATCTTGGTACTAATCTTAATAATAGATGGAACTGCCACACCCCATTCTCACATGCTTAACACGAATCTTCCATAACTAAAGGTCTCAGATTTATCCTAGACCGGAAGTGCTTGGAAATCATGTATAAAAGTTTATCAGACCATCCTTGGGAATACGCCAACATTATCTGGGACAACATATTCAAATGTCTGGTGCGTAGACTAGGAAATATACAAAAATACATGCTTAGAACGATACGTGGCTTGCCTCGAGCACCGATGACTTATATGCCTAAACATGATTCAAACCACTTTCCAGAAGACGCGCAACCTATAGGCTAATACGATTATACAAGATTATTAATAGAATGACTTATGTGACTCTGTCAGACCAACTCCCACAGCTCATTCAAAACAGAAACTCATAGAACTTACGTCATGGTAGCACAGTTACACTTATCTGTTGCCGTACTGAACTCCCAAGCCCAAGAAGCCACCTGACCCCCAGCCAATCTGCAGCCCATTGTGCTCCTTAACAGCATACAGAAAATCCTTTCCAATGTTACTCTATGCCGCATCCGCGACAAGATCGATGACTTCACCAGATCATGTCAAAGTGGCTTCAAACGTGGACGTAGCTGCGCAGACATTGTATGGGCTCAACGCATGCTTTTGTCGGTAGTCATGTCCAAACACTGGGAATTCCACAAAGTGGGCATTGACATGTCACGAGCCCTAGATGTATTACGCCAGGCCTGTTGCAATGAAGATGAGCTACGACTAGTGAGACTACTGCTTACGGATACCAAGCTGAGAGTACGAGTCAAGTCAGTGAAGTCTGTAGAGTTTGAGACATCAATCGGCTCTCCACAGGGAGATGGTCTATCCCCTGTGCTCTTCACCTGTTACTTGGCTGCTGCATTGAAATCTGTGTGCCAAAAAACCCCAGTGTTAATACTGGGCATGCCGCTAAAGATGATGTGGACTTTATAGATGAGGAAAAGAAACCCCTTGACGAACTTCTCCCAATAGCTGCAAACTAAAAATTGAGAATCTCTGAATGAAAATGACGATCCACTCCGTGGCGGCGAACCATGGAGGAAAAGTAAAATCGTGGGCTCACTGCGTACTGCTGACATTGCTGCACGCTACATCATGGGGAACATAGCTTTGCAGTCCTTCTGGAAGCTAGGGATTCGTAGATCAAAGCTGCCCTTTGTAAAAAGACTACGTTTATACAATGCAACCTGCGTATCCTTGATGATGTATAACTGCAACAGCAACAGCTGGGCAGCTCCAAAGACAGCTCTAGACACACTTGATGCCTGCCACCGCAAACACCTATGCGCCATCACTGGACACTGATGAATTGCACTATACAAGATGTGTAATACGCCGTCGCTGTCTGTAAAGGTCGCCCAGCAAAGATGGTCCATGTTTGGCCATGTGCTAAGGATGCCAGGAGACACATGGCCATGTGCTAAGGATGCCAGGAGACACATCAGCTCTCTGGAATTCGCCCTACTCGGAGCCAACAAATACAGAGCCAGGAGAGGACGCCATTGCATAAATCTGCTAAGTGTGCTACGAGGTGACCTCAAGAAAGCAGGATTAGGTACACTCAAGTCAAGAATGGACCTGAGGACAAGGCACAATGGGCAAAAGCGAAGAAGGACTGATTGCAGCTGTAGGACGTTTCTACTACTACCACAGCCGCAGAATACAGTAATCATACATACTGAACTCCGTCAAAACTTCCTTTTCCCAGCAAATGTTCGTTCCTTGGCCCACCCATATAACTTCACCCCTATAACGTCACCAGCCTCTTTATTTCATCAGCCTCTTTAAATGAAGTTAAAAGCAAACTCAAAGCTATATCTCCTACCCATTCACCAACTTTGTGGTTCTATGCTGGTATTTGACCAGCCGACATAAATTAGTATAGCCTTTGCAACGGTAGTAGTGGTTCGCTTCTGTTGTCATCTTTATAACTGGCCCCACCCCAAAAACCCAAATTCAAATGAACTGTCCTTTAACAGCATATTTCCCACGCCATTAAACTAGGCATGAGTAACCATACTACCAGCTCGTCTAACTATTCTGATTCCATTTCGCTCCCTCTCTCTCCCCCTCCAATCCTCTCTCTCGCTTCTCTCTCTCTCTCTCTCTCTCCTTCCCTCTGTATATTCATCCCTCACCCCACTTCTCTCTCCATCTACAACCTTCTCCCCCCCCCCCTCTCTGCGCCACACTCTCGCTCCATCTCTCTACCTCTCCCTTTCCTCTCTCCCACACCTCTCTCGAAATCATTCGCTCTCTCCCTGTCTTACTCTATTTCTAAAACAAATGCTGCATCAATTAAATGAACTTCTCTAAAAAAACCTGTAATGTTTCTACATCATTAAGATTTACGATATAACTTGACTCATTATGGCTTTGTAATAATACACAGCCTTGAATTGTATCGGGTTCCACTTGATCAAAATAAATAGGCATACAAATTAAGATAAACTATGTTTAAATAAACTAAGCTTAACACACTTGTAGCGAACGTTTTGGAAGATTACCGCTTCGACGAGCTTTTCTAGCCACCCACCACAAGTCTTGACAACATTCTTATTTCATGGATCAACCGCCAAGACCCACCCACCCATTACCAACTAGATTTGAATTGAAAATGTTTCATTCTATGGCCTGTTTGCCCTTCTGAAGTACTGCATGGCCTGTTTCTAATTCATTTAAACTGACCCATTTGTTGGAATTATCATTTCTACCAAGTTTTGTTATATTTAAGGTCTAAGTCAGAAAAAGGGCATTTCCTCTACTTTAAAGGCATATATATTGGTTTCTGCTCCGTTGTATATATAATTTATGTGTTCCAATACGAACTTGATACAATGCCAGGGGCGTCACCAGGATTGAGAATTAGGGGGGGCCAAGGATATAAGATTAAGAAAATTAAAGATTCGTAATTTTGTACAGTACTGTTTGTTAATTGTATATATATATAGTACCAAATACCAAACTGATTAGAAACATTAAAACAACTGTAATACATATTAGTATTATATTACCAGAGACAGTTAGATAGAGACGCAACAAGCTGTACATCAGTGGAATAACAACATTTTAGCAGCGTTACCTACAGTGAGGCAAGTGCCTGTATGACTCTAGTGTTCACTGTCCCTGTCTCACGCTAAGAGGAGAATTTCTCGAACCATGTCAACTTGTCGGGTCTCTATCTAACCATCTCTCGTCTCTGGTATTACTGACATTCTTACTCTAGTCAGACTAGTGGCCTACTGCCACTGTAATCGACGATTTTCATTAGATAATAAAGTTACAACATGTTCTGTTAAAGTATGGGTCATCTTATGCCGATGCACATGTATAACTGCTAGGTCACTTAGTCTATTTGATGTCATTGTTGACCTTAGCCAGGTTTTGATCCTACGCAAGGCGGAAAATGTCCGTTCAGCCTCTGCTGTTGATGCTGGAAGGGTGTAGGCAATTCGAACTGCTGCATGGACGTCTGGAAATACTGATGTACTGTCCAACAACTCTTCCACAGTAAACGTTTGACAAGGGTCCATTCCGTGTTGCCACAATCGTAACTCTGCAGCCAGATTTCCCAAATCATAAAGTGTTGTTATTTTATTAGCAACTTGCTCGGTGGGGGTATTTGGTGGAATAATCGACAGAATATCAAGGCCATCTCTGTTTTCAATGAAACGTTCATTTAGTGATGATAGGAGACCATCGAGATATGGTATAAAAATTGTCCTCTTGAAGTAGTCTTGAGGCGTTTGACTTGGAGTATTTTCACGATGCACCTGGCGTTTGACAACACGGGGAACTGGTAGTTCATCTTCTCCAAGTTTAGTGCATGCTTCCTGATATATTGAGACATTTTTATCATCACAGTCTAATCGATCATGTCCATTAAGCTGTTAATAAGTTTTGTAACACTGTCAATATGCAATTTGGTTGACTGCAGTTGAGCTGACAGGGGCTCCATCAATGCAGAATATTTTGATATAAGACACATAGTATAGATGAATGTTGAGTTCTCTAAAGCAGCCTTGTGAGATAATGCCTTTGTCCGGGTTTCGCGGTTTGCTTCAGTAGTTAGAGTCTCCAATGCAGTAAGTATTGCTTCATAGTGTTTTGCAGAGTCTGATGCTCTGATACTTTGATGTCCAGCGAGTCGCACAAAAAAGTGGTATTTTTATGCCCAGTAGAGTCTGTCGTTTGGGACTACTACGGAAAAAAGTAATCGTTTCACGAATGATGTCACATGCGTTTCTAATTGGTGTAACTGATGACTGGTCATTTATTACTAAATTAAGACAATGTGCAGAACAGTGCACGAATAGTGCTTTAGGCAACTCGTCTCGAATTCGTTTCTGTACCCCTGAGATATGCCCAGACATTGTTGAGGCACCGTCATACCCTTGTCCAATTATCATGGTTCTGTCAATGCCAATCTTGTCCAAATATTTTAAGATCACTTCAGAAATTGACTTTGCATCAACGTTTTCCAACTCAACAAATCCAACAAAACTTTCTAAAATGGCAGAATCCTTCATATATCGCAAAACTACACTCAATTGTTCAAGTCCCGATATGTCAGCAGATTCATCTGCAATGAGTGAAATGTACTGCGAGTTGTTTGCTTCTTTCACAATCTGAGAAATGAGTTCACCTGCAGCTATATGAATTATTTCATTCTGCAATGTTGGGCTTGTATATTTCGCATTTTTTGCAAGTGTATCCATATGTTTCCCAAGTTCTGCATCGCCTGCTTCAACACGAAATCTGATCAGTTCATTTAAAACTCCTTCATCAGATTCATGACCACGAAGAGGAAGATTATTTGAAGCACAAAATAAAACAGACTTAACGATGCCAGTAATTATGTCCCGGTTTGTCTGCATTTGCTGAGCATGAAATGAAGATAACTGCGTCCTGACAGATGTCTGTTGCTCAACAGATTTGCAGAATACGTTAGCAGCATCAGACGCTTGATTGTGAGCTTTTGATGACAGATGTGTACATGCTTTTTCAATGAACTTTTTGAAATTCTGAAATGGTTGACCAGTAAATGCCTGATTTTCTGCAGGTCCATGTTTTAAGTGTGGTGACATAATCGTACATAGTTTACATAATCCACCACCTCCATTTTTCTGTGTATATACCAGCCATTTAGCGAAACGAAGATCAGTTAGCCAGCAGCTTAGAAAATGACGTCGTGCTCCGGGAGTAGGTATAATTGGAACTGATTCATCGGGCACGAGCAACTGATATCTTTCTGCATCACTAAGCTGTTTGACATCTATAAACCCGAGATCACACTTAGCGGGATTCATAACAGAAACAGATACGGGCTCAGAATCATCATTAGTCGGATTAGTCCCATTAGTATTAAAAGTTTCAGCAGCAGATGTCACACTCACAGTAGGCCTACTTGATGAAGGTGGTGGCGAAACTGGCGTTGATGACATAACATCCGTGGTTTCCAAACGTGGTCGTTTTTCACGGATAACGAACCTGTCCATTTTTATTTTCTGGGCCTGGGCAATGCTAGGCTGTAATGCTGTAACAAACAACAAAATGTGTGTTTAGGGCAGTTTAGCGCACATATATATATATATGTTTGACAGTGCTTGATACAGTAAAACCTGTCTATAGCGTCAATAGCGACCACCTACTTTTGAGACCACAAGATGGCGGTTCTCTAAGACGGGTGGTCGTAAGACCACACGTCATAAAGAGCCCACAGCCTGTGGTCCCAATTTCCCAAAAGTCACTGGCAAAATTGATTGACAAAATTTAACAACTATTTAGCTTTTGACAGCGTTTTTAATTTGTGCAAATAGTGGTCGCTCTAGAGAGGTTTTACTGTACGCAAGAAACATGAATGTTACATGATACACAGTTTATAGTTAGTGAATAGTGACAGGGTATATCCGCTGTTTGCATATATACACCTGTGCAAAAGTTAAGCACCAGCAAAAACAATAGAACGTAGAAACATGATGGTACAACTAGGCTGCCATACTTTTTGTCCCCGCGTTAGCTGACATAATTCTAAGTACGAAATGCACATGCATGCATGACTTCACGCCGCTTGATGTCCGTGCGTGGCGGGAAACAGCACACGTGTTCAGTTATGTAAAAGTCCAGTTTGAGGTGTAGAACATTACATACAGATTTAGGCGACAAGATTAGGAATTTTGTGTTCATGACCGTGGTTTATTTGTACAGAGAGAATTAGCTCTTGACTGTGAACCGCTATGGCAAGACGAAGGTTAAGTGATCGTGTGAAATGGCAAATCATAGGCATGCATACCACTGGTATGTCATGCAGAGAGATTGGCAGACAGCTGAACATTAACCATACTGTAATCAGTCGTTTGATTGCAAAACATGGGCAAACTAACGAGGTGAAGGACAGGCCTAGATCTGGAAGACCGAAGAAGACTACTGCCCGTGATGATCGAGCCCTAGTACGCCTTGTTAGGAGATCTCCATTCACCAACAGCAGAGTGCTCAGCCAGCAATTGGAAACGCGCAATAGAGTGTCAATGTCTACCGTCAAAAGGAGACTGTATGCTGCTGGCATGAAAGCTAGGAGACCTGTCAGACGTCCTCTCCTCACTGCACACCACAAAGAGGAGCGTCTGAGGTGGTGCAACGAAAGAAGACACTGGAACATGAGATCCTGGAGACGGGTACACTGGTCCGATGAAAGTCGGTTCCTGCTTCATGCCACAGATGGTCGAACTCGTGTATGGAGGTCCAGACGCACGGCGTACGACCAACGTAACATCATGGAAGAAGTTCCATTTGGTGGAGGTTCCGTTATGATATGGGGGTGCGCTAGGAGACCTGTCAGACGTCCTCTCCTCACTGCACACCACAAAGAGGAGCGTCTGAGGTGGTGCAACGAAAGAAGACACTGGAACATGAGATCCTGGAGACGGGTACACTGGTCCGATGAAAGTCGGTTCCTGCTTCATGCCACAGATGGTCGAACTCGTGTATGGAGGTCCAGACGCACGGCGTACGACCAACGTAACATCATGGAAGAAGTTCCATTTGGTGGAGGTTCCGTTATGATATGGGGGTGCATCTCATTTGATTGTAAGCTGGATCTGTTGACTGTACCTGGAACACTAAATGGACAAAGATATCAAGATTCCATACTGGATAGAGTTGTGGTCCCTCATTTTGTAAATCATGCACCTGGAACCCACCCTATATTCATGGATGACAACGCCCGACCACATCGTGCTAGAGCTGTGCATGAATACCTCCGCCAGAATGCCATCGAAACCCTACCATGGCCAGCAAGGAGCCCTGACATGAACCCTATTGAGCATATCTGGGACATTCTGGGAAACATGGTGAGAAGGAGGGATCCTCCTGTGCAGAACCTATAGGAATTAACAGACGCACTCCATCTTGAATGGCAACGAATACCACAATGGCGTATCAGTCGGTTGGTGACCAGCATGAGACGTCGTGTCCAGGCCGTCATCCAGGCACAAGGTGGATATACCCGGTATTAATAATGACAGTCTCAAACTCGTGCACAGATGTTAAACTTCGTTTTCAGACACCATTAATGACAATCTAGCCACGTGTGTCAACTGTAGGGCAATAGTTGTCAGTTGTGTCAACGTAACCATATTCAGGCCTCGTTTTCAAGTTCAAACAAAAACATACAGTGTTTCCCCACCATCATAATCAGCATTCCTCTAGTTGCATTATTACCTCTTGCACTAAGATGGATGGGTACATAAATGTTTATGCTATTGCTTTCTTCATAGCACATGAATATACCCTCGCATGTGCGTAAAAATAGGGTGGTGCTTAACTTTTGCACAGGTGTATATTATATATAGCCTACATAATATAAATAATGTATGTCATTTGTATAACTTAATGAGGAACTCATTTCCAGTAAGTTCTACGCATTACAATCATTATTTATTATTTATAAATATCTGAATATGATTATTAACTATAAACTGTGTATCGATGTATCGTCATTCATGATTCATCAGTCTGAGATCAGAATCAGATGGCATGTAGCCGTAGTTGTGAATTTGCCTGAAGCAGCGCGTAAACACAGTACATGTATATCGATCATGTAGGTCAACACTGCACTGACGGCGCGGTCGCGTTACAATACACGCGGTAGCAGGACACACTGCAGTCATCGCAGCAGGGCAGGCAGCAACCTCATTGAGTCTGTGCACGGGAGGACAGAGCATTAATGATATGATATCATGATAGCTAGCTGCTCAGGGGTGATTAGGACATTAGGTGTTAACATAAGTACTATAAGTACATAAGTTACTAGCTTTTCCCATGTTCCATGTGGCAAATCCATATTTCATAACCAGTTTTTTTTTATTTTTAGGAGAATTTTAGGGGGGGCCATGGCCCCCCCTCGCCCCCCCCCCCCCTTGGTGACGCCCATGTACAATGCGTGTCTATATTTGACAATCTTGATCTTGTCTAAATAGCATTTAAATGAGAAATCTGGAAAAATAAATTTATATAGGTAACTTTCTATTTCTGGAGAGAATTATGCCCACACATTTGCTTGTATATGAAAATAAAACACATCCTATCAAAATGTTCAAATTGTTATTCCCATACATAATTAAATACCCGTCCATACATTATATCTCTATTCCCATTTCTTTCATTTATTATTCAGGTCACAGTTATTATGCAGGGTATTGTAAATGCGTTTTATTTTTCTATTGCTAAACGAATAGGTTATAAGTTTTGTTTCATTCGTCAAACAAAGCGTGCTCTTCCGTACTCGTCATAAACATAGAATTCGGGGACCCTTTTACTGTTAACTGTTGCTTGTAAGAACGCAGGTGATATTTCTCACCTTCATAACCTATGTGGAAGCGACATTCCTCGCAACCAGGTGCCAGTATTGGTGTCAACAATTTATTGAATAATTTAAAATACTGATTAAATGCTACCCATCGAATTTACATCATATATATTGTAGAGAGAATAGGCCAGATTTATGTATGTATCTGGTTTGCTCAATCGTCAGTGATAAACAAAGGTAATTCTTGGAAAGTGATATTAAATTTCCAATATGGTTAACCATATAATATGCGCTTGATTTGGGAGAACAGGGGGCATGTTTCCTACGCATCCAACTATGGCCATGTAAGGGAACTATATTTGAGTAGAATTTTTTCATTTATTCGAAGAAATCACTTATCCAAAAGTCTAATTTTCCCAGCTTTCCAGGGGACGAGCCCTAAATAACAAACAGCAACTGATGACTGAACTCCCAGACACATATCTCCTTGTTAAACAGTAGTGCCACTGGAGTAGCAGACTTAATAAAACAGTACTGATGAAAGCGCTTGAAGAGTGGGGTTTTGGGGGATGGGTGGCCGGGGAAACGTCGCCCTCAAACCATAATTTTGGCAGAATGCCGCTGATACGTTCACGCAGGCGCGCACGCACTCATATATTTTGTGACTATCTGCAGATATCTTAACAAGACTCGTGGAATTATATATAATATAGATCTAAGTGTGAATTTACTCATTTGATGCAAAGTATCACTTAAAATTTTACAGATTCTCTCAGAGACCCACGAACAATGACAGTTGCAAGCACTCGAAAAACGAGACTGCCAACGAATTTGTCATGGGAACAGCCTTATTTGCATAACTCCAAGATGGCAGCTATGAATATCAGTTTCCTGCATGCTGAGTGCATGGTTTAAAAAGTGTCAACTTCGAACTTCACACCTGTCGTCACTACATCGTCAAATAAACTACATTTGTGCCACCTTACACAATCAGCTATTGAATGTAAAACAGATTTCTCAAATATTTATTACAGACTTTCCACCAGAATAATCTGGTAAATTATTTAAGCGCAACTTATGAATTTACACAGCAACGGTTTAGTATTCATATATGTAGTGTGTTGAGGCATGGTATTAAACTATTCATAGTATTCATAGTCATAGAGCTATTATATATGGGAACCGTGTTTTGACTATATAGTAGACGATAGTGGCATCCAACGGACACTTGAGAAACATCAAGTGTGCTGACATAAGACTTGGTTCAATCCGTTTCACTCGTATCATCTCAATCACGCCAAAAACACATCGAAAATCTGGGGACATTGAGACCTAGTGCAGCCCCGTTAAGACCAGAATTGTCGCACTGGTCTCCTCAGGTCATCTGACATTCATGCGTGCTTCTTCTGTGACGAGAGAGAGAGAGAGAGAGCACACGAAGTAACAAAGCTGTTACCAAGCAAATTGATGAACATGCTTGAAATGCATCAACTCTCCTGAATAATAGATCGGGCCTGAGTGGTCTATTTAGCCATGTGAGAACTACTCCCATTGCATCTTCCAGTCCAGATATAGAAACTGAATTGAAAGCGTTGGTATTAGTAGAGTTGGTTTCGTGCATTGAAGATACAAGAGATCCAGACGTGTGTCCAGTGTTCCCCTTGTCTGAGTTAGTCCAGATGTATAACAGACGATAGGAACAATTATAAGTAAATGCACAAGGTCGTGTGAATAGCACTCGACTAAAAGAGAACCTTTTTCAAAATTGTTCCAGATCTAAAAGCTCATTCGGAAGGGAAGGGGGACGACGTTAGTTGCTCATGTTTGATGAAGATTGGATTTAGCATAAGCAAAGCTTGCAAGCAAAACCTTTAAACTGGTGATATGATACTTGCTAAGGCAGCTGAAATAGTCCGATGTGATATGATCATAGTTGCTCATGTTTGATGAAGATTGGATTTAGCATAAGCAAAGCTTGCAAGCAAAACCTTTAAACTGGTGATATGATACTTGCTAAGGCAGCTGAAATAGTCCGATGTGATATGATCACTGAATGTTTTCGGGGCAGATTCGCTGGCTCCTTTGATACACAGTGGCAAAGCACTTCAGTGGCACAGGCTAGGAGCACTGATAAATATGATTAAGGAGGGACCCAAGATAAGGGAGCAAACCGAAAACCAGCAATGGTCAGTAGGTTTCAATATATCCCAATTACTGATTTTCAAGTGTTAAGCATCCGAGGAAACCAGGAGCTAAATCACACATTAGACAGAGTAAGGAAAATACCATATACCTTGGCCTACATATAAATACTTGCACGTACAGCAGAGAGCTAAAACAGGATCTTCCTTCATACGGGATTTGTATTTCATATGATAGACTACTGAGCTTATCGACATATATAGCTAGCAGGCTGTGCAAGTATTATCATGACCATGTCGTTGCGTGTCCCCCAACCATAAAGGCAATAGTGTTCACTACTGGTGCTTTCGATAATATTGATCACAACACCAGTTCACGTTCAACCAAAGACAGTTTTCATGGGGCAGCCGTCTCACTTTGCCAGCATCCAACTGTCGATGCCTCCGGGGAAGATAGGTGTAATGAACTGCCACCACTTACAAACACTAACAGCTTAGCGTCTCTTACCAGATTAATATTCTGCAGCCCCCTGTTAGTATTGCAGACCGTGAATCCAATGCTCCTTCAGTTCAGGACATACTACACCCAGGGTCCGCAGTTTATAAATCATTTGGAGCTATGGAGAGTGCTTTGAAAAATACTGAAGAACTGCTTGGAAAGGTGTCTATAACTAAAATGACAACATCCCATGGGCGCCCATAACCGTGCAATGGTTTGTCATTCCATGGGAATTGTCAGTCACGCTGTGTCACATCTTAATCCTGGGTAGACTTGTTTGCCACTGCTAACCAACGACTGTATGCCTTGACAAAACAGGCACAGCGGAGAGGGTCGTTATTTAATAATGATGGGTTACACATTGAAAATGAATGCCACCGCTCAGAAAACGTCTCACAATTTCTCGTTTATGTCCCTTGACCAGTGTGATGAACAGCTGAATCAACTTGTGAAAGGAGATGGGGTGCTATCGGCTTGACACAAAATCCTAGTGGGCTCTTAAGGTGGAAGCTAAGTGGGCAGGAGCGGGCCAGACTGGCAGAAGAATTCAAAGATACACCATGAGCAAACTGAAGCAACCCAGAAAGAGTTTGTGACAAAATCTTTGTAGAGCAGATTTCCTTGACGACTGTGGCGAGTTACATCACATTGACACCAACAGTATCATGTGTGACACTATATGCAGTCTACTCAGTATGAAGAATTAGTTCTACAGCGTTTGGTTAGCTGTCGTGTGCCACTCACTGCCACCATACCTAAGAACAAAGTTTCACTGTTTTCGAACACCGTCCAAAATTTCAAAGTCAAATACTGCATGTTGGATATTGTCTTTGAAACAAAACTGTGCACACCTCTCCAGATTTTACTTAGCTCCTCGATCGCGTGGTGGGAACCTAACTGAATTCCTCAAACACCAGAATCACACATGTCCATCACCATTCACCAGCATGTGTAAAATGAGGCAAGGACCATAGTAAGACTTACTGGTTTGTCTCCAATCGACAAGTCTAATACAATGATCTCTGAAAATAAACCAGGTGTAGATTCCGAAATCCTATACAGTGTCGCTGTTGTGCACATGTTAATGAATATGCTATGCCCCTATTCGTTCCAAACATACACACATGCTTGCAATCTGTCAAGAGAGTTGATATTTGCCAACAAGTCCCAAACAAACTGTCTGAGAAACAAGAGGGACAGGGAAACGTCGGCATGTTTCGATATAACCTGGCTGCCTGCCGAATGGTCAACATACCTTCAGGTTGATGCTAACAAGGAGGGGCGTTTTCTCTACTTATGGGATCTCTATCTATGGGATGTTGTATATAGATACTTTTGTAAGTCTTTATCAGATTAGGATCAAGAACCCAATAAAATTCGTCTTACAAGCGTTCTAACATGCATAAATCCAAAATGGCCGCCACAAAAAAGATTGTTGCCAGATTTAGTTCAAGTCTTCATATTACGACAATTTATTATTGTTTTAAGTTCGAGGTCAACAGATCAACGATATAGGACGTTCATGACATTATTAAGGGCAAAGGTCGGTTTTCACGATTAGGTTAATCTGACGCCGTAGCGCTAATCGGACGAGCGATTAAACAATCAGGTTAATCAGATGGCAGATAAAAGAAAACCTGCTGCAAAAATCACTGTTGCTTGTGTCGTGAACAAGAGAACAGACGAAAGATTTGGATAAATCGTTAAATGAGATCTTTATCATTTTCATCCATCTTAGGATAACTGCTAGATGACCCAGTGATCCAGGCAATTATAAGCAGTATCATATGCGCGAAATTTCGAGCAGACGTTCATGTAACTTCTAGCTCTTGTTGAAGGAGGCATATATATGCGGGAGGCAGAGGGACCAGAACTGTCACTCAGGTATATGATGTCATAATCAACAAGAGAAAATCAGCTAGATGTTAAAATGTCCCCACCCCCACCTCACGCTGGCGGCCCGGCATGCGTATATCACTTTTACAATACAGTCATCCTATTGCACGGATCTCGCCCTCCCACTCCTCTGCTGTATCGAATAACGAAGCTACTGTGAGTGGGCGTATGTTAGTACGATGAGTAAATGCATGATTTGTCTGGATATGATATTAGACTAGGCACATGACGCTACGCGTAGCTGGTGGGTTGGCGGTATATCTTTTCTTCCTATTCTCTCTCAATCCGTAAGAGTTTCAACGACGAGCTTTTCTAGATATATGGGAGGGACGGGCCTATGTACATAGCGGATCAATGCCAAAAATTGCAAGATTAGGCCCATGTTTGTGTGATATACAATCATTGTGTCCAGTTTAAAAAAATTATCTTTCCAACATATTCGTGGCGCATCTACGTACGCAGACACGTACGTACATACGTGCGAATGCACTTACGGAAAGAAAACCTAAGAATCCCGCTACGCGTAAGGCTGGGGTGGGTAGGTAGGATTGTGTGTAAGGTATAACCGTGAAGCAGAAATTGTCAGTCAAATGTACGAATTGTATGTCTTTGGTGAATGTACAAGTTAATACACATTTTGTTAAATATTTTGAAATAAATTTAACTGGTACACACACTGCTGCTGCCATGGACCGCAACAGCCAAAAGTAAAATTAAACAGAACATTAAACATCTTAGCTGTTAAGCTATGCTTACCTTGAAATTACGATTCTGGGAATTCAGGGTTCATAGTATAAACATCGATCCCAACGCGCGCAAAACGAGATTTAAAGCACACATTCTGACAAAATTTGAGGAAATTGAATTTGCCCAATTCTTCAGAAGGGACGTCAGATATCATACTTGAGACATCAGACTATTGATTTTTTGTTTACCCGGTCAAATTTTATCGAACTCTACGAATCTGATCAGATTAATCTGATAGTGAAAACCGGCATTAAGAATTCTAGTTATTCACGCTGCCAAAGGCCAGTGTGAGTATTGCGGTTGGTAGTAAGTTGTTTGAAATTCACAAATTCGGACTCGTGCTGCTACTACTACTACTACTACAACAACCGCTACAACTAGTAGCGCCACCATTACCATGCTGCCGCCGCCACAGTAACAACAACAGTAATTTTACAACATTGCGGGAGATGATTTAAATTAAGATAAATGCTACAAATAGCACGTCTTTAAACTTGTAAAGGGTAAAATTCCCGCTAATCACTAATATTACGTCGAGAGTATCTCAAGTGCCCGGGTTGTTTGCTTATACAGTGACGAAGCACACGCGACCGAGAGGCTAAACACTCAATTAATTTCCAACTGCCCATAAGCGCGTCATTCGTAGCACTTATCTATCAATTATATATAAACAATTTATTTCCGGGTCAAAGCAGGTATGTTAACGTTTCAGCCAAAGGGACATAACTAAAAAAAACCAGTTGCACACTAGCGCCACAAATTTCTTTCCCCAGATTTGGATGATTTCAGCTATTTAGATGAAAATAAGCTCAACATGACTTATGGGCAGTTGAAAGTTTCACCACTGCCCACAAGTTTCACAAACTGCCTATAAGGAGGTCGGAGAACAAATGTAGGATTTTATATTTCTGGCAGTGCGCCTATGATTTCTGCTTGTAAGCTCAAGTAAACTATGAAATATCGGCAACTTCTCACGACCAAAAAATGGTTTACGTGAAAAATTCCCATTTGGCAAAACCGGCTTAAGCATTTTGCAAATGGCTGCACAGTTTATTCTGTTATTGTAGCATTTATGGGACAAATCTGTGCAGTTACGAAAAAATGTGTCGGTGCACATATATATATATATATATATATAGATGGATAGATATATAATAGTTGAATTTTGATAGGTCCGTCGTATGTGACGTTTGTCATAACATTTTTTATATCATAGGCATGTTTGGCATTTAGATATTTAGTTCTGGCCTATGATTTCTGCTTGTAAGCTCAGTAAACTATGAGGTATCGGCAACTTCTCACGAACGAAAAATGGTTTACGTGAAAAACCGCAGCGTAACTTGAGCGCGAACGATTGTTTCATTTGCGCAATTTGACCATCTCTGACTCTTCAGGATGGACATAAACACATGGACTTTTTCAGGCAATCAGGATCAAGAACCACCTTGTTTACCTAATACAGTCAAAAGCTATTCAGTGCTGCTGTGTCCAGAAGCGTGGCATTGTGTATGACAGGAACCAAAGCTATAGAAAGGGCAATGTAAGGCAGTTGTCTCAGATACGGTTCGTACTAATTTTGCAATTCTAAATTCCATAACCAAAATTACACACCACAAACTCTAACTACAGCTAAATAAATATGGATACAAATCAATTGAATTTGTTTATTTAGTAATGTTAAAGTCCTTGGTCTACAACTGGACATTTATCTAGTAGAAATTGATTTTTATATCTATCAGGTATCTATCTTAGCAAGAATAACCACAGAATTAAATGTTTCCGCTGTCTCGCCACCTTTGAGCTCAATCTTATAATGTAACCATGTATCCAAGTTCCAATCGGATGAATCAATCCTGAAATATATATGACTTGCTGCATGCAAAAACTTAATGTTGGAAGATCAAATACCTATAGCCTTGACCATTGATCTAGTGAACTCGCTATGACCATGCTGGTTCCTTATTGTAAGGGAAACGATGTATCCAGTTTGGTTCCAGCAGGAGTAAAGCGGTTTTTATTCAGCTTGAGCCAGATAGGTATCCTTTATTCAAATTTTGACAGATGTCACCTTTAATATACTCTATTAACTAACCCTTTGATGGTCATTCCATTCCAGCCAATGGTCTTGAGTAATGTCCATTTGCAGATCAAAATAACAGAAGTTTACCACTGGAGTGACTTGCTCGATAACCACACCAGTCATACCCGTGGTAAATTTTCAGAAAAAGTTCTTTTGGTCTACAAATGGAGATTAATTAAGCAAAGATATCAATATTCTTGGTAACTATTGAACATTAAATAGTTAATTATGTTGCTAGTTTGGAACAGGAAATTATTTTCGTGATATATTTGTCATATTGTACATTGATATTAGACAGTTTAAAAAAGAAATGTGTGCATATTTTGATGTCCTTGAGTAATTCATTCATATACGTAGGCATAATCTCAGGATTGTTCCTTGTTAGAATCTCAATTATTTCCTTGAATAATTTCAGGATTATTCGTTGTTAGAATCTCAATTATTTCCTTGAACACATTTAGGTGAAATAATTTGTTGAGTACCGGTACCGTACACAAGCATTTTCAAGGACATGTAGCCATGGATTTTCTTTACCAAAATGAACTGACTTGTTGTTTCCAAAACGATACTGTCCACTACCGACATTTAAAAACTAGAACTCTGAACACTGATAAGACAGAGTACTTAAGTATCCCAGTCGTCCAGCCAGAGCTGTCGTTAAATACTGATTCTTGTCTTTTAATTGAATTTTAACAGATGTCGGCTTGTGAAATTTCTGAACTGCTACTGAGTTACATAACTCTCCCCACAGGAATGGTAGCATCTTCGTCAGCCATTTAAATCTTTTGACACATTAATTTGCTATAATTAGCTTTTGCAAGTTAAGTCATATGGTGTACCCAACATTGGAGTCTAAGTTAGAAAGACTTCTGCAGTATTTTCACAAACAAACTACTGCTTATAATGATGAATTTTATACTATTGCTCTGCAAATAGGCACTTTCTTTGAGAAAATTTGAATTTCCGTAATTAAATGGTTAAGTAAGCATAACACCTCCAAATAGTTACTTCAAGTATATACTGATCATTAACATTGTAGCGTATTGTTTTATAGTTACACGTCAATCATTTTGTGCATGTTAATTAAGCAAGTAGAACAAATAATGTAGTAGCCCTTTAATGCAAAACTGCATCTGCCTGCAAATGGTAATTATTCAAATTGTAAATATGGGGTTAATAGGATTAGCTACCCGCGAACCCCACCGGCTACCTTTTGGTACCCCAGGTAAATGTTTGCATATAGCCTATTGACACTGTGTACATCGGATATGTTTTGCGTCACATCCTTGGTCGTGAATATTCATAGCATCGTCATCACAATACGCCACTGGCTATAGGACCAACTATTGCGGTCGCTATAGACGGTGGATATTTTTATTTACATCATGAATAATAGGGCCAATTTATTGGGTTGCTATTGCCAGTAAGCACAGTAGGTATATTCTTAATAGGTCAGTATGACATGATGAGTGGTGTAGAGCTTTTATGCAGTGTTTATTTATATCCGTATCGGGATATCCGATTACACCACTGGTATTATTAGTTAGCCCTATTACTTCCTGAAAGTATAAATCGTATATTGTATGCTAATGTTGAGAGGGTTTCTAAATTGATGATTAGGATCCCTGGTGATGGATAAATTAGTTTAGGCATGTTTGATTTATGTTTGAGTAAGATTGGTTGGTGCAGTCAGTCTAGTTTTGTCATTTTCATAATCAGAATTTAGGTAGTATAATTCAGAGAATATTCAACCCAAGTCATAATCGGTCATAATCATTTATAGGAATCAAACTGAATCTTTAACCCTTTGATAGGTAGAAACTGGTTCTACTGCCATAATATAAATTATAGATACCAGGATGGTAAGACGCTGTTGGATTAAGATCGGGAGATATCTTAGGATAATTTCTGATATAAGCCTTGAAACAGTTGTAATGTCAATAGGTTCCCAAGTTATTAACGGCTAAGGGAACTGACTGTTAACTGATCATTTAAACTGAATTAAGGTTACAATGATTCAATTAAATAATATATGCCTTGAAACAGTTGTAATGTCATTAGGTTCCCAAGTTATTAACTGCTAAGGGAACTGAATGTTAACTGATCATTTATACTGAATTACGGTTACAAAGATTCAATTAAATGATATAAGCCGTGAAACAGTTGTAATGTCAATAGGTTCCCAAGTTATTAACTGCTAAGGGAACTGAATGTTAACTGATCATTTATACTGAATTACGGTTACAAGTACAAAGCCACAGTTAAATGATAACTGGTCAAATGTCGACTTATATGAAATAGAAATTGGCAGATACAAATTTTAATGAAAATTTGCTCTCGTCTGTAAAAAGAACTAGCAGTTTTATTTGGTTCTGGCGAAGCTATGTTTACAATTTCATGATTTTCTGGCTTTGAAACAAGTTTTACACATTGTCAAGACAGTAAATCAGAAATTGTACAAGTATCGACAGTGGGTGCTAGGGGTAGCCGAGAGGAATGATATGTGATATGAAATAGCAACTATTACTATTACAACTATTACACTATGAGACCTCAAACATGGAGTGCACTGGATTTACCTAATATCATGGTCACCCGGACAGACAATTTGGGGAATCGGGTGTATAAATGGGTAGTTTCAGAAATCCAGAAGTCAGAATAATATCAACTACTGGAGGACATGTCCTTAATTTTTAAGAAATCCTTAATTTTTAAGAAAAACAGGAACTCTAGAATTTAATCAAGATAGTGGTATATATTAACTAAGCCCTAAGACTTACACTATACACTTACATCAGCTCCTGTTCTTTAGAAGGAAGTCGTCAGTTGGTTGAAATGCCAGTCCTCATTGCTGCCAGTTTCTAACTATAAACCAAAAATTATATAGTATGCGAGCACTCGAATTAAGAATCATTACATGCTAAACAGCAAAATTAAAGATCCCTCGTGGAGCCCAAAGCTCAACACGGAATACTACACTACTCAAATCACAGCTACATTATATCTCAATGCACACTTTATCTGAACAACGTACTCGCGTATTAGTAACCTAAGTATTAAGCAAACTGACAGAAATTCGGACTAGCACAACAGCTAAGAGACTACGCTGAGTTCAGCGCCCTACACCGGCTAGGGCAATTCAAGGTCGGACCCAGAGTCCAATTTTTACCTGGAATTTATACCCAAAAAGTGTTGCATGCACCAAAAATTCAGACACCCATGTAGAAAATCCTTGGCAAAAAGTGCTAATTTTTAACATAGCAATAGGTGAATAGATTGTCAGATTACCATATCAAAAGATTGCTGGTTTAAACATCACCATTGTGATGGCCCACTCGTTTAAACATTAACATAACAATAGATTAGGCATTGGTACGGAGTGCAAATGCACCAGACTGTAATATGCTAATAGGGTTATGTATGTGGAAAATCTGACAACGCTAAATTGACAGGAATGCGGAATTTACAAAATGCATAATTTGTCACATCGCCCAAACGAAATGGCCATAATTTCCTCTATACAATGTTGCTGTTTGATGTTGCTATGGGAAAGAGCAACCATATTCTGAAACATTGACTATCAAAAGAAACATGGGAACATGAAATATTGAAGAATAACTAAAAATGCTGTCGTGATTGGAATAGTGAATTAGAGTAAATCTTATGTAACACAGAATACCGCGAGACCCGGCTCGTATTTTAAAGACAGACCCGCTCATGCCCAAAATCCAAGATCACCAGCCCAGATGATTTAAAAAATCAATAAACTGGAGAAATGATCTTTAAACGTCATAAGCGCATGCAACGTAATTCAGCAATCAAATTCTTACAAACTACCGCTTACTTCACGGATTTGATGACCAAATTGCAATTCACTGTGAATCGCGTGCCCCTATACTGCCACCGTGATCGCGCGAGGAATTATTCAAGCGGAGAAGATTTAACCACACGCTCAATATGACCAAATACCCCATGTTGCTGCATGATCATACAACAATTACATGATGCCCATATGTTGCTAAATTATTACTAATAATTTATGAAATAATGGCAGCAACATAAATGGCCTGCTTTCACGCAAATAGAGTGGCTTCAGAATATGGCTTACGGTTGAATAACATTGAACACGGCATAACGTTGACTGTACCTGATTAGCGCTATAATTATGATCTACAGTTCAGCGTGAAATTTAGGCAAATTTATTCGATAATTATTCAATTCACAACAGCCAAAATGCATTCTTTAAATTTGTACAAGTGGCAATTACGCTAAAATATTTGAAACCATTAAGACTGGAAGCCGTTGCCGCTCTAAACATAATATAAACAACCACATTATCCAATATTACCATGTCTAACTCATACCAATACTAGAATGGATATTCACTCCATTCCACAATAGTGTGAGAATATGAGTTCTCAAGATAATCATTCAAGCTCACAAAATCAACCATTAAACATGATACATAATTTTACCGGTAACGTTACCACATATTTTAACACTGCGCAGGACATACATACACATAATAATTTTCGGACAAACATTCTACAATACAATTTTAAAAGACCAATGCATTCCAAGTCTCTGTTCAAAAGACCATCAATGACGAGCTGCTATTACCATACTAATAAAAGGGATTTGTGTAAGAAGTTACCAAATTGGTGGAGAAAATAACTCTTTCGCTTTCAGAATGAGAACTTCCTTTCGCAAGACTGAAGCTACTTATTATGATAAGGATAAAAAGTGAAGTAGAAAGTTGCATTCTCTCATCAGTTGAACAAACGTTTCGGTGCCTATCTCCGGGGTCCACAACTTGTGTACTATCCTTACATAATCTTACCAAATGGTAATTCCACCCCTCTATGTGTCAATAGTATAGGATTAGCTAATAATCTTTGAATAACTTTAGGGTAAAGCTCTCCTCCATTCATGCCGTTTCTAACTCATGATGGCCCATACGACAATTCAGGATTCCTGATGAGGTCGACCCTATTTTAGGGCAGACAGGACCTTACCGTAGAGCGATGGTGGTAATGATATACGTCGAATCTTTATTTCTCTCACGATCGAATTTCGGTGCTCCGCACGCAATGGCCAACCTACCTGCCGATTTATTGCACCACCCATACCCCCTTCCCATGAGAGATGAGGGATTGAAAGCATCTAACCATGATATGGTTTACCTAACACATAGACGTCGTTCCCTCTGTGCACATCTTGGGTCATCAAAATCAATAAATTACTTCTTACTGGCGCCAGTATAATAAAGGTTAGTGTCCATCATTCTCAGTGAGTGTCTGAATGGTGGTTGAATCATTCTATTGTACATTTGTTGCATTTGGTTCTGTGGAACTCTATACATTTGATGTCCTCGACCTCTTCATTGACCTCGACATCGAGATGGAAATCTTTGTAATTGAGAAGACTGTGCACTGGGTCGTCCTCCCAATGACATGACTTGCGGCTGTGGGAGTGATTATAATTGTATAGATAATTGTGTGTTTATGACATCTTCATTTGTTGTCAAACAACAATGAGTTTTTCATTTGACAATTATGGTAAACCAAGAAGTATGACGTCAGTTTACAAATATATACTACTACTACTACTAATAATAATAATAATGCTGAACTACAGATGGCAGTGGCGGATTACGGTTGTGCGAGGCCCTAGGCATAAGACCATGCGGGTGGTCTGCCGAGTTTTTTGCAGACATCATTTCCCATACGCCATATCTCCGACCATGTTAAATATTTAAAAAACAATTTGGCTGAAAGTTGCTGGTTCCCGAGCCACCAACAGCTGTCAGTCAAATTATTTCCAAAATATTCGACGTGGTTAGAGCTATACCGTACCAACTGGAAAATTGAAAGCAAAAATGGAAAATTGGAAACTATTATAGCAGACAAAATGCAGTTTTTAACAACTGAACAGTAAATGTAAATATAACTCACCAAATCTGGAGGAGCCATGCAGCACTTATTGCTAAGCCTTTATGCGTGATTTGAGGCTGGCAAAGCCATGGACAATTTTGTCAAAGTTAAGTATATGAGTTAGTTCAGGGTGACTGGTTAATAGAGCGAGACTGGTCATTTTCCCTTGTAGCAATGCTGACCTGAGATTGCTCTTCAGCCGTGTTAGTGTGGAAAACGATCTCTCACCCTCTGCATTACTTGCAGGTAAAGTGAGATAAATTCTACAGGCAATTGCAACATTCAGAAATGTTGCAGATCTATCTGAGTTATTGTCATAAATCACTGAGAGAACTTCAGATGGTGGTCGCCATTGGTTTGCATATAAAAAACAGCTGAAATGTAATAACTCATCAGGAAATGTTTCTTCAAGATCCTCTGTGTATATGCCCTGTAACATGTTAGTCGATTTTATCAGTTCAGAATCCGATAAACTATGCATGGAACCAATGAAACCAAATCTGTTCAATATTTTGTATGACCAAAAATGTTTCAGTACAGAATTTCTCTTTTGGTGGTAAACTCATATCAGGAGTTGTAGATTGCCAAATTGTCGCTTTCTCTTTACTTTTCGTGTGGTTTCTGCTTGATATGTATCAGCATACTGGCCTACACATTCCATGGCGGCACATTCAAACTCATTGTATCTATCCCTCATTTTAGATACATAATCAAGCAAACTATCATACAATTCTGAGACAGCAGATATGGGTAGCTTCGGGTTCTGTAGAGACTTGCTAGTAGCGTTGACTCGTTCTAAAAGAGAGTCCCACACAAAGATGAGTATTGCTGTTTCCAGGCGTTCTAGTTTTTTGCAGGGTTGTCGTGCCTCTGACCGTGTAGTTTTCGTCTTCATTATCGGATATGGATCGTATTAGCACTAGAATCGGTATGTATTCCTTCCTTAGAGCAGAGACAGCGTCATGTCTAGCAGACCAACGTGTTTCAGATAAATTTTTAACGACCAAACCACTCACAGTATTAGTTAACATTTCCCAACGATGTGTTGATGCAGAGAAAAAGTTGTATATGCAGGCAATGAGCCCAAAAAAAAGAGAGCAATTGACACAGAATTCTGCTGTTGTTGTCCCAACTAGATTAAGTGAATGTGCTGAACAAGGTACGAATTCAGCGAGTGGGTTGATTGATTTGATACGAGCCTGTACACCTGTGTACTTTCCCGCCATGTTAGATGCATTATCGCAAGCTTGACCTCTACAGTCTGCGATTTTCAAGCCTAATTTATCAAGCACTTCAAGCACCGCATTTGTCAATGTTTCTGCTTTATGTCTGTGCATCGGTATGAATCCCTCAAAACGCTCAACCACATCGCCACTTGTATGTACATCACGTATTATGAATGTGAGTTGGTCGACATGTGATATGTCAGGAGTCGATTCATTGCTAATAGAGAAACTCATCGCATATGGTAGACAAGAGATATATGGGTTTCCCCTTTCCTGCCTTTCCATATCGTGCAATGTGATCTGCCAAAAATGTGTCAAACTGTACTAATCATTGTGATGGGATCCTATTCTTTCGTCATGACCTCGAAACGCCAGACCACGTTCACTCAAAAACCTTATCACGGTCACAACTCGGTACAAAACTTTCTTCCAGTAATTATATTCTTCTAATTGTTCTGAGAGACCAGTATCGATCCGTCCTTGTGTGTGTCGTAACTGTGTCGTGGGCTGTTTAATTAACACGCATAAAATGATTAAACTTGCGTTACATTTGATAGGGAAAAGCTTACAATTTTTTTAACATTTGCTAATTCATTCCGCCAGAGTGAAATGCGCTGAACAGATTTACTGATTCGTTAACCCTTTCAGTGATACATTCCTTGCACCTCAATTACAAAACTAGCATACAGGAAATCTGTTGAATAACGTGAAAATAATATGACTGGAAATCAATAATTAATTTCGGTTTTCATAGATTATTCGGCGAAAGCGTTAAAATTATACGTTTTACCCAAACGGACATTGTTTGGGTATATTACGGTATATATTATTGACCCGATAGATGCAAGGGTGTAATATAGGATGGGGCAGTCATTGTTGAACAGGTTGGTATCCTTTGAACTCATGTTCTTCCAATCCCGGAGGGGGAAATGAGCTCTGATGCAAGACACCGCACATGAAGGAAGCACAACACGTAATTCCTTACCTGAATATCCCCAACACCATCTGACCAACGGTCTGTACGCAATATGGCAAAACCTTTCGTTTTGTGGCCCATTAAACGCGTTACCTTTATACTGTTGCCTGTAAGATATCCAAACAACTTGTAGGCTCCATGGATCTAAGCATACAGCTTGCATACCTGGATGTTGTGTATTGCAACTTGGCCTCTGGTTATCTGTGGGTATTGCGGGAAATTTTGTATTGTAATATATTGCAATATTTTTTGACGTAATGCGATACATATTGCAATATATTGGATGCGTGAGAAACTGCAAGCAAAGGCTTCATGAAGCTCTCTACATGCTGGAATTCTTCACTATATAGTTATTGTAAATGTACCATAATATATATATATATATACACCTGTGCAAAAGTTAAGCACCACCCTATTTTTACGCACATGCGAGGGTATATTCATGTGCTATGAAGAAAGCAATAGCATAAACATTTATGTACCCATCCATCTTAGTGCAAGAGGTAATAATGCAACTAGAGGAATGCTGATTATGATGGTGGGGAAACACTGTATGTTTTTGTTTGAACTTGAAAATGAGGCCTGAATATGGTTACGTCGACACAACTGACAACTATTGCCCTACAGTTGACACACGTGGCTAGATTGTCATTAATGGTGTCTGAAAACGAAGTTTAACATCTGTGCACGAGTTTGAGACTGTCATTATTAATACCGGGTATATCCACCTTGTGCCTGGATGACGGCCTGGACACGACGTCTCATGCTGGTCACCAACTGACTGATACGCCATTTTGGTATTCGTTGCCATTCAAGATGGAGTGCGTCTGTTAATTCCTGTAGGTTCTGCACAGGAGGATCCCTCCTCCTCACCATGTTTCCCAGAATGTCCCAGATATGCTCAATAGGGTTCATGTCAGGGCTCCTTGCTGGCCATGGTAGGGTTTCGATGGCATTCTGGCGGAGGTATTCATGCACAGCTCTAGCACGATGTGGTCTGGCGTTGTCATCCATGAATATAGGGTGGGTTCCAGGTGCATGATTTACAAAATGAGGGACCACAACTCTATCCAGTATGGAATCTTGATATCTTTGTCCATTTAGTGTTCCAGGTACAGTCAACAGATCCAGCTTACAATCAAATGAGATGCACCCCCATATCATAACGGAACCTCCACCAAATGGAACTTCTTCCATTATGTTACGTTGGTTGTACGCCGTGCGTCTGGACCTCCATACACGAGTTCGACCATCTGTGGCATGAAGCAGGAACCGACTTTCATCGGACCAGTGTACCCGTCTCCAGGATCTCATGTTCCAGTGTCTTCTTTCGTTGCACCACCTCAGACGCTCCTCTTTGTGGTGTGCAGTGAGGAGAGGACGTCTGACAGGTCTCCTAGCTTTCATGCCAGCAGCATACAGTCTCCTTTTGACGGTAGACATTGACACTATTGCGCGTTTCCCATTGCTGGCTGAGTGCTCTGCTGTTGGTGAATGGAGATCTCCTAACAAGGTGACTAGGGCTCGATCATCACGGGCAGTAGTCTTCTTCGGTCTTCCAGATCTAGGCCTGTCCTTCACCTCGTTAGTTTGCCCATGTTTTGCAATCAAACGACTGATTACAGTATGGTTAATGTTCAGCTGTCTGCCAATCTCTCTGCATGACATAACAGTGGTATGCATGCCTATGATTTGCCATTTCACACGATCACTTAACCTTCGTCTTGCCATAGCGGATCACAATCAAGAGCTAATTCTCTCTGTACAAATAAACCACGGTCATGAACACAAAATTCCTAATCTTGTCGCCTAAATCTGTATGTAATGTTCTACACCTCAAACTGGACTTTTACATAACTGAACACGTGTGCTGTTTCCCGCCACGCACGGACATCAAGCGGCGTGAAGTCATGCATGCATGTGCATTTCGTACTTGGAATTATGTCAGCTAACGTGGGGACAAAAAGTATGGCAGCCTAGTTGTACCATCATGTTTCTACGTTCTATTGTTTTTGCTGGTGCTTAACTTTTGCACAGGTGTATATATATATATATATATAGATATATATAGATATATAAAGATATATAGATATATATATATATATATATATATATATATATATACATATAGATATATATATATATATATAGATATATAGATATATATAGCCATCTCTGTCCTCAAAAACATACAGCAAATTAATTTGATTGGAAGCCGTTGCTGTCTTAAGCAGCAATGGCTTTCAGTCAAATTACCATCAAATTATGCAACAAAATAAGTTTTATATGTAACGAATATACTTTTCAGGGATTTGTCGGTGGCAGTGGTAGATGTCATATTGTAAATACTTAAATTATTTACTTACTGATTAATATATTTTAAAGTCAATCTTGTTTTCAATCTGGGATTATTTTGAGAAATAATCTTACTTTTTGGTCCATTTGATATGGACCATTAATAAATTAATGGCATTTGAGTGATTTTACTGTCTAAGACAGCAAATCTCCAATGTCTTCCAGTCAAACTATTTTCAAAATATTCAACATTCAATTCGTCTACTCTAATTGACTAGTTGATTAGTTCTTAAATTGTGTATGTATGACTGCCTTGAAATTGAAATACTATGATTTCACTGCTGAATGCTAATAAAAACAAAATAAATGATTAAATCATGACAGAATTTCTTGTTTTAGTCTTATTTACCCACACGGGCCATGGCAGGTAAAAATCAAAGCTGTGTACATGCAGTAGTCAGACTACTGAATAATACTGATTATTGAGTATTGATTGACTAATGAATAGTAACTAGTAAGATACAGTACTAAGTAGTAGCAGGTTAACAATAAAAAGCATGGCCTGGCAGCTACAAGCTACATTCTCTAATCTCTACAATTTTTTTAATATGCTTGAAGGGTTAGTTTTGAGAATAATGTGACTATTGACTAGAAGCCTTTCTGCTTAATGCCAGAAGGTAGTTCTGTCTAGAGTAGAAGTGGCTGCTATGCAAATAGTAAAATTATTTTCAAAATATTCCGTCTTCAGAATATTTCTGGAATGGTTGCCATGAGATTTAAGTGCTGGGATTAATTTTTTTTATTTATGGCAAATTAGTGAAATTACTAGAAAACAGAAATGTGGAATTAATACTAATATTGTTGAACCACTGAATAAAAGCCATTAGAAAATAGAAACCACAGTTACTTCATATTTTTAGCAGAGCTGCCCAATGGGATCCAAGCAGCCCTCTATGCAGATGACCTCGTACTCTGGTGCACCGAGGAGTACAGAATGCAGCTTGCCTTGGACAGAATTACAGCTTGGGCCAATCGCTGGTGTATTACCATAAACAAAGAAAAATCATCAGCCATGCTATTCTCACTGTCCACCAAAACCAAGGTTGGCAATCTGACACTGGGCAGTACTCCACTCGAGTACGAGGACCAGCAGACATACCTGGGAGTCGCCTATAACAGAAGATTAACATGGAAGGAGCACATCCAGAATGCAGAGGCAAAGGCCAGAAGAAAGCTAAACATCATGAGGAAGCTGGCAGGAACGAAGTGGGGTGACAATGAAAGGATCCTCAAGACCATCTACCTAGGTGCTGTACGACCACACCTTGAGTATGGATCCAGCTCATGGATGACAGCAGCTAAATCTCATCAACAGAACCTCGACAGAGTACAAAACCAGGCACTGCGCATCATTGGTGGAATGAAATCAACACCAATAGAAAAAATGGAGCAGACAGCAGGCATCCCCCCACTTAGTAAAGGAAGGGAATGCAAAGCACTGATCCAAGCTGCAAAGTTCAAATCGTTCAACAACCACCCGATGAAGATCAGGCAAGCACAGCTGTCATCAGGAAGACTTAAAAGATCAAGTTTTGTGAAAGAGACAAAAGCACTTCAAAGGAAACACCAAGAAATGTTGCCAGCACAAATAGAAGACCCAAACCACACCCTTGATCCTCCACCCTGGGAAAACAAACTAGAGAGCATAGCTATTCGCACCACAGTACCTCATCTCACAACCAAAGATGAACATAGTGATGTGAGCAAGAAGGCCCTGACCCTAGCCATGCTGGAAGAAATGTACCCTCAGGAGACATGGATAAGGATCTACACAGATGCAATTAGGAGCGGAGGTGCCGGCCTGCACAAATACCATCAGCAGAACAGCAGACCCTATTGCACAGATTGTCTTTTTATCTGATGCCCGCTCCGTCCTTGAGGCTATCACCAAAGGTAAGCTGCCACAACTTGAAGAAGCACTACAAACCATCAAATGCTTTCGGATAGCATTGCAGTGGATCCCCTCACACTGTGGAGTCCAAGGAAATGAGGAAGCAGACAAGATGGCAAAGGTGGGTGCAGAAGAAAATCAGACCGAAAACATGGTTTACGCATACAGAGATGAAGACTCATCAAGTCACTCTATAGAACACCTCAATCAGAAGATGCCTACCATCATCTCTCGAGGCCAGAGCAAGTGACCATTTTTCGTCTCAGAACTGGACATAACAGACTAAACCAACACATGTACAGGCGGTTCCACCGTATGACATCGCCCGCTTGTCCTTGTGGAGAAGCAGAACAGACCACAGAGCACATACTTCAATGTTGCAGTACGTATCGGCTGATGAGAGAAGAGATCTGGCCTTTGTCAACCTCCTTTCTTGAAAAGCTGTATGGGCCTGTGGAAGAACTGCAGAAAACCACAGATTTCATCTTGAGAACGGCTCTCCAAGTGTGATACCAGCGATCCAAAAGAAGAAGACCATATTTTTCTTCAGGAATATGAGTTTGTCAACATGAGTACACTTGAGAAGTGATCTCTGTGCAGTTACGATGTCACCCGCTGTGGAAAAGACTCGCTCCGATGGTACACTCGTAGCTGGTATAGAAAGAAAACACATAGCTAGTTTAGCTATAAGGGGACATTTATGTTGGTTTTCCTTCCACCAGGAAAGTGGATAATTACTTAATTCCAGTGTCTCTAATGCTCGGTATGTTGTAACCTGTTCTTGTGCAATTACAAGTGTTGGTTTTGCTGGTTCCTGTTTAGTTTTATAATAGTTGTCTCCTAATACATCACATAAGGATGACAGTCTACGGGTTTTACAGGGTGGAATGGTTGGCTGATCATGCACTACTGAAACCTGATTTTGATTGTTCTCACATATTCCATCCAAATGTGGCAGTGGTGGCATTGTAATGTCACCGTTAGCTGCTGACAGGTATTTATGGTGTAGAGACATGTTGAAACTCTGATAACTTGGCCGCTTCACTCGCCAATCTATTAAATGTATCAAACTTTAGCTCCTCATCAATGAAAGGCAAAGATTTGAATCATGGTTCCAATGACGCTGCTAATAACAATGCATCTTTCTCTTTGCCATACCTAGCACAAAGGTCATCATGAACAGCCTCCAACTACTGCAGCCGAATCACCATCTTTTGGTTGCATTAAATGGTTTAACAGTCTTTCCTGTAAAGGCAGGATAATGGACACTGTGGGTGCTGATTCAGTACATAATCTGAGGCTCTAAACAGTTCACTACTTCTTCGGCTAAGGAAACATCATCATCTGATAAAGTAGCCAAATCAGCTTTATCCTTGCACTTTAAGTCTTTACATCGCAGTGTTGATATTACAGCACATTGCATTTCTAGAAATCTCGCTACCATATCATATGCACTGTTCCAGCGTGTTGCGACATCAATGATCAATTTATGGGATGGCAATGACAACAGTGAAGTCTGAGTTTTTAGCAGAGCTGTTGCTGTTGTACTGTGATGAAAAAATGAAACAGTTTTTCGCACACGGGCAAGAAGATGAGAAACATGGTTCACTTTTAGCGCCTTCTGCGCAGCAAGATTCAGAGTATGAGCAAAACATTTAACATGAAAAGTTGGCACCGTTTCATTTATCAATTCAACCCATTTAATCATGTTACTCGCATTGTCCGATACAATGGGTACATGCAGATGTACTGGAATATTCCACTCTGTTATGGAATCTAAAATAAGAGTGGCCAGGTTTACAGCTGTATGTTGTATGTGACTCTGGCAGTTGCCTAGTCTGCAACACATAGGAGCGCAGAGACCAATCCTAACTGTGATGTATGATTCCACTGCTCTGCTTGTGCATCCATCGGTAGTGAGAACGACCTTTTAAAATATAAAGACATCAAATTCATTTACTAACGGTCTTGGTGTTGATTACAGCTACTTGCCTTGCCCTGCCCGCTGCTCGAGTATTTTCAACCCTCTTTTATTGCTTATAGAGTTATAGTCATCAGTTAGCAGCTACGTGTATGACAATATTTAAACATTAGCATATTTCCAAAAATGTTGTTCCCGATCCCACCCTCCCAGGATACTTCATAATAAGGAAATAGTTACCTCTCCGACCAGGATGTATAATAATTGTTGTACATCCCGGATGGAGAGGTAACTAATATTTCCTTATTATTAGCATATTTGTGTGGTGAATATTTGGATACACATGTATGTTGAATATGTGTGTAACAATTCGCCTGTATGATACTTCTGACAAAGGGATCCATTCAAAAGATTCTCGAGCTTGACAAAATTCTCAAGCCACCAATAGCCTCCCAAATATATGTGTCTTGAATTTACATGTATTTATTATTTAAGATTGTGGAAATTTCACTTGGTGGTGAAAGTGCTGAAGGCTCATGTCCAAGTTTTAATGCATCATACTTACTTGTCAGTGCGTACGTGTGTGTGTGCACATGTATGCGTGTTGATTTTCTGTTGGATATTCAGAAAGTAATATGATTAAATTGAAGCTGATGGGGTGATTGGCTTCCACGCATATTATTTTCTAAATATTCACCAAAATAATTCATATACATCGTACAGAATTTGTCCCATCTAGGGTTGAGGATTAAAATTTTACGAACCTACCTGCATTACATCTGGACTTCTGAGTTCTTGTTTGACTTCGTCCACAATTTTATTGTACAGTTTAGGAATTTCCACTTCAGAAAATTGTTTTCTGGAGGGTACACTATACCGTGGATCCAAAATATTAATTAATTTCCGGAACTCATCTCCATCTACAATACTGTATGGACGCAAATCTTTAATTATAAACCTTGAAATTTGGTTTGTAATACGATATGCTTTCGGGGATGAACAGTGGTATTTAGCAGCAAACATTCCAGTGAGTGTTGTTTGTTGTTGAGAAAAAGATGCTGATAATGAACCTACATCAGATGTAGGAGGAAGATCACGTGATTTCTTTATCATTGTTATTCCTTGCAATTTTAACACAATTAACAGTGGGGTGATGACGGCTCATGTGGGCAGTTAAATTTGATGTCCCTCCAGCAAACTTTATTTCCACTTTACATATCCTACACACTGCTTTGTCACTTTAGATAGTTTCAGCCAGAAATTTTTCCATATATCCGCCTTCCCCTTCTTATTGTCAATTAATTCAAACTCTTCTGGCTCTGCCATTTATTTGCTCAGACACGTACACACGCTTTACAACAAAATATTGTGAAAAATCAACAGTTTAAACTTGTTGCTGTATTAAATTAAAATCGTGTTTCCGTCTATCAGCCTATCGCATCAGTACAAAAAAGTGAGTTTAGACTCACAGTAGACGAGCTACTCAAATTGCCTAAACGGCTAGAATTCGCCAATATGAGGATACTACCCGAGTAGCTACAGTAGCTACTCTACAATGTGCATACACTCGCTCAAAAACGCAGCCAGATCGCTCGCTACATCGTCATATAAATAGAGGCATACATTCAATAACATTGCAACACGTGCTAAACCTTTTCCCGCAAAAACACTCTACCATTTACTGGGTCACAAAATAAATGCAAACTTAGATGTAACTGACTGCCGTATTGAACATATAAAATATGCCGCTTCTTATTTTGGCCGAACCAGTTTAATAGCAACGCAATTCACTGGCTCGTTTTTGGCTTAGAGAGGGATATGCCTAATTGCCTCGAATACCTGTTATTGCCTAGGAATCTCACGATACATGGTCAAATTACTCGCCGCAATATTATAATACGATTTAGGCTATGAGATGATAATATGACCACTAAACTGTTTAGAATATACACCACCCATTCTACTGAACAGTTATTCAGTATTTAGTAATTTTAAACACTCTGAAGCGGCGAGGTAACTGTTCCCGGATTTTGAGTTGTGTATCAATAACAGCAAACTAGTTCCCGGTTAAGTTCACTGCACCGTGTTTGTGTGTATCAGTTATAGTAAACTAGTTCCCGGTTTCACTTCCGGGAACCGTCTCTGATGCATTAGAGAAGTGACATACAATATTGGCAAAAACCGGTTCAGTAAGACTGTATCGCGATACGTGTATTGCCATGAACAGAACCACGATATACTGGTATACCGGTAATATTGCACACCCCTACTCCTTTGCATCATCAAGCTTAGCAAGTATTTCTGGAATTTCCTGACAGCAAAGACACTGGCACTCGGCATCACCACACCTAAGAAAAACACACAAAAAACAAGTTTGTAAATAATCATGTATAGTTTTAATTTCTAGTATGATTTACAGATGAGCAGTTACTTATTACATGCTTGAAGAATATACAGCACAGCTCAGAATTAACTTAACATGTTTCCAAAACAAATTAAAATGTACTGTCGAATATTTTGAACATAATTGGATTGGAAAACATTAGGCAATAAACCTAACGCAGCAGCGTCTTCTAATCCAATGATATTCAACAGAACATTTCTTACCAACTAATAGTTTCTGATTTTGTGTTGAAACATGGGAAGTTATTTCTGAGCTTCACTGAAAATGTCAATTTCCTCATACAAAATGTCCTGCAAATTATCAGTATAATGTGGGCATCGGTTTAAATTATTAGCATGCCCTGATGGAATTCACCTCGAAATGCTAAGTTACAGCACTGATGTCTTAAAGCATCCATACAGGTAACTTGTCTATTAAATATTTTAAAACTAATTTAACTAGAAGCAATCTCTGCCAGTATATGAATTTGCGGTCTGGCTTGACTCTTACATGTTGGTTAAATTACTTTCAAAATAATGAACAGAACTAATAGATTTATAAACTAGTGGTGACACCAGAACATGTTTAGTGGGTGGTGGAGAAAGAGACACTATTACACTAGGATGTATGTATAAGGCAAACAATCCATACATAGCGGTCTATAATATGTATACATATGCTTACCGACATTACTGATGGCAATCTGTAGGCATATACTCCCTCTGCTCTGTGAAACCGGTGCGAATTCATGAAATATTACTCCCAATCACAAATTACACACACTACAGTTCTTCCCGAATTAATACTATCCTCATAAAACACATACAAACGACAATACTGTTACAAAAAATATAGACCTAGACAAGGATATTACAGCAGTGTACAGATTTTTTCCTAACAGGATATTAATTTCATGTCATAGATATCAGGTTATCAGCAAAATCTAGGTTCTTTTTGTTAATGCATGTATGGCTGAGGTAGCTAATACATTATTCGTTTATATGTGGAATTACACTAAAAATCGCCGCTTCAAATCTTGCTATATATTTAATAGGCTGTAGTAAAACGTAAACAGTATTGCCAGGTAGAGCACACTGGACAACTTATTTTGCGAACAGTCTGTCCTGCCCCGCCCCCAAGCCCCCCCCCCCGCCCAAGCCCCCCGGCCGCCTGCCCCCCAAACCCTCCGCCCCGCCCCCAAGACCCGCCCCCCCCAGGCCGCCCCCAAGACCCGCCCCCAAGACCCAGGCCGCCCCCCCCCAGGCCGCCCCCCAAGGCCCTCCACCAGAATGTGACGCCAAAAAATCCCCATATTAGAGAAACGCAACTGGATAGGTACACACATCTGTTATGGACATTGATGAAGTACTTTAAAATTTGGTGAAATTGTTACAGCAGAGGCCTTAGCCCCGAGAACCTGGCAGCTCTCCTTCCCGAGCAGCCAACCTCGGCCCCATGCAGCTCTCCTTCCCGAGCAGCCAACCTCGGCCCCATGCAGGAAGCTATGTGCTTCTCCCAGATTAAATGTTTGTCCAAATAGACTCCTAGGAATTTAACATACTCGGCCTCCTCTATTTCTTGATTGTCTATATAAAGTTTTGGGAGAGCAGCTTCTTCAGGTTGGCTAGACCTTGTAAATAGTATAAAGTTAGTTTTGTTGACATTTAGAGATAATTTATTAATTTTGAACCAATTTATAATTTTTTTCCATTTCATTATTTACATTTTTGTATAGAGTATTTATATCCTTATGTCTACCAAAGACATTGGTAATGAAGGTTGGTTAGTGGCATTGGGTAAATCATTCATGTATAGTAAGAACAGCAGGGGTCCAAGGATTGAACCCTGAGGTACACCGCAGACTAATTTTTTGTTTCCTGAAATAGCACCATTAACAGCCATTTAAATCAGATTATGCTAGAAACACATCTTTTAAGTTCTGCTTTTAAGTATTCCAAGCACTATTAGCTGTCAGGATCAAGATATCCATAGATGTAGTTTTAAAAGACTCAAAACCACTGCCTCAGTTTCTGCAGATATTTAATACGCGCGAACCGATTGGTTCATTCAGACAAAATGTGGAATTTATTAGCCAACTATTATTACTATTACTAAGATATCACCCTACATCGCCGGAACTTGGTGAAGTACTATACGAGTTCACTACACTACATTGTTGTTTCCTGTCAGCTTTACCACTTAACATCATTCAAGCGGTGATGCCATACTCACTGTGATAATTATTTTAACAATCCCACTGTATACCCGCTTCTTAATGAACCTTACATATGAAAGCTTTTACGAACTGTTTTAACAAATACCTGCTTTTTAATGAACTCTACAAATGAACATTTGTAAAGGTACTATGTGACACCAAGTAGTCTTAAATGAAAAATAATAGCAAAATTACAATATTCCCAGCATATTTTTATGCATATTTCAGAAATCGATTCCGACTGCTTATAAATTTACAATATTAAAACTGCAGATGATAACATTTTTTGGGCAATGCCATTTTAATTTAATTTTTACAGATCTAAACAACATAGTATTACTCCATACAAGTCCATACTCTAAGACGTTAACCCTCCCAACACTGAAACCACCGCAACAGCTTCCAATCAAATTAGTTTTAAAATATTCAACAGATTATTTCTTAAAGGTTAAATATCCATGAACATGCAATAATTATTGCATTCAAAATTTCAGAATGGGTAAAAATGAGAAAATGTTATGATCGATCATTAATTGATCATCGGTTAGTATGTAAAACCAATCATCGATCACAAAACTAGTACCAATTCCCAACACTACTGCCCATTTGAGCATACAGTATAATGTTGTCAAGCCAACATATTTTGAATTATTGATTAATACATTTGCTCAGTTTTCCAGTCATAATGCAAACCAGGTCAATATGACCTTGTTTCTGAGGAATACACATCAAACTTAAATTCTCCATTGTAAGGCTCAGGGTACATGCACATGATTTGGGCAATTGAGTCAGAGCCCTTGGACTTTGTTTCCTTTAAACAGCTTACATTTATTCACAAGTACCACTGTACATTTTTTTTGCAAAGCATAAATTGTATAGCTTATAGCAAAAATGTACATATAAATTAAGGAAAATCAATGCTTAATTGCAATTTAGTAAAAAAAATTTGCAAAGCAGATACAGCTACGCATGATGCAAGATGTATAGCCGCTACCACAATATGGGTAGCAAATTGACATGTACCAGATAAATTATGCCCAGATTCAAATACTGATGTTCCCGGTGAGTTACACAGACCCGTCTGTCTTGTTCTACCAAGATTCAAGATTATTTATTCAATAATTCCAAGGTAAACGAATTCACAAATCATGCCAGGTTGTCCGCCCAAGGCAGTGCCTATTGTTATGGCGGACACCTTACACACATATATACAGGTATATATAAATTAGACAAGACAGTACTTACACAAACAATTATAAATTCAGACATTACATTTACTACTTCCTTATTAACCCTTTGGCCCTTGATCCACATAAACAGTTTAAATTTCAAAGAGAAAAATATGTCAATTCGCGGGTCAAGAGGAGACCACCCCTTCCAACACCCCCAGCACACCCCCCCCCCCAGAGTTCACCACCGGTTCAATTATCTTGTCAGTCATTACAGTGGAAAGAAAAACTCCTGGAGTGGGCCTCTCAGTCCGCGAACCAACATATAATACTGTAACAGGGTGTGTGTAAGAGTTAGTCACTTGGGTTATTATTATTATTTAGCGATACATATGGGTAGTAAATAAGGACAAGACAGTTACGTAACAGACAAGCACAGAACATAGTCACGTTCAATAATATACATGGATGTCTATGATTATAGATACAACAATAAACATTTATATATTTTTAGGGGAGGGTACTTTTACTTATAATGATGATATACTGTTTACAGGATGCTGGCTAATGGGGAGCATCCTTGGACAAGGGAAGGGGGATGCAGGGGATGGGTGCTCATTCTCCTGCTCGTCCTGTAGTTTGTTACTATGGTAATTGAAATTATTATTGGATATAATAGCAAGTGGAGTCATCTAGTCATAATTCTAGTAGTAGTAGTAGTAGTAGTAGCTGCAGCAGCAGCAGCAGCAGCAGCAGCAGCAGCAGCAGCAGCATTCTTTACCTTGTTTTGTAGACGAGGCGGGCCATTTTTGAGCTGTACTGCATGAGTTCGATAATACTAGTATGTGTTAATCAAGTGGTTTTTTATTGTTTTCTTGCAGAATTTTGTTGATAGAATTTTCTCACGTGTTTCCTGTTTTATGTTGTTCCATAGTTTAGTGGCTGCAAATGATATTCGGTGTTTTCCTATGTCTGTCCGTGTGTATTGCTCATGTAGTTTATGTCTGCTTCTAGTGCTATGTTGGTGGATGTTAATATTGTTTATAAAGAAGGGGGCTATAGATTTGGGTAAAGTGTCGTGGTGGAAGTTTTTGACAATAGTTAGCATTTGAGATTTTCCTATGTCGGTGAGCTTAAGCAATTTTTCTGCTTTGAACATGTTTTGGCCCTCTGCTGGCCTAGAAAATAGTTTGATGCTTTTTTTTTGGAGACTGTTTTTGTAGGTGTTAGTCCAAACAGCGTTGCAGTAAGTGAGGTGCGGGAGGATCAAGGTGCTGTACAGTGTTTTAACCGTGGCCTGTGTCATATATGGTTTTAGTCTTTGGATGACACCTATTCCTCTTGCTACTTTTGCAGTAACTGTTTCGATTTGTTTGGCCCAGGTCAGGTTTTTATCTAAATATACTCCTAGGAACTTTGCATAAGGGGCCTCTTCAATTTCCTTATTGCTAATGTACAATTTTGGAACCTCTATTTATTAATTCTCTAGATTTTGAAAATAACATATAGTTTGTTTTATCCACATTTAGTGATAATTTATTTAGTGAAAACCAGTTAGTAATTTCTTCCATTTCCTTATTTACATTTTTATATAATGTAGCTATGTCTTCATCAGAGCAAAAGGCATTGGTGTCAAGGTGCTGTACAGTGTTTTAACCGTGGCCTGTGTCATATATGGTTTTAGTCTTTGGATGACACCTATTCCTCTTGCTACTTTTGCAGTAACTGTTTCGATTTGTTTGGCCCAGGTCAGGTTTTTATCTAAATATACTCCTAGGAACTTTTCATAAGGGGCCTCTTCAATTTCCTTATTGCTAATGTACAATTTTGGAACCTCTATTTATTAATTCTCTAGATTTTGAAAATAACATATAGTTTGTTTTATCCACATTTAGTGATAATTTATTTAGTGAAAACCAGTTAGTAATTTCTTCCATTTCCTTATTTACATTTTTATATAATGTAGCTATGTCTTCATCAGAGCAAAAGGCATTGGTGTCATCAGCAAATAGTATTAGTGACATATATGGGCCAAGGATGGACCCCTGAGGGACACCGCAAGTTAGTCTCCTATTTTCAGAGCAAGTTGCATTGAATTACACACATTGCGTTCTGTCACTTAGATAACTTTCAAACCAGCTGTGGCATGGTATACTATTGATTGTTGTTTTGCTTTGTGCAGGCGTATACGTTTCAGTTTTCATCTTCATAAATCATCATGGCCCGTCTGTCATTATATGCCAGAAACCGTGTTGTGATACTGCGAACTAAACACAAGAAGCTCAAGGATTTACAGCATGCGTGCTAGAAGAAAACATTGAAGTATCTAGGCAGTCCCTTTCTGCACTTCTTAAGAAGG
Source organism: Chaetoderma sp. LZ-2023a (assembly GCA_034401795.1). NCBI lineage: Eukaryota > Metazoa > Mollusca > Caudofoveata > Chaetodermatida > Chaetodermatidae > Chaetoderma > Chaetoderma sp. LZ-2023a. The sequence continues at coordinate 41,493,923 of CM067362.1, read as the reverse complement.
TAGACAATTTCGGAACAGTGGCTAATCTCCCTCAAGCAGGCAGGATATCGGCGTGGGGTCTTCAGCACCTAGATTTTATAGACCGTTGCATTGAAGAAAATCCAGAGGTTACTGCAAGGGACTTGCAAACAATGTTGTTCAGTACGTTCAAGCTTACATTAGCATTGTCAACAATAAGACGAGTGAGACGTAAACTTGGTTGGATTTACTCATCAACAAAGTACTGCCAGATGGTGAGACATGTTAACCGACCTCATCGGTTAGCTTTCTGTTTGAATTGTATTGCTACTCATGAGGATTTCAGCAATGTTATCTTCACAGATGAGTCGTCAATCAAAATCTCAAGTTCCCTGCTCAAATGTTTTCGACGGAAAAATGCTCCCAGAAAATTGGGTGGGAAACCCAAACACCCTACAAAAGTAAGTTTTGTAATACATCTAGACAAATCCCTGAAAAAGTAGATTCTTTACGATATAAAACATCTTCTGTTGAATATTTTGAAATTAATCTGACTGGAAACTATGGTTGCCTTGAAAATGAGATATGGGAAATTCATTGGTGAATGGGTTAATGAATAAATACACTCACTGTGATATTATATGCACCTGCCAAATGTGGGCCAATGACTGTACACATCTGCACCCAAAATATGGGACAAGGGCCCGACCTGGACCATTAGTGTTTTAACAGACATGACAGATAATTTTCGGAAAATCCAAGATGGCCACCAAACAAGAGGCCCAAGGGCCTGTGGCGCTCACCTGGACCATTGGCATTTAAACCATTTGCATTTAAATAGACATGAATGATTTTCGAAAAATCCAAGATGGCCACCAAGAAATTGACCAATCAAGATGCCTACTGTCATAGGATCTGAAATCAGGCTTTGATTGAAGGAGTAATGTTTTTAAATGGTTCCGGAAAACTTTAAAAAATCATAAATAGCTGCCAAAACAGTGACATCAAAATTCTGAATAGAATTTCTAGAGGCTATGACAATAGGATACTTCCAGCCAAATTTGGTTGCGATTGCCCAAGCGATTAATGAGTAGCATTTTATACGAATTCCCATTTTTCAGAAAATCTAAGATTCTGTGTACATGTTCTGAACGGTAGTGGCCTAGGGGTTTCCAGCTGAGTTTAGTTGAAATCAGCCCAGCAGTTAATGAAAAGTAACCTTTTAACTGATTTCCAAAAAAGTTCAGATAATCCAAAATGGCTGCCAAAAAAGATGACCAATCAAAATTCTGTATACAAGTTCTTAAGCCTACCGCCATAGGAGTCTGGGCCCAAGCAGTTAAATTGAGTTATTTTAGATGATTTTCAGCCATTTTTTGGGGAAAATTCAAGATGGCTGGCAGAAAAATTGGCCAATCAAAATTCTGTATAGAAGTTCTGAAGCCTACCCCCGTGTCATAGACTAAATTAACCACACATATGGGGAAATTCAAAGTATATAATGTCATGTCACGATGAATATTCAGTACATCCTTAAGTCTATTTATTGACCTTTTAATGTCTAAATTTGGTCAAGAAAATTCACGGCCCAATTCCTTCAGCTTCAGCAGTTCTGGAGAAGTAATTTTCATCCTAGATGGCCGTCGAACCATTTGACTAATCAAGTTCCCTTGGAAAAACTTGGTTCAGCTCTTGCCCTAGATGATGTTTCATCTGTTTCTGAATCAATTCACCAAGTGATTTCGGAGATTTTTAACATTTCTAAAAATCCAAGCAAATTGGCTGGTCGGCTTCATTTGAACAAATTTTGATATCATCTCTATGCCCCTATGGATGCTTTCTGTCGAATATAATGAAAGGTTTATTTATTTATTTTCCATTTATTGTTCGTTCAGGTACATGTTTGGGCAGGAATATCATTCCGGGGTGCAACCAGAATATATATCTTCCAGGGGATAATGGACACTGGTTTCTACCTAGAAATTTTAGACACACATCTGCTGCCGTTCATAAATGAAGTGTATCCCGACCATCATCGGTTCCAGCAGGACAATGATCCAAAGCATACGGCCAGGTAAACTTTAATATGAATTGAAATTTTAAGGATAAGGATGACCCCAAAAATGTTGAAACCAGTAGTACGAGAGCGCTCAAATAAATTTTAATCATTTTGATATTACAGATTAGAATGTGATCATATACAGTTAAACCTGCTTTAGAGACGACCTCTATGTAAAGACCAATTTATTTGAGTCCCATGAGCAATAAATCAATATATTTGAGTATTTGACCCTCTATAGAGACCACCTCTTTATAAAGTCTGCTTTGATCTGGCCCCAATGTGCTCCTTATAGGCAGGTTTCACTGTATTCCTCAACAGAACATGAGATTGGTATTTCACACAAAATTTGTCGGATTATTAGCTAACTTGGCCTAAATGACCAAATGAGCTTATGTCATGGAGGCCATGCATCCGTCAACTATTTCTGTAACTTCCAACAACTTCTCAAGAATCACTAGACTGACTTGATTTTTCAACATAATTTGGCAGAAGTCATAACTATAATCCAAGTAGGCTTGCAGGATTTTTGCTTTGAAACCTCGCGATCGATTTTATAAAAAAAAATCGCGTAGGTCCAATTCCCAAAAGTATAAACCGTGTTGTGTCAAGTCACGAAAACTGGGACTTTCTAGAAATAAATGATACAAAAATATCACGAAATTAGAACACAATTTCATGCGACAAATTCTTACCATCCAACGTCTATGCTTAATGTATACCTTATCCATATATGAGTGAAATTATTAATTGGCACCGCCTAATATTGCGTATAGTTTAATAAACCATTTATTTCATCTAAATTTGATATAAAATGTCGCAGAGAAAACATATAAATTACATGATGTATCAGTTCCGCTTATAGCCTCCCTTTGTAGGACGAGTTTAGGTCATTACCGGAGTAATGCAAAGGCCTTAATATTAGTACCCGGGGAGATACTGTGCAATCCACATACATAGGACGGTAGCTCTGAGTAGGTGTGAGTGTAACCGCGTAAACTCGTCCTATAGTGCGGTTTATAGTTGCTTTCAGAATGTACGATTTACATTTAAGATTAATCAACAGAACGCACAGTTCAAAATACAACAATCTGGAATGCTGTTGCTTTATTTTTTTTAATAAACTCAAAAATGGAAAAAGTATTACACTGCCTGAAATTGCTAACTCGAGAATTAAAAAGAAATATGTTCACTGATTATTGCCTAACACTGTGCAACTAAGTATATACTTGGTATTTCACAACAGACTCAGGGTCTGTAGTGAAAGAAAGAAAATTATATGGCGATTCGACGGAATAACTAGTTGGTTTTCTCAATGACAAAGGTGTTATCTCGCTATTGTTAGCTTTTTCATTGTAGCGCTTTGTGTGTCTTCAGATTTTAAACAAACGTGAAATTTTTGACGATTTTCCGATTTTTCCTCAATTACACCGTAAAAATCGTGATTTTAAAAATAAATCGAAGTCACGCAAGCCTAAATACAAGTTCAGGTGAACTTGATCAGCCGTTAGCTTGGATTTTGCTCTATTTAAAAGTCATCTCTAAAAACAACAAGATTTTGTATAAAGCATCCTTGGGTCATAACAAGAGTCCCAAGGGGTCTGTGTCGCTCACCTGGAGCACTGCGTTTTTGGCAAAATTGTTGGTGGGTGGTTTAGTAGTCTTAAATGAGTTTGTGGACAAAAATATGGCCGCCAAACACGCTACATTTTGATTGGTCCACTGCGGCCATGTTTCTGACGTAGCTCCTTCTTTAATGGCCTGATCATATCTCCCCAAGTTTCGGTCCAACCCGCTCAGTGGTTCTGGAGTTGTTTTGGCAAAAAATAGGTTATCTAAGATGGCGGCCAAAGAATTTGGCCAATCAAGTTCCTCTGAACAAACTTGGTGCAGCCTTTGCCTTAAATGATATTTCATGCGTTTTGAATTGATCCCCCAAGTGGTTTTGGAGAAGATTTTTAAAGACAATTCTAAAAATCGACCAAAATCAAAGATGGCGCGAGAATACATTTTAAATTTCCCTTGTGGTGGTGGGGGGGGGGGGGGTGGCAGGGCGAAATTAGGTCAATCAAGTTCCGTTGAACAAATTTGGGTCTAGATCATATTTCATGAGGTCTGAATTGATCCCTCTTTGGAGAAGATTTTAATCCAAATTGGCTTCGTTTGAACAAAATGGAATCTATGCCCTAAGGATACTTGCTGCCAAATATAATTTAAATCGGCCCAGCAGTTCTCGAGAAAACATTAAAAATTTCCCATTAGGCCATCCATAAAAGATTCTGTTTCCTGCAAACCGGGTGTAGACAAGATTTCAGTAGGGAGGGAGGAAATTAATTTTGTTTTAAATTATTAATTTATTTTAAAGAGGTCATAAATATTTGGTTTCCAGATATTTGACCGATATCAATTAAATATGGTTGCAATTGCCAAATTTGTTATGTTTTTCATGTCACAATTAGTCAAATGGATTCACATTGCATACAAATGGCAATAAAACATTGTAATTTGTATAGTTTGACAAATGTATGCATGTTTTAACATTTATGCTGGGTAAAAAAATAAATAATTTATTCCCGGCCGAGTGAAAACAAAGACAAATTTCACCCGGGAGGTTTACAGGAAACGAAACTATTTTTGCCTTGCTTTTGGCGGGAAAATGATCCAAGATGGCCAGCAAACCGTTTATCCAACAGTTTCGAAAATTGCAAATTTGATATCAGAATACCCTAAAACCGATTTCGACCTCAAAATCCATCAAATACAAAAATCCAATTTGGCTGCCAAACGCTATATTTTGATTGGTACACCGTGACTTTACGTATCAACTTCGCTTGAACAAACTTTAATGGCCCTTAGTCCCTATTCATATATCACAAATTTCAGCCTGATCACGTCATTGGTTCTAGGGAAGAAGTCGTTTTTGCGAAAACTAGGTCATCCAAGATGCCCATTGAACAAACTTGGTTGAGCTCTTGCCCTAGATTAAATTTCATGAGATTTGCTCCATTCCCTCAAGCGGTTTCGGAGATTTTTAGACATTTCTAAAAATCACCCAAAGTTCAAGATGGCCACCGGGCAAATTGGCCGATCGGCTTTGTTTGAACAAACTTGGATCCCTAGGCCCTAAAGATGCTTCCTGCCAAATATAATTGAAATCAGCCCAGCGGTTCTTGAGAAGTTGTTTAAAGGAAAAGTTGACGGACACACGACGGACGGTCGCCATGACATAAGCTTACATGGGCTTTCAGTCCAGGTGAGCTAATAATGCAAATTTATTCAAATCAATCCGATCGGGCAACTTAACTGGCAGTCAGCTTGATTGCATAATTTTCCACAAAAATGATCTGAACCGCTGAAGGGGGTCAAGCTAATGATTCAAGTTTGTTCATGTATGTACAAAAAATATGGCCACTAAGCCCAAATAATGAGGTCACTGCATCAAGCATGCCAAGGTCAAAGCTCCCAGGGTCTCGACTATTATAGAGCACTGCGATATAGCCTGTGCAAACAATGTAAAAAATTTCTCACAACCCAGACCAACCTTATAATACTCGCAAATCAAAATTGCGCATTAGGTCTCTTGATGGATTGACCATAAACCTTGTCAACATGTATATAAGGCACCTAATATCTGCCTTGAAACAAGAGGCCGTTGGGCCTGTGGCATTCACCTGGACCATTCGCATTTAAAAATCCAAAATGGCCACCAAAAAATTGACCAATCAAGACTCGTTTAATATGTTGAATCCTACCGTCATCGTTCCACTCAAGTTTTGTTGAAAACGGGCTATTTATTGATTGAAGTAGTGTTTTTAAATGGTTCCAGAAAACTCAGAAAATCATAGATTGTTGCCAAAACACTGAATAGAATTTCTAGAGGCTATGAAATTATGATCCTTCCAGCCAAATAAGTGGTTGAAATTGCTCAAGAGATTAATGAGTAGTAGTATTTTAATTGAATTCCCATTTTTCAGAAAATCCAAGATGACCACCATCAAAATCTAAGTTCCGAAGCGTACAGGCCTAGGTTTCTTCCAGCAGAGTTTTGTTGAAATCGGCCAAGCGGTTAATGAGTAGACGCCTTTTAACCAATTTCCCCAAAAGTTAAGAATGGCTGCTGGAAAAATTGACCAATCAAAATTCTGTATACCAATTCTAGTCTACCCCGATAGGGGGGGGGGGGGGGTCCTTCCAGCCAAATTAGGTTGAAATCTGCCTAATGAGGAGTGACATTTTTTAGCAAAAGTTGATGGATGGGCGGGCAGTCGCCATGCCATAAGCTCACTATTCTGACCAAGTAAGCTAAAAATGAAGTTGTTTCGATGTAAAGAGTTTTAAAGACATTTAGCAATGACGTACACTGCTTACTGTATGGAATGAGTTGACTGCATGTCTGAAAAATGTTTTAGTGGCACTACTGCTCTTCATTTCAATTTCTAACTTCTTTCAGAATGACGGGTGTCTGGATGAGAGAAAATGAAGTTAACTGGTGGCCAACACCGGCTGAAAGTCCAGACCTAAATCCAATTGAAAACATGTGGGCTGCACTCAAGAGGCATATCCAAAAAACTGCGAAACCGACTACATTGGCTCAACTCATTAGAGGCATTCAAGATTTCTGGTCAACGGTAACTCCTGAGATGTGTCAAAGATATATTCGTCACCTGCACCAAGTATTCCTGTTGTGGTAACGAGAGGTGGTGACGCTTCTGGATTTTAGTCCTCTGTCATGTGATCCATTTTGGCATCAGTCACTCATTTGAACATCAGAATTATTTGAAATAAATTCCAGATTAAATCAACTGCTTTTATTTTTAGTCCGTGTCTAAAAGGCCCATGTCAGATTTGTAGCCGAATTGCAAATACAACACAGCTTAACCCGTCTGTAATGATTACCTTAACTAGCACCAAATTGTGATCACTCGGGATGACTGCTATCTTTTCGCACAGCAATTATACTCGAGCTAAGCCAACATCGCAAAGGTTTGCTGATAAAGATAAAAGGAAAATGTGATTATTAGTCTTAAAGTCTAAGGGCTTGTGAATGCATTGACGAAAGCTGATGAATACATGTATTTTCAAACAAATTTGACTGGACGAGGCTGCCATACGAAGCAACAGTTAATGAACAGGTCACAGACAATCACCATGCCATAAGCCAAGCATTTTGCTATCCTACATCGTGGAACAAGCAGCCAAATAATTAGGTCACTGCATCAAGCATGCCACGGTCAAAGCTCCCAGGGCCTTGACTATAAAGCACTGGGATATAGCCTTTGCAAACAACATCAAAAGATTCTCCCAACACAGACCAACCGTATAATACTCACTTGTCACGACTAAACACCCAAGTTTTTGGCAATGTTTTTCTCATAAACAGCATATCATATAGAGCCCCTTGAGCTATGTTAAAGAAACTTGAGAAGTTCGTATACTGAAAGGTCAGGCCGGGGTATACTAGTTTTGCTTGATATCATCTCTATGCAAAATTAATGACTACGTACATGAAATAATGACAAACGAACAAGTTGTGTGAAGAGGAACATTTATTTAACTAATACATGGACGCATTTATTCTCCAACCGTCTTGGACACCCTCCTCTCCCCCCCCCCCCTACCATTCAAGACTGACATGACTGATAGAATCTGTTTATATATTAACTCTCTTGGCATGCTTCGTATCCAAATTCAACCAATTTATGGAAGACTCATTTGACAGATTAAAGGTCTTGTGTACCCATAAATTGAGAAGTTACATATGAAATGCCTGTTGATTTTTTTTAGCAATTCCTCAAGCATTACCCCATAATCCAGGATTTGTCAAGCAAAAAGTTCCCGTATGCACATGCAAATGTCATTTGTCCAACAGCAAGTACTTGGTGTTAGCTACTAGACTATTCATAGCAGCTCGACAGCATGTACTTCGAATAATGTTCAGTGCAATAGTATCAATTTCCAGGAGAATGCAAGTTGACTGTTGTCAAACTTTTGCTTTCAATGACAGCATTCAGTCAAATTTCAGTCAGATTGGATATAAACTTGAATGAAAATGGTTGCTGTAACATTTTTCAGTCAAATTATTTTCAAATAATCAACCATACTGTCAATTGGGACATGCCGTTGCTGTCATTGAAAGCAACAAGTGTCACACAGATTATTGTCACACATTGGAACAGCTAGCTCGTATTCCACACAGATTATTGTCAAACTATACAACAGCTAGCTCGTATTCTCTCCTGGCAATTGATAATATTGCACTGAACAGTATTCGAAGTACACACTGTCAAGCTGCTGTGAATAGATTCTAGTTGCTTACACCTCAAGGGCTTTCTGACAACTGTCCACCTGCATGTGCAGACGGAGGCATTGCATGCTGTGTGAATATTGCATGCTGGGCACATTGCACACACATCAGCAGGCATCTCATATATCGTGAAAATCCTCAATTTATTGGTACACATGACGGGAACTTTAAAATTACCCTAGAGCATGCACTCATACACTAACAATACACCTCTATAAGCATCTTTACATTATACCAGTCCAACAGACTAGTGAAGTTTTTGTACAACTTAGTGTAGTGTACTTCTTTTCTTACCTCATACGCCACATGAACAAAACAAATCTTTGAAAAGGCGTTGAGAAGCCATTTCTGCCCAGCTGATTACTATTTGAGCAGTGACACCCAACCTGGAACTATTTCATCCGTAAAATATACCTGCCTGTCATTATAATCAATAACATTGACTAGCATTGATAACAGGCTTGTAAAATTATTTGCAGACCAGTAGTTTCGTACGTTTACCAGTATATGATTTTGTAAAATCTTAACGCTGTTGTAGGTACAAATACACAGATATTGAACTGGGGTTCAATTTAGCGTCCCTATATTTTGAATGTTAGTATGCCTATTTTTTGCAGGTGCTAAAAATTATAGGACAGATTTCATGTCTATTGGTGCTCCTCCAGAATACAGCAAAACCCATTTTTGTGCAGTGCTTAATTTTTTGTTAACCAATATCCTGAGATCATTCCTTTGTCCGAAACATTTGAGCACAGCTTGACATTTTGATTGATGACTTGTGAAGATAACATTGCTGAAATCATCATGGATAGCAATACAATTCAAACAGAAAGCTAACTGATGAGGTTGGTTAACATGTCTGACCATCGGGTAGTACTTTGTTGACGAGTAAATCCAACCACGTTTACGTCTCGCTCATCTTATTGTTGGCAATGCTAATGTAAGGTTGAACGTACTGAACAACAGTGTTTGTCCCTATAAAATGGTCTATAAAATCTAGGTGGTTAAGACCCCCACACCGGTATCCTGCCTGCTCGAGGAAGCTCAGATATTGTTCTGAAATTGTCTAACTTCTTAAGAAGTGCAGACAGGGACTGCCTAGATACTTCAATGTTTCCTTATAGGAGAGCATGCTGCAAATCCTTGAGCTTCTTGTGTTTGTTCGCAATATCACAAGTTCACAACCCTTGCAAAACTGCACACATATGTCATTTCGATTGAAAACTCATCTGCGAAGGTAACATAACATGTCTGACCACCTGGCAGTACTTTGTTGAAAAGAAATCCAGAAAGACTATGGTCACAGTTGTCTTTGTTGACAATGATATTGCAGTGGTGAACGTTGTTAACAGCAAGCATTGTTTGCAAGTCCCTCACAGTAACTTCAGGATTTCCTTCCATGCAATGGTTTATAAAATCTAGGTTGGGAAGCATCCTTCCGGCTGACGGAGGTGACATAAACAAACTAGCACTAGTACCAACCGCGATAAATATATTTCAATTATTTATTTAACCCTTTAAATGGGCAGGCCAGCCAAAACTGACCTCTACACAGCGGCCTTCAGCCGGGTTCGAATTTTTCAAAACTGCTAGTCCGCAGGACTAAGACAGATCCTGTAAACTTAGGACACTATTTTACACATTTTATTACCAGCACATCATCAATTATTGTCAATACTAATTGCTCATAATAATAATCATAGGCAGGCACAGTGTATGGTTCAATCAGTACTTAAATAACTTGTCATCAACTTATTTTCAAAGATTTGTTCTGTTTATGTGACTTTTAGAGATTACGGAAAAAACGCAGGTTGAAATTTTTCAAGCAGTTAATGATGGAAATCCAAAAATCCAAAATGGTCACCAAACAAACTCCACGGTGGCCATGTTCTTTATGTATCAACTTCCCTTGAACAAACTTTAATGGCTCTTAGTCCCAAATCGTATCTCAAATTTCGGCTAAATTCCTTCAGCTGTTCTGGAGGTCATCCAAGATGGCCACTGAACCATTTGGTCAATCAAGTTATCTTGAACAAACTTGGCTTAGCTCTTGTCCTAGATAATGTTTCATGAGATCATTGAAGAAACGCGAATCTCTACCCTAAAGATGCTTCCTGCCAAATATAATTGAAATTGGCCGTGGTTCTTGAGTTGTTTAAAGAAAGTTGACTGACGACGGATGGTCGTCATAGGTCCGTCGTCATAGCATAAGCTCAAAGGCCAGGTGAGATAAAAATGGTGACAACAAAATTACTTCTAGTTAATGCGACAAAAATTGTGACAATAAAATTACTACAAGTTAATACGTCAAAAATTGTTGACAACAAAATTACTTTTAGTTAATGCGTAAAAAATTGTGACAATAAAATTACTTCCAGTTAATCAGTCAAAAATTGTTGACAACAAAATTACTTTTAAATTGTGACAATAAAATTCCTTCCAGTTAATCAGTCAAAAATTGTTGACAACAAAATTACTTTTAGTTAATGCGTAGAAAATTGTTGACAAAAAATTACTTCCGGTTAATCAGTCAAAAATTGTTGACAACAAAATTACTTTTAGTTAATGCGTCAAAACTTGTGACAATAAAATTACTTCCAGTTAATCAGTCAAAAATTGTTGACAACAAAATTGTTTGGTTTAAACGTGATTTATTTGTTCAGATGGGAGCACGATAAGACTTAGAGTCTTATGCCCGTGTCTCCCATACACATACAGATTATTCAAAACTTTTTTACAACAAAATGGCGGCAAATCATAAGTTCACAAACAGGAAGCTACTGAAAGCGGTTGGTGTTAATTATGTATTGACATACCGTATTACAGATCAGTTTGTTCATTTCCAAGTTGGTAGTGTAAGTCCCGTATAGAAGCTGGTTGACCGTAAGATTAGCAAGGGAAATATCGTTCAAGGCAAGCTGATTTTGGAAAACGACTCTGCTCGTTAAAAAGGGCACAATGTAAGAGGTAGTGGTGTGTAGATTCATCATTGTGCCCACAAGAACAACTGGCAGATTCCGACAGAAAGTTGTCAAATAGATGTCGGTTTAAAGAACTACAACCATTTCGGAGCCTGCATAGCATTATGTTGGCAAACCTCGGGCCTACGTAATACCACTCAGGGGGTTGTCGTATGGATGACATAGCCTTGAGTTTGCTTTTAAATTCTAGAAGAGTGACAGAATCTCTCACCGGCACAGGAAGCATATTCCAGGCGCGGATCGTTGCTGGGAAAAAGGATCCAGAGAATAGCTCAGTACGGCAAAATTGTTTCCAGTTAATGCCAGAAAATTACAATATTACTTCCAGTTAATGCATAAAAAATCACAATTAATTTTTAAAAAATCGCTGCTGTCAATTTCACCTGATAGTTATCACTGAAAAATAGATTTATATAGCAATAGAGTAAATGGTTCAACAGATACCATCTAATTCGTGTTTTAGATTAGAATGCTCTGCAAGAATTCAGCGGAATTAATTGTCTCGACACTCCTCTACCAATAAACAACGCTTGGATCAAATTTATTAGGTAGAATAGTAGACTTACTGTGACATTTGAGCTAGACACACACACCCCCCCCCCCCCGTATCATCATGCTGCCTCGTTACATTTATATGTCCAAGCTTGGGTGCAGTAGGATTAAGCAACACTAGAATAAAGGCAATAATGATTTGCTAAACACAAAAATTTTAAGCTGACGCCATCATTGTTGTCGATACCTCAGACGAGACAACAAAATACATGAACACAAAGTTACAATAGGACATAACACATTTGCTAGTCTGTTAAAGGTCTATAATGGGCAATAGACCAATTCACAATTGACTACATGGCATAATGCCATGAAAAATTGACCTTGCTCTTTCCCTTATACTAAAGCGATGCACCGATTTTCGCTTAGATATCGTGAAGGAGTGCGGAAAAGTGCGGAAAGCTGGTATTTTTCGTATTTCTTAAGCCGAAAGGGGGCATAAACTCGAACTTGGTGTGTAACTTCTCATACCAAAGCAATATATCAATTCTCAGTTGAATACCTTGAAGGACTGCGGAAAACCAACTGCGACAGACAGATGGAGTGCAAGCCTATAGTACACACACACACCCCACACCCCGGTTTTAGCAGTAGGGGACTAACAACAAGAGGTCCAAAGGCCTGTGGCGCTCAAATGGACCATTAGCATTTGAACCATTTGCATTTAAATAGATATGATGGATAATTTTCGTAAAAATCCAAATGGCCACCCAAAAAGATTTACCAATCAAAAATTTGAATAGAAATTCTAGTCTACCTTGATAGGGTCGCTATAGCCAAATTTGTTTGAAATATGTCAAGCAACGAAGGAGAAGCAGCGTTTTGACAATTTCTGGTAAATCTTTCATAAAATCTAAGATTTTCACCCAAAAAATTGATGAATCAAAATTTTGAATGGAATTTCTGGATCCTACAATAATTGGACCCTTTCAGTCAATTTGGTTGAAATCGCTCAGAATGCTAAGAAGAATCATTTTGACAATTTCCGATACACTTCATAAAATCTAAGATTTTCACCCGAAAAATTGATGAATCAAAATTCTGAATGGAAGTTCCGGAGCCTACGACCATTGGGTCCTTTCAGTCAAATTTGGTTGAAATCGGTTAAAATGGTAAGTAGAAGCATTTTGATAATTTTCGGTAAATTTTTAATAAAATCTAAGATTTTGACCATCTTTTTAGTCTACGACCATTGGGTCCTTTCAGTCAAATTTGGTTGAAATCGGTTAACATGTAAGTAGAAGCATTTTGATAATTTCCGGTAAATTTTTAATAAAATCTAAGATTTTGACCCAAAAAAAATTGAGGAATCAAAATTCCAAATGGAAGTTCTGAAATCTACAGCTATAGGGTCTTGCAGCCAAATTTGGTTGAAATCGGCGAATTGGTTAATGACGAGTAGTGTTCTAAAGCAAAAGTTGACGACGGATGGATGGTCGCCACGACAAACTCACTTAGGGCCAGGTGAGCTAACAACAAGCGCCACCACCACTAGGACCCCCAGCAAGCACCTAAACCCCACCACTGTCACCACAACCAGCATAGGCACACACACCCCTAGCATACACATCACCACCACAGTCAGATAGTTACTATAATCCTACATTATCTTGCATGTCCCCCTACTGCCAAGTAATACGGTGGAGAATGAAGGAAATTTCAATTTCCCTTTCTCCGAGATCTGGGCCCTAGGACTATAGACTTAGTCAGCTTTACCGACTCCTGGAACCGGGTACTCGGCTCACAACTGCCGAGTACCCGTTTGCTATGAAGCTCATATTGTTTGCATAGCCACCAAACAAGAGATACCTATCCATGGCTTGCCTCCGTGGGGCTGGGAGGCTGGGTCCGTAATAGAATAGCGAGTATTGTTAGATCTCGGAGAAAGGGAAATTGAAATTTCCTTCATTCTCCTTCGATCAATACTCACCATTCTGTTACTTCTGATATACACCAGATTTGATCAGTAACCTGGTGGGAAGGGGCTAGCCATCAATGCTACTTTTGCCCCTTGGAGAAAGAGTTAGAATTGAAACTTGACTAACCTAAAAGGACCGTCAAGTTAACGGAGCCGAATCACATTCGCATCACTGCCCCCCCCCCTTTCCTCCTAAGAAAAGGGAGAGAACTCACGAACATGCATCTCGCCTGAAAACAAATATGCCAAGAGGGTTAACCGCTCTTTGCATATCCACATGTATTAGCCTGGGAATGAGCATGAATATATAAGATGAATGAACATGATATATAGACATAATACAAAAAACTCAATATTGAATTACCTCATGATATTTGGATTCCAGATGTGGAGGATGTGGAGCCTCCAACCATTCACTTGTCCAGCCATCAGTGATCTGGTTGTCATCCTCTCGCTCGACCATGTCTGCTTTAAATTCTTTTCTTACCAAAGTGAAAAAAGGGTGAAGAGCAGTGTGGTCACTTAACTATCGTCTCAAAACAGCTAAAGCGAGTGGATTGGCTGAGTCTGACACATCCCTCATATAGTAATCCGTGAAAGAGGACTCACAGTGCCATTGTGCAACATCCATGATGTCCTCTAACGGAACACCACTGTAAAGGGCGGTCGAGGCAGCTATTCCCATAACATTGTGTGCCCTTGCGCATTGCACCTGGTGCACAATCGCAATCTCATGGGTAGTCTGAATGCATTCGACTACCCAATGAGAGATAGAATCCATGGATGCGGCGCCATATGGCTTCTTATGGCAGATGCAAACATGGCTATCTTTCGACCGTAACGAGTCTGTCCGTTTTTTTGTACTTAGTCAAAGCACGGACTGGGCATCACGATCAAACCTAGTTAGTTTCGGTATAATGATCGATTTGCCGGGATGTCTCAAAGATTGATTCTTTGACATAAACTCTGCTCTTGGCAGTGGACACAGACCCTCTCCGGAGACAATAAATCGGTCCCTCTCCGCTAAAAGTGCATGGATCTCACTGCGCCTTCTAGCCAAGGAAGCTGCCAATAGAAAGACCGCCTTTAGAGTCAAATGCTTTAGACTAGCCGAACACAACGGTTCGAAAGAGTGCTTGGCCAGTACATTAAGCACTAAAGATAGACTCCAGGCTGGAATGACTACCGGTTGTCTCGGTCGGAGATTGCTCATTCCCTTCACCATCACATTCAACTGGGCCACCTCTGGACTATCCCTGTTGGCTAGACAACGGATAACTGATGCCAAAGCTGACTTGTATCCAGCAATTGTGACAGGAGCTAGTCCTGAAAAGAACAGCTCACAGAGAAAGTCTGCTATTTGCTGAATAGTGGATTGATAGGTATCAATACCCTTTTCTTCACACCAGTCTGCAAATCTGTTAACCTTGTTGTTATATGACTTGAAGGTTGACCTCCTCGCAGCTGCGAGGAAATCTGCAGCTTGTCAAGAAAAGCCTTCCGACGTGGAATGTTGTTTGATAACATCCACGCAGTCAATTTGAACATTTCGGGACGCTCGTGTAGGAAGCGTCCCTTGGCCTGGGAGATTATGTTCGGAATCTCGGGTAACTGGGTTCCACCAGCAGATCTAGAAGATCCGTGAACCGCGCCCTGCTGGGGCAAAACGGCGCTATTAGCAGGACCAGGCACGGTTCCTCCCTGATCTTCACCAATATCTTCGCCAAAGCGTCTGTATCAATGGCATTTGGATCTGGAATCGGCGAGACATAAGTCATGATTTGAGAATTTTCCCTTGTGGCGAACAACCAAACCCAATGCTCGAAGATCCTGTGTAGAACTGGAGGGTTGAGAGTCCATTATGTTGGCAGAATTATCTGTCTGCGAGACAAAGCATCCGCCAGAATGTTCAATCGCCCAGGAATGTGAGCTGCTTTCAAAACAACCGAGTAATTCCTGCACCATTGAATCAAGTGGCACACTCACAGTGTGGGTGACTTGGTCCCGCCTTGGCGATTTATGTATGATACCACTGTCGAGTTGTCCGAGCGTATCAATATCACCTTGCCCCTGACTTTTGGAAGAAACCTTGGCATCATTTCCAACAGATTGATATGCAGGTGGCTCTCCTGCGATGCATCTGTGTACACGGACAGCTGGGGGTGGGGTAGGTGCAGTGAAACTCCTACTAGGAGATTCTGACGCTTTTTCCACGTCGTGGCGGCGGGGGTCGTGGCTGTGATTGAGTTGGTGGTGGTAGGTAGTGGGGGTTATGGTGGTGGTAGGTAGTGATGGTTGAATCGATGGCCCTAGTGTTGCTTTTGCTGGTCGTGGTTGCAGTTGCAGCGGTGATGGTGGCATGGACCAGGGTTGTGGTGGGCATGGTGAGTGGTGGTGTGACTGTAGTGGGTGTTCTTGCAGTGGTGGTTGTACACATGGTGGTGGCAAGTTTGTGGTCATGATTGCAGAACCGGCAACAGGAATCGGTGAGGTTGGGCTGAAGATGATGGGTGATGGTGTGGATGTAGTGCTGGTTGGCGTTGTGGATCTCAACGTGGCGGCGGTGGTGATTGGTGGATTCGGTGGTGGTAGTGATTGTGATAGTGGTGGTGATGGTGGTGCTTGCTGTTGTGGTGGTGGTGGCTCTAGTTTGGGTGGTGGGTGTGGTGTGTTTATTGTGGTCTTAGTGATGGTGCTAATGCGTGGTGGTGATGATGATGTAGATGGTGCATGTGCTGGTGGTAGTGGTCATGGTTCTACTAGTGATGTGTGATGGTGATTGTTGTTGTGCTGGTTCTAGTTGTAGTGGTTTTAGTGGTGGTGTTTGTACTTTTCAGAAAATATACTCCAATCATTTGACGTGCTAGTAACACTATTGTTATTATGAGTTTGTTCATGTCCGCGCACCGCATATTTTGTGAAGCGCACTCCTGCCACCCACCCACTTTACTATTGTTATTATGAGTTTGTTCATGTCTGCGCACCGCATATTTTGTGAAGCGCACTCCTGCCACCCACCCACTGTCCCACCACGTGCAGTTAGTGTCTCGTCTGGTAAATAGAGCATGCGCTTGTTACGGGGAGAACGTAGTCCTTGTTTATATTGATACATGCATTGCACCCAGGTAGCTATAAGCATAGTCTGTCTATATAGGTCTATCATACCTTTCACAAAATCCTCAAATATGTAGTTAAATTATTTTATTGACAATTGCTTTTAAAATATTTTTATTCTCTGATGGGAATAGTGTTGTGTGGTGGCACTTGCATTTTCGGGGGAAACACATTGTGTTTTACGGCATTGAGCAAACTGGCTTTTACAGCGGGTGTGGATGTGTGCTCACAAACTTGGCTACTCAGTGCCGAGTTTGAACTGAATATTCCTTCCTTTTACATTGCGTGTTCAGCTTTAATTATAGTCATTGTACTGTTGCCCTCCGAGGTGAGCTGATCTACCCGTATAGCGTATAGTAACCGTATAGTAGTTCTATTCTAAATGTGTATTTTATGTTGTAAACGTGAAACGTCGATATCTTTTATGGCAATTTGACTGACAATTGTTGCTGGCAATAGCAGCAACAACTTTCAAATTATTTGCAAAATAATCAGCACAAAATACTAGTTAACGTTTTTGAAAACAATTTGACTGAACAACTTTCAAGCAAATTTTTCTCAAAATAATTAGCAGGATTTTCAATGTAGTAACACATAATTCTGAAGGTATTTCTAGCAATTCGATTGAGTCGTTGCTGACTAACGCAGCAACAACGTTATCAAATTCTTCTCCAAATAATTAGTGTCGAGCTGCCAATATCGTTAGCACATGTTTGTACAATTAACTAGGCTTGTCATACATATAATTTAGAGATCCGCGTTGAAATTTATTTGCATAGCTGAGCAGGTCAGCAAAGCACATGCACGTGCATTTGGTGACACGCTTGCTTACTTACTGACTGAGCAGTTTTGAACATATTTCACGCCTGATCTTGACAATGTACAAAACACACCTCTACCAAATTGTACACACACATATATCAGCTGACCACATTGAAAACCTGGCAATGATTATTCTGGGAATAATTTGATAATATTGTTGGTGATTTAGTCAATGACTGCCAATCGAATTGCTCGAAATATCATCAGAATGTGTTATTACATCGAGTTCTACTGATTATTTTGAAAACAATCTGGTTGGAAGTTGTTGCAGTAACGCTTTTCAGTCAAATCGTTTTCATAACATTATAGAACTTGTATTTTCTGGTGCAAATAATTTGAAGGAAAGTTGTTGCGGCCATCGACAGCACAATTATCTGTCAAATTGCTATAAAAAAAATATCTAGCATCGCACGTTTCACCCTTACAATGGGAAATACACATTTAGAATACAGGTAGATCAGCAAACCTCGGGGCCAACAGTACAATGTCTAGCATTAGTGTTACGGGAATGGTTTTATACTGGGCGTGACGCAACAGCGAGAACAATAGAATCTCAAACCAGAGGCCCAAGGGGCCTGTATCACCTGGCCCATAGGTATTTCAACTAGAATGCTCTTTATCAACAAGATGGCCATCAAACCGTTTATCCGACAATTTCGAAAATTGCAAATTTGAGATCAGAATATGCCAAACATGCTACATTTTGATTGGCCCATGGCGGCCAGGTTTTTTGATGGATCAACTTCCCTTGAACAAACTTCAATGGCCCTTGGTCCCTAATCATATCTCACAAATTTAGCCCTGATCCCTTCAACGGCTCGAAGCCGTTTTCGCTACAACTAGGTCAACCAAGATGGCAACCAAACCATTTGACAAATCAAGTTCCCTTGAACAAATCTGGTTCAGCTCTTGCCCTAAATCATATTTCATCAGGTTTGCATCAATCCCATAAGCGGGTTGAGATTTCTAGACGTTTCTAAAAATCGGCCAAAATCCAAGATGGCCCCGGCCCAATTGGCCGATCGGCTTCGTTTGAACAAACTTGAATCTCTACACCCTAAGGATACTTCCTGCCAAATATAATTGAAATCGGCCAGGCAGTTCTCAAGAAAACATTTTAAATTTCCCATTGCTTTAGTATAGGAGCTTTTGGCGGGAAAATGATTCAAGATGGCCGCCAAACCGTTTATCCGACAGTTTCGAAAATTTCAAATCTGAGCTCAGAATACCGCAAATCACATACAAAACTAATTTCGGCCTCAAAATCCAATATGGCCGCCAAACACGCTATATTTTGATTGGCTCACGGTGGCCATCTTTTTTGCCGGATCAACTTCTCTTGAACAAACTTTAGTCGATCCCATCAGCGGTTCTGGAGAAGTCATTTTCGCTACAACTACATCAACCAAGATGGCCGCCTAACCACTTGACCTAGATCATATTTCATGAGATTTACATCAATCCCCTGAGCGGTTTCGGATATTGCCGGCCAAATTGATTGATCGATCGGGTTCATTTGAACAAACTTTGATCCCCATGCCCTACGGATGCTTCCTGCTAAATATAATTGAAATCATTTAAAGGAAAAGTTGACGGACGGACGGTCGCCACGGCATAAGCTCACTTGCCCTTTCAGGCCAGGTGAGCTAATAATGGCTGCTACTAAAATAAAGCAAAATGGCGGCGATATTTTCCTAATGTTATTGCTTCAGGATAACTTGACCATGTACCTTGTCTTGTCCGACTGTTACAAGAGGAGTAGCCATTCCGCAAAGTTAGATGGATCACTTACATCATCAAACCTATGCGAAATCGATGCTGTCAAATCTGCAATCGGCTTTGTAATTTTTTTAATGGGTCAATACAGCGTTCAATGCACACATTCATTCAGGCAGACTATCACATGATAATATATTCACTGATATTATTTTTGATCTGGTCATACCCTTTTCACTACAATCGAATGTATATCATATAAAATATTTGCCCATATTTGGGGAACTTATCTCCTTTAGGTGTTTATATACATGCAGCAACAAAATAAGTGGCTCACTTGGACGTTTGGACCACGTGAGCTAACAACAACTTAGATGTACTATTATAGGGCATGACAGATTTTTAGTCTGGGGACCACGTAAACCGTTAACTCTCGAATTTGTTCAGGAAAATTTAAATTTTCTTATTGAAAATGTCCATTTGCAGACAAGAGGACAATTTATGAAAATTTAGCGCTGGAATAACTGGCTCTTTTATCGAGCCAGTTATTCCAGTGGTAAATTTTCAAAGATAGTCTTCTCTTGCTCTGCAAATTTACATTTCTCAGGACCACTGTAGAAGGGATTTTTAGCTGATATGAGTGTTAAAGGCAAGTTATTATGACAAATAGAGCACCATCTATGAGAGCGAGTGATATAGAATCTGTCAGTTAAAGATTATTTTAGCGATTTGACCCTCACAGGTGAGAAACAAGAAATTCTTTATTATGTAAGGAATAGTCTGTTGAAGATTTTGAAGCTAATTTAACTGAAGCTGTTGTGGCAGCAACAGATTCCAGTCGAATTAGTTTCAATATATTCAACAGAACCTTTTCCTGTATAGCTGTCTTAAAATTGAGTCACCGGACCGGTCTCAAGACCACTGCAGGTGTATTTGGCCGATGAGTGTTAACCCTTTAACGCTCAAAACAGCTTCTGCAGGGGTCTTGAGAAATGTCCATTTGCAGACCAAGAGAAGACTATTTTTGAAAATACCACTGGATTGACTGGCTCGATAAATGTACCAGTACTAAATTTCAAAAATAGTCTTCTTAGTCTGCAAATGGATATTTTCTATGAGAATTAGGATTTTCTTGAACAAATTCTAAGATTAAAGGGTTAGTGTTAAACTTGTTACTGTACTGTGCTATCGCTGACGATTGGTTCTATCAATAGCTTTAATACAATGCCTCCATACTTGCTCACTCGTACCGTGTTTGATGCAACCGAATTTGAAAAGAAAGATGGTAACAATAAGTCATCCTCCGATACGTCGAGGTCGGGCGAGGCACAATGTAGTGGTATATTCATAGATGCTGGTTATAATATGCTGATGAATATGCCAGTGAAGAAAAACTAGGCGCACATGAAGGCATAGAGATAGGTGAAGATGTGGTGTGTATACCTGTGGCCAGACTCGAGGCTTCGATTGCTGATGTCGGCGAAGATAACCCCGGGTCGGTTGCTGTCTGCGAAGAGAAACCAGCTGTGATTGCTATCGGCGAAGAGAAACTAGCTCCGATCGCTGATGGCGAAGAGAAACCAGCGTCAATTGCCGATGTCGGCGAAGAGAAACCAGCATCGATTGCAGATGTCAGCGAAGATAAACCAGAATTACACGACGTATGTAGAGGTGAAGACCCATATGAAGGAGTTGGTGGTGTAGATGAATGCAATGACTGGCTAATCTCTACCAATGTAGAACTCGTTGCATTAAGTACAGAATTAATTTTTTTAAGCTCGACTACTGTAGAGCATACATCATTGCTTGTTTTCCACATGTCTACCTTGTCCATCACTTTTCTGAGTTCACCTTCCGTCAGTTTAATCTTCAACGGAGAAACACTTCTTTCCAACTTTGCTATCGACTTCAGTTGGCATGGTTGGTGCAGGAACACCTGAGGCCACAGTCGCAGCTTTCTATATAGTAAGAACATTTTTAAAGGCAATGACAAACTGTAGTTTAAGTTATAACATTCACACCCATGCCTGGAAATTTTCACAATATATTCTTCATTTTCTGGACGTGTGTAGCCATTTTGCAAAGAAAATATTTATTTATATGGATTGGTTACAGAAACTAAATTGATTCTGACAGGTTCCCACGTACACAGTACTGGTGTTCAGTTTTAAACAGATTAGACACCAAGATCATCCACAAAAATTGTTTAAAAATGAACTCCAGTTTCTTTGCTACTGACAGTAAAAGATAGAATGTTGACATCAGAGTGGTAGGAGTTAACCCGGTAGTAGTTAACCCTATAACACTCAAGCAAGCCAAAAACAGATTCTGCAGATGTCCTGAGAAAGACCAGAGCAAGACTATTTTTGAAAATTTACTACTGGTGACTGGCGCGATAACCAAGCCAGCCCTTACAATCGTAAATCTTCAAAAGTAATCTGCAAATGGACATATCTGAGAAAATTTTTATTTTCTTCAACAAATTTGAGTGTCAATGGGCTAAAACTCAAATTTTTTAATTGAGGGTCACCATGAACATTGTGTCCCAAAATCAAAAGCCTGCTTTTGGAAAACAAAAGCAATCTCCCAGCTAAGGTTGCTGAAGATACCTTTTGTAGAATGTGATTTATTGTTCATAAATGCAATTTCTATAATTAGATCACCATGATCTTTAAGGCTTCATCAGGGAAACAACCTCCATGCCAAGGTAGGTGCAGATCCATTCAGTATAACTAGTTATAAGTAACCAGGAACTAACTGTATGATCAGTTCCTGGACCATGCAATTTGTTCCTGGCAACACATTTCCTATGGAAATTTTAGGAGGTTTCTAAAAAAGATGGCTGATAGTCAAATTGACTAACCGGCTTTGTTTGAACAAACTGATTTCTATGACACCAGGATCCTTCCTGTCAAATAGGGTTGAAATCGGCAATAGTACATTTCCTATAGGGATTTTTTGCAGGGATGCGTCCTACGAAATGTGGATTTCCTATGGAAATTTTAGGAGGTTTCTAAAAAAGATGGCTGATAGTCAAATTGACTAACCGGCTTTGTTTGAACAAACTGATTTCTATGACACCAGGATCCTTCCTGTCAAATAGAGTTGAAATCGGCAATAGTACATTTCCTATAGGGATTTTTTGCAAGGATGCGTCCTACGAAATGTGGTTAACATTTGGCCGGTGGTTATTAGCTCACCTGGCCTTGCCTGACCCGAAAGGCCACGTAAGCTACCGATCCACGGTTCTTCAAACGATGCTGATCGGTCAATTTTTAGCAACGTCTTTAAAATCTTTACGGAACCACTTGGGGGATCGATGCTAACGTCATGAAATATGATCCAGGACAAGAGTTGAACCAAGGTTGCTCAAGAGAACTTGATTGGCCAAATGGTTTGGCGGCCATCTGAGATGAACTAGTTTTCGCAAAAACGACGTCTCCAGAACCGCTGAAGGGATCAGGCCGAAATTTGGCAGATTTCATTAGGGACTATTAACGTTTGTTCAAGAGAACTTGATCTTTCAAAAAACATGGCCGCAGTGGTCCAATCGAAATGTAGCTTGTTTGGCAGCCATATTGGATTTGTTTATGTGATAGATTTTAAGGCCGAAATTGGTTTTACATAGGTTTTTGGGTATTCTGATTTCCAATTTGCCATTCAAACTGTTGGATAAACGGTTTGTCAGCCATTTTGGATCTCATACTAAAGCAATGGCAAATTTCAAATGTCTTCTTGAGAACCACTGGGGCAATTTCAAGTATATCTGACAGGAAGCATCCTTACGGAATAGGGATACAAGTTTGTTCAAAGGAACAAGATCGGCCAATTTGGCAGGTGGCCATCTTGGATCTTAGTCTATTTTTACAAATGTCTAAGTCTTCTCCGAAACCACTTCGGGGATCGATTCAAAACTCATGAAATATCATCTGGGGCAAAAACTAAGGCAACTTTGTTCAGGATTGACCAAATGGTTTGGCGGCCCTCATCGATGATTTAGTTTTTGTGAAAACGATTTCTCCATAACTACTGAACAAATTGCAGGGCTGAACCAGAAATGTGGTTTCAATACAAATATGACTTGACTTTACGACTTTGCAATGAACTATATAGTTTTACTTCAAAACTTAAAACAAGAGAAAGTCAGTTGGAGGCAACCCCCCCCCCCCCCCCCACACACACCTGTCTTTTGGTCATGATCTTGCCAAGTTTCATCCGATTCCCTAGGAAACTTAGTTACAGTGACACGATCTTTGGGCTGTATGGCCAGACGATGTACGGTCCCCAAAATCAGTCATGCATGCCAATGAATTTTTTTTAACATTACGCACATCTTTGGATGGTGTACAATCATCCTACCAAGTTTCATCTGATTCCCTCTGGATGTATGGCACAGAAACAGTGTATGTGGCTGGTGTGTGTGTGTGTGTAGCAAATATAGGCCTTACCAGCATGAGGCCCAAGGGCCTGTAATGCTAACCAGTAGGATCTGAAACATTTGCATTTAAATACTGGTAGACATGGAGAATTTTCGAAAAAATCCAAGATGGTGTGTTGGATAAAATCCACCAAGCTGTTACTGAGATGCATTTTGACAATTTCGGGTAAATTTAATCAAATTTATGATTTTCATCCCAAAAATGGACCCATCAAAATTCTAATGTTGTGCATTGGGTAGAAGTTGCAGGGCTGTGATGTGTTCCCGCTGTGTTTATTTAAACAAACTTGGTCTCATTTGAATATCATCAGTATCAACAATGTTGACAATAAAAGCTAAAATTGATAATTTTTGGACTTGCTTGATAACAGTGATATTAAATGGGACCTCACTTGGGATCGTATGTATATCCATAATTATCCTCGTCTGACCTCATGGGATTGCATTTTGATCTGTCAGGTTATTTATTGCATTGGATCTGTCTGTTTGTCTGCGGCTGTTTCTTAGACGCTGGTGACCCAATTTCCTTAAAATGTGTACATGCATGTAAGAAAGAGTGCTACAGTAAACTAGGATTCCCAGTTTGGGAGTGACTGGATTAAAATATTTGGATCCGAATCCGTATCAATTTATTGTTGTATGTCTTTCTCGGAAACTACTGACCCGATTTGATTCAGATCTTAACATAAGAATTTAAAGAAAAGATGTTGCAGTAAACTAGGAATTCCAAAGGTTGGTAGTGATGCAGATTATAATATCCAGATCCGAATCCGGATAAAATTGCATAAAATCTGAGAAAACATAAAGGGCGACGCTCTGTAGGCTTTGTCGTTACCTAAGCAGCAATAGATTCCAGACAGAATAGTGACAATATATTCAACAGCAATTTGGTTCAGGGCTTCCACTAATTTCTAAACACATGAAGTCCCCAGACTTCCAAGGTGGAGTTACTGAGAGTCCAAGCAAGAAACATGGAAGTCTAAAATGTTTCAAATGCGGTAGTGGAGTGATTGCGGCGTAGTGCTACCATGCCAACTATATTAACTATTTTTGGCAAAGTAACAGATCACTATATATAAAACTATATATCATTAGAAAGGGCAATAAAATACCTTTAAGTACATATAAACTTTGTATGAATAAAATATATTTTAGTTAGTCAACGTGCCTCTCAAAATGGACATACCTTATAGGATAAATACATTGGTATATTTTTGCAAAGTTTATCGAAGTTTTTTTAAATTTTACAAATGCCATTGATAAATTTAATCACAATGGTATTAAAACTAACAGATACCAAAGTTTCGTGAAGCTTTTCATCCAATAAGATGTGAAAATGACAATTATATTACGTCATGGTACCATACAATTTCGAGAAATTCCGGTCATGATTTTGGGGTGGGAGGCCTCATTCAATGTTGAATAATTCCTTTATACATAATCGAACACATACCAGGGTTTCTCAGCGTTGACAGCGAATAAATGGCAAATTTTATGCTATGTAGCATTGCTGGGTGCACTCAGCCGTTTAAAAAGCGAACGCGAATGTTTTACACTAAGATTCTATAGCATCGGACATTTTTTCGTAGCGACGTCCCAAATAGGAATCGTTTATGGTGAAAGACCGTGAGAGAACGACAGGAATTTGTAGAATTGTACCTGTGTCTAATATACGAGTACCACGCTCATTACCCGTTATTGGCAACACCGTATCGCGTGATATAAGATTGATGCGTCTGATTGGTCGGGAATACATGAATATTAATTTTTCCGGCAAGATGGCGACACGATCAGCTGTTTTGCAAAATAGTATGTGTGTTCAAATGTCAATTTATACATATTTCTTGTACGCCACAAACTAAAAAGTAGACAGATGACTAGATTAACGATATTGCCAATCGGGAAGTGGGATGCCGATATATTTGACAACTTTCGCATCTCAACTCGCCCTAATTACTGACGGTAATTTGAAGAGTACGTTTTCTTGGAAATTGTAAACAATGACACGCATTGATGATTGAGTCTATCGGATTGTTTATCTATAACCGTATTGTGATTTCGCGACCAGAGGTAAACGAAATTGATTTATATATTATTGGGTCAGCTGCTCTCTTAACACAATCTATAACTTTGTCGGTTAAATTAGTCATTGAGTAACTGAAAACTTACAAGTAACAGCACATTTACTAATAATCATTGCTGACTGGAACTTACTAATAATTCCTTAGAAAACAAATATTTCACTATTGCCCTGGTTACAAACATTCTATCACCATTTACTGTGTGGCCAGTATCTTCTGATCAAAGCTGAAATAAACTTGTGTGCCCAAAATCAAAAACAATTGTCACATTTGAACCTGAAATTCCAGAACTCCACATTTACAGTCATTATAAATGTAAGATGTTGAATATTTTGAATCCAATGTGAAGCTGGTGCTGCCTTAGCCAGTTTAACTAGTTCCAAAATATTCAACAGAATTTTTAAACATTCGTAGCAAATTTATTATTCGCTTTGTCGATTGAAAAGGTTAATCCAGTAACTAGTAGTCATACTCCCTCCTTGGACGATATATGCCCACCATTTATTATATTATTCATTTCATTTCTGCGCTAAAATCTGAGGGCGGTGTATGACCATAACACCTGTTGTCGGGTCATAATGTTTACCAGTATATGGGCCATTCTACCAAAAAGGACCCATATTTGTACCACAATATTAAAAAAAATAAAGTCGTCAAATACATTAATCTTGATATTCCCCTTAAAACATGGACATTGTTTGTATCAATTCTGAAGTATTGTGAACACCACCCTTGAGGCTTTCTCACACCAACTCGCCAAAAATGGGTGCTAAACTACGAAAATTATGTCATGTTTCATACGTTATCCATGATTTTCTTTTGCTTTTTACCGATTTATCAAGAATAATAATGGAAATAACTATAAAAATTATAACACAAGAATGGGATATATCACGTTTATGTATAAAGAGAATTTATTTGCTGTAGTACCTGCAGATAATGTAATAAACATCTATTTACAGTTTTACATTGAGTGGAATAACACCCCGATGCTCTTCCATAATATGAAGTTATGTCTTTATAACACATACCACAAATGTAAACCAGTAAGGAATATGTCTTAGATATAAAAATAAATCAGAATAACGATTAAGTATAATATTTATTATGAAATATCACACATAATCACGATAGTTGTCATGGGTTTTGATGTAAATCTTTTGAAATATCTGTTTGACACTGTCTCTATTGGTTTTAAATGCCCTAACAATAAATAAAATCCAAATCAAACTGGTGCAGCTTCTGCATAAATATAAAATTAATATCTGTTGAAAACATATAGCATGATAACGTAGGAAACATGTTTATTACGATATTGGTGCCTTAATTACTAAAGGACTTAATTAATATAAAGCATATAACCTAATGCACACTCATGACAATTCAGATAGAAGATATGAGAACATTAATAAAATAAACATCACATATTCGATTCATTAACCCCGTTTAACCCCATATGCATGATCAAAGATACACTCGATAGTGAAATACACGTAGCATATTTTGCAAGCAGACAATTTGTTACCCATTTCCCAATGCAAGACCGGTGTAAAACATCATAACATATATCGTTAATCAGAAATATAATCCCAAGGAGTTTGTTATTTCGCATCAATTTGCATTTAGCTCTATTCCTTCAGATAACGTAAACAACATGTTTTTTATGTGTTAAGTTTACAGAAAGATGTATGATAGATTTCACATATCTAATGACTCCATATCTGACTCATTTAATCTGTACATTCGCATAGATTTGCCTGTAGTTATTGGCTTATGGACAACCTTTACTATATTGTCTCTCCCTACCCATATACAATCTTTTCTTTTTGGCCACTTAAGGAAGCCATCATGGCGACCACACTTCTCCATAAAGGAAATTAGGAACTCGTTATCATCATTGTCTTCTTCTTCGATCACGCCTATGTACAGTTTCCTATCATATAAAGCAGCCACAAACACCCCTAGTTGTAGGTTATTCACATCATGAATAGGCAATGCAGCACCTTTATCATGTATTGGAATGTGATCAATGGATTGAGCTGGCACTGGAATAGGTAACATTGGTTCTGTCTGCTCCGGAATCGCATCTGCTCGTTTTGCGGTTTTAGTATGTTTGGTCCAGCCATCACATGTAGGGTGAAACTGGCCTTCGGACCAGCAACAACTGGAAAAGCATGTCGTGTCACGGGTGTAGATGTTGTCTTCTTTTGGCATCACTGAGTGCAATTTCATTGTACCAGGTATTCTAACCGCTCCGTGAGATAGCATCTCGTCATTCCCCTTCTTTACCTCTTCCTTGGTTATCAGAAGATACCGAACTTGTGATGTAATATTTGCGTCCCCCCATTGGAAGAACTGATAGGCATTTTGAATTAGGATACCCTGCTTAACTGCCAAATCGGCACTCCTCTTAACTGCACCACCCACCCCATCGCATGGGCCCTTCCCATGACCGCTTTCATAATATTGCCACGTTGCGGATATGCCAAAAAATTCACTGTGCATTGCTGTCATATTAATGATGTTTGCATTGCGGTATTGACTAGTGGGTGAATCTGAAAGATAGTGTATTGTCTCTACATTTGGGACCGTTTCTTTGATCTTTGGTACTAAATGCTTAACAAATGAATAAACAGTCCCTGCATTGTGTGCGGTTTCATCAGATAGAAGTGCAAAGCTTTGGTGATGGAGTACATCATTCCTTCGGAAATGGAGCACGGCCGGATGAATGGTCACCTGAACTTTGGAGTAGTAAGCGCTGCTAACCTCCTCGTTATAGTTACAGACATAGTTTTCTGCAAAATCGAGTTGGACTGTCACATGGTTCTCAGGCAGCGTGGCTTTCAGCAGACGGATCTGTTCGTACTGTGTGATTACTCGTTCATTGTGTAGTTTAAAGTTGTCAATTTGTTTTTTGAATTTTGTAACAAATTCTGCATTCTCTTCGACGACCTCTGTCAATGTTGTCCTCTTAATTATTTTGTCGTTGAATGGTTGTCCGATCCGCTGCCATTCCTTATATCATATATGTTCACTGTCAATATTGTCTAGAGCTTGGTGTACTTGTGCCCTGTCAAGCTTTGCAAATGTATCTAGGTTGCAGGGAAATGGTGTGACAGATTTCAGTGCACGAAGCTTCAGAGCGACATTCTGGTGGGATAGACACAGGCACACTTTACGCGAGGCATAGCTGATAGGCATAATGTTCTTTGGGCGACAACGACAGAAGAAAGCCAGACTTAATTGTTTGTCAGGATTTTCACTTAGAAATTTATCGTGGAGTGAGCGGAGGCATCCGTTCAAAATATACCTTTGGATCTTCTCTTTGCCAACTTTGATTACGTCACGTTTACCCGGAAGACACGTTGAATTATCATCCCGTTGTAAAAAGATGTGAACTGCCCGGCGTAATACTGCAGATCTAACAGCCGTCTTCTTCACACCACTTTGAGTAATTTTCTGGCTAATGCCCAATTTCTTGGCGATGTATGTAGTACTTCTGCTTTTACCTTTGGTGGATTTGATGACAGAACGGCAAGCCTTTGCACCAGACGTTTTTAGGCACTTCATGGTGGCATGGTGATGAACAAGTGCCCTTGTCACAAGCGGAACCTTCCGAGGTGAAAGTCCTGCACTTCGCATTAGTTTGTTTGCTTCCTTCACGGGTGTGGATTGCTGTCTATTTGAAGTCTTGCTTGGTGCCAATGGTGATGTCCGAGTTTGTGTTCGTTGAACTGCTTTCTTCAGGCGCCACACTTCCCGCTGTAGTTCATAATTTGCGGTTTGAAGGGACGCGTTCTTACGTTTGTAGCACATGACAGTTCGATTAATTCGTTTCCTAGACTGATCTTTAGGGCTACCACGTTCATGAGAGGGTGCTTTGAATTTAAATTTCACCATTAATCTGAAAATGAAATTGAAATGCTAAAATAATACACAGTCGATGGCATACCTTCGCAAATCACCACGTTTCATGACTTTGACCTTCTGACCATCTGACCCTAAGGGGTGGAGTCAATAAAAGTGACATCTTGCAATCCACAATCATATAAATATAAAACAGAGTATAACAAATTTGGTAGAATCCCCCGCCCCAAGGGGCAGGATGAGATAGTGTGGTGGACAGTTTTTTATGATATTTGACATTTTTATTGTTGACCCTATCGCATTAACCCCCCCCCCCCCCCCCCCACACACACACACACGGAGGCACGCATACACGCGCGCAGCGCAGTGGCGGGGGACGAATATAAATATACCAAATTCGACGGAATTCTGACAGTAAGTTGTTGGTGAACAAACGAATGGAGGCGACGAGAGAGAGAGGGGGTGGTGGGAGAGGGAGAGAGACAGTATGAGGGATGGGTGGAAGGAGAGATACGGAGTGAAGGAGAGAGACAGCGTGAGGGAGTGACGGGCAGAGAGGGTTGGAGAGCGAGGGATGAATGTATGGGAGGAAGAGAGGGTGTGGTGGAGGAAAAGAGAAAGATGGGGAGAGATCAGTAGCGACAATCTTAATGGAAATCAGTATGCTGTAGATTATGTATTATATCTATAATTATCTAATTCTAAACATTCCCAATGGCATACAGAGTTTCTGTTATCCGTGATGATTTGGTTGACTTGAAATTTGTCACCTATTATCAATTAACTGGTCAGATTTCCATTCATTGGTTGTCGTAAAATTCCTGCCCAGACCAATCAGCAAAACTTAAATTTAAAATAATTATAAATTTAACAGGTGATTCTTAAATAGCAAAATATTAGTAATGTGAATATCTCGTACTTTCTACCAGGCTGATCCACTTCAGATGAGGTATCTCCAGAACAAGACGGACAGTCCAAGTCAGTCACAGGTCTTGGAAATAAGGCTCCACTAGTTCCACATGTTCTATCAGCTGCACGTGTTTCGCTGCTATGTGGCATTAATCGCAGGGAGCGCCTTGCACCCTAAATATAAAGTGGATGGCAAACTGACCAATAAATGAACGCACTTTGTCACTAACTAGATGAAGTCGGATGTGCTAAGACACAACCCATGTGATATGACCCTCGTGGACACGGAATCATCCCGAGTAATCAAGCAACATCACCCTATGCCTATCACCGTAATTGCACACACGCACGCAGGCACACAT
Source organism: Chaetoderma sp. LZ-2023a (assembly GCA_034401795.1). Lineage (NCBI taxonomy): Eukaryota > Metazoa > Mollusca > Caudofoveata > Chaetodermatida > Chaetodermatidae > Chaetoderma > Chaetoderma sp. LZ-2023a. Next base: position 41,462,842 of record CM067362.1, on the reverse strand, counting down.
AAGCCTCCTCATCATCATCATCACCATCATCATCATCATCATCATCATCAACAACATCCGATCCACCCTAACCCGAAGCACAACATTTGAATGACAGATGTAAGGGGGCAGCAAGTTATTTAGGGGGGCAATGAGCCATGCCACCCCACTCCCGCCACCCCGCCCCAGTTGGTGCGAAATCTTTACTGAGAGCAGCTAAATTTCAAAATTGTCCAAATTCTTCTCCCTTCCCCCTTCAAATTTCTGGATATGCCACTGTATGTGGATGGACAACAGAGGCAATTTCAACACCCCTACTTGCCCCCTCCACCCCACCCCCTGTTTCTACACCCACTCTGCACCAGGCCCACCAATATTATATTCCATATGTACGTATCAATACATGTGACTGTTTTATATGGTACGTGCCTATGAATTATGTATGCTTACACTAGGTGGTTCCTGTACGGCACGTGGTATGCTGATGGACTGTACCTGTCGTCTAGCTAGCCGTGTCTTACTCATTGACTTGCGCGCTCTCACCCTCCTCTTCTCTGCATCCGTGTGACTGAGAGCAACAGTTGGAATAGTAATCATGTACTCTTTTACGCTCACGGGCCAAATATTCAGGACCACGTGCCTTAAGCTTTTCCCGATATCTTCTCTGATTTTCAGCACTGTGTCGGACCATGTTCACGCTAAAATAAAGAAAAATATTAATAAATTAGGAAATTGTATGTTTTCTACGTTATCCAGATTTTGACAAAGTATGGCCAAAGAAATAAGGAAGAACCTAAAAATATCATGAATATGCGTTGTTTGCATTGGCATTTATCGTTGTAAAGCGAAACACGCAGCTATTTGAGAGAAAAATTAACACATATATCATGTACAAGAATATTATAAGAAAAAATGTTTCATACGTTATCTGAAGAAATGGCACTTGGGAAACTATTCAGTTTAATAGTATTACCATATTAGATCATGCCTACAAGATACAAATAATGCACTTAAAAGAATGTATCAAAAGAAGGAATCTACTTGTCATTCAGTGTGAAAACCGTATAATAGTTTCATACTTTATCGGGTGTTGTTTACGTTATCCAGCACGTGTCAATGATACAAACCTTCATTGTCTTAATTTATCAAGGATTAGCGACATTTAATCAATATCAAATGTTATTTTATGGAGCAGGGCAACTGTTTAAACTAATAACTTACCAAAATATCTGTAGATTTGTTGATAAATGTATATTGCGCAAATTAGCATGTGCTATTACGCCATATGCCAACTTTTGATGATCAAACGGGGATGCTTAATAGTACCACACGTTAGACAATGGCTGGACAGACTGGTTCCGGGTACAGCGACTGAAACAATGTATTCTGAAGTATCATACAGCCTCTATTCAAGGCATTAAAACATTATTTCGCATCGATAACGTATAAAACGGATAGCGTAGGAAACACTTTTCTTGCATTTGGTCTTATATGATCCAAGTGAAAAGGAATTGGGTATCGTGTTATTGCTGAATCCAGTTAGGCTATGTAACATTGTATTTAAGTGAAAGAAGTAACACGCGTGTTCAGTAGATTTTATACAATGTGGATAACGTATGAAACATCCTTAACATGGTCTGTCCGTGGTTGGAACTTTCAAGCTTCCTCGCAGACAAACGTGGTCAATAATGTTTATAATAATATTTGTTTTACATACCTATAAGCGTAACCTTATTTGCAATGCATCTTATCTGTAAGTAGTGGTACATGTTTACATCTGAGTACTTATTCAGTTCGGATAACGTATTAAACACCATTTTCTGGGACAATCTACATGCTCCAAGCCAATTATTTTTGGTTCAAACATAGTGCGCGCATCAATTATAATTTAAAGTTCCACCATCTTACCATGCTAAAAGTATGCTATTTAACGTATATTTGCTTCGTTGTAGTGATTATTGATGAGTAATAGAGTCGCACCCTTGGCTGGGGACATGCATTTTCCCGTAATTTTAGCATTTTAATGGCAAATATAAGTAAGAAGACATGCTAAAACATATGGATAACCATATATGTATAGATAGGTCTCAACGACGTCTGTTAGAATAAGAACATTGCCATTAGATATGACTGAATATATCCGTTGTAGAGCGCAAAGACATCTAGAAAACACAAATGGGCCATTTTTGGTAGAATGGCCCATATCCCTTAGTCTGAGTCTGCTCTGACTCAACCTGCCCCTGTGACAGATATTTGGACAGACTGTCAGTCTGTGACAGTCTGTCCAAATATCTGTCACTGGGACGTGTTGAGTCAGAGCAGACTCAGACTATATATCCCTATGACCTTGCGCCATACATGTGCGCCATACATGTATATCGTTAACCATTTAACATTTGAGTCAGACCAAAACTGCTGCAGTCGTCGAGGAAAATGTTAATTTTCCGACCAAAGTAAGATTATTTTTGAAAATGTATCACTGGAATGACTTGCTCTTGGTCTGCATATGGGCATTGTCTGAGAAAATTTAAATTTTCATGAAAAAATTTGATTGTTAAAGTCTTAATATAACACTTCTAGAATTTGTATATTTCTAACTTATCCTTCCTATTTTTTGCATGTGACTGATGGGCGATGATGGCTTCTAAACTCTAAACGGACTCAGTTTTTCCTGCTACGCCTAATGGATTTACTAACATGGATTTTATAAAAAATAAAAATTTGATAACGCGTGTTGCTCTATAATCTAATTTTTGTATGGAAACAGTATATTTGAACTAAAACATGATGATGTACGTTCGAAACATGACAGCTACTACACACATCAATGGTGCATCTCACATAAGCTCTATGTATCATTTGAGATTGGGTGGGATTTGAATCAAATATCATTAAATTAAATTTAATCTCTTAATTATACCCACACGTTTTGAAAAAACTGCAGGGATATTACAATCGCCTCCATCTGTCTGTCTGTCCATCCATCTCCTCAGAAAGCTTTTGGTAGAATTCAATCAAAATTATTGTATAAATTACCGATATGCTTGTGGATTGGGAGACACCGTTTACACTAGGCTCCATTCCCAGAGGGGTGGGGTTGGGGGGGGGGGTTGATGAAAGACTGTCAAAGTTAAAGGAATATAACCAAATATGGTGATTTACCATATCATGGCCCTATGGGTGTAGAATGTGAGACAACCAAATACATTAGGCTGTGACACTGCTCGGGTCTGAAGAGGCTGATGGGGGAGGGGCAAAACGTTAACTGAATTTGTTATGTGAGTAGCGGCAGCAGCAGAGTGAAATCTACACAATGTAACGTGCACAAGATCAAGGTAAGAGATGAATTGCCCATATCTTATTTTAATGGGGAAAAGATTTTAATTTATAACGGAAAGCTGGTGAATATTTTAGAATTAGTTTGCCTTTGCTGACCTGGTGAGTTGGGCAGCAACAGCTTTCAGTCAAATCAAAGTACTTGAAATTGGTTTCAAAATATTCACCAAGTTAGCGGTATCTATGGTTACCATGAAATTTGGAATTCAGGATTCAAAGTATATAAACTGATCCCAACACGCGCAAATCATCGATGGAGCTTATGTAGAGATGGGCGGAGCATAGCTAAAAGTTTTCCATTAGAAAATCAAAATTTCTGCTTTGCCCATCCTTTTATCAATTCCAGTTTTTACTATGTTTAACCCTTTCGTGACAAGTCCTGAAAATAATGTGGCATGGACCATGATGGTAGTAGCCTAATTTCTCAATCCGAAAGAAAATTACATTTTAGTATGATGACTGAATTAATTATACCTACCAACCTTGTCTCTTTGAGTCCATTCATTATCCCCATACCTACCTTGTCTCCTTGAGTCCATTCATTATCTCCATGTTTTGAAAAAATGGGGATATAATTGCCTCCATCCACTTATCTGTACGTCCATCATGCTATCTCCTCCCAAACAGTTGGGTCGATTTCAACCAAATTTGGTATGGCGGTTACCCATATGATTGCACTTTGCAAGACAACATTTAGATTTGGCCCTGCCCACTGGAGGTCAGGGGGTGGGGTCCAAAGTTCAAATATAAAAAAAAAATGTCTCATACTTTACTCCCAAACTGTTGTGTGGAATTCAAAGAAATTTGGTGTGTGGGTTGCCCATATAATTGTGGATTGCCTGACATTTATTTCTTTGGGTTGGAGAAGGGGTTAAAAAGTCAAGAAATTTATTGTAAGCAGAGATTGGGGTCTTCCATTTTTCATAGACCACTCTCGCACACCAGTTGACACCCTCTCCATGAATTGAAATTAAGCCAAATGAGCGACTACGTTCAGATAGGACTAGTGATTACTAGATTCTACTTTAGCCCTTCAAATTTTTTACACAGACCAAGGGAAGACTATTTTTGAAATTTTACAACTGGAATGACTGGCTCAATTACCGAGCATTCTAGTGATACATTTTCAAAAAGTCTTGCTCTGCTAATCAACATTTCTTAAGATCACAGCAGAGGCATTCATTGGCCACCATGACCATTAAATGGTTGACAAATGAAATTGTTACCATTGGGCTGGTCATTGTATTAACCCTGGTCAATTTCTACTAGCCTCTAGCTCGTGTTATTTTTAACTCCTGCTCTCACAGATCACTTCCTCTGATGACAATCCACTCCGATGGGTAAAGAGGTCAAAGTGGTGAGCTTGGGGATTTGCTATAATGGAAGTCCTACTAAGTAATATGACACTTACATAGAAGAAATTGTATTTGACATACATGTAGTTTACAATGGCAGCTTATACAATAAGTGATTCGAAATAAAATGGTACAGCAGATTTGCATCAAGCGCATCAGATTTAACCCTTACCACTCTGATGTCAATATTCTATCTTTTAATATTCCAATAGCCTGGAAAACTGGTACTGTTCTACTTCTCCTAATAGAAACTGGTGTACATTTTTTAACAACTTTGGTTTGGTAGATGAATTTGCGACAGCAACATCTTCCACCAAATCTGTTGAGACAAGAACACCGTTCTTTTAATTTAATTTGAAAATTTTGACAGAATAGTAGGGGTTAATAAAAATAGTGCAGAAGATAGAATTACAGAATCATCATTTTCATGAAATCTCAACCAGATCACTGTCCTATTCGCCATATGATCCTGAAGAAAAAAATAAGAAAAACATTTACAAGATAAAAGAACAATAGAAAACGTAAATAAAACTGGAACAGTCAACAAAGGTGATTTCAAAGGGCAATAGCAAGCTAATATGTCTCATGACTGGCATTATTTAATAATGCATGTTACGGGCCCGTATTGACCCAGTATCGGCCCCGTAACATGCGTTATCATGATAGATGATTGAGGAACAGAAATTAGACTGTATACGCACGTCAATATCTCCCTAGAAGCTAAATGACGGGTGTGATATAATGGTATTAATGGGCAAGCTATGTAAGGATGCACACTTTAAATCTTGTAGGCGTCAGTGTAGCTATTTCAGCTGTATGTAATATTTTACTGAACGCAATTATAAATTAGGTCAGACATTCTCACTAAGCGATTCCGGCCATCTGGGAATTGAGTACTCGGTTAAATAAAGGAATCGACACGCTATCATTGACGCGTTTACGCTAGGAATTTCATTCACAGAAAACTTTATATTTTCCCGTAGAAATTTGTAAACAAATTGACCAATCAACAGTGGATTTATAAAATTCAATCATCTGACGTAATGTAACGCTAGGTTTGATTGGATAAAACGCCCGTAATGCTTGCGTATTTAGCGATCGAAAACTGGTGCTCTTAACGCCGTCCAGACGTCGCATAGGCCACCACGTCCAATTATTGAAAACCGTCCAAACGGCTCGTAGGTTTATTTGTATGCTTTTTGCGACCCGTCTAGACGGCTCGTAGATTCCTTAGGGTTGAAATCATTGTTTTTACAGATGTCAGGGCCAAAAAATAGGAAGTCCCTATATTTGCTTATTGAATGTCCATTTGCAAGTCAAGAGAAGAGTATTTTGGAAATTTACCACTGGACTGATTGATTCTGAGCCAGTTATTCCAGTGCTAAAATGTTCAAAATACTCTTCTCTTGATACGTTACCTCCATCAAAGTTTGGTTCGGTCCAGTGGTTAATGAGCCGTACTTAGCCTTAAACGATTTTCTGTAATTTTCAGAGCAAGATGGCCACCAAATATAGCCCACCCGGTTTTTCTGTATACAGGTTCTGGAGACTACAATCCAAAGTTGGACGAAGAGAGGGGCGGGGTGGGGCTATTGGTTAAGGAGGAGTACCACTAAAAAATTCACCGGCAATTTATTCGTAAAATCCATGAAGAATGCACAAAAAAAATTCAGACCTCTCCATGAGAGGCGAGTGATTGCTCTCCTCTCGTCTACACTCGCCTAAAGTTAATTTTAGGGGAGTATCTTATTGCTCACCTACATTTCTTAGTAACAATAACCAAATGTAAGAGAGTACCGGTATTGCTCGCCTCCTTGGCGTAAATTTTAATTTGCTCTCCTTCAAAATCCTCATGGAGAGGCCTGAAAATTGACTAATCAGATTTTAGTATACAAGTTATGCAGCTTACTAGGCACCAGCAAAGGGTCCTTGAAGCCAACTTTGTTCAAAACCGGCCAAAAAGTTTATGAGAAAGTAGTAGTCTTAACCAATTTCTGAACACTCAGAAAATCAAAGACAGATTAAGTTTTCTGAAGGTTTCCGTAATTACATATAAAACTCACCCAAGGGGTGACGGATTTGTACCAGATTTTTGTTTTGGTGTACTATCCGCACGCTCTGGAACAATGGGAATTAGATCACCGTAGGAAAATGTACCAAGGTTTGTTTCCAATGTTGCCATGAAAGGATCGTTCTTCTGTACAATACATGATACCGAGGTAGTTAGACCATCCTTAATTTGTTGACACCGGACTGTGTCGTCTTTTAGCTAACGTGATGCTTCCAATCGCGTCATAGGGGTATTACGTGGGAGCAGACACTCCAATACTGGCTCTCTGATATATTCTGCAGACAAAAAATAAAACACATGGACATTAGACAAGTTGGCAAAATATAGTTATGAATATTTATGCATACGCAAGTTTTGGGGGCAAAAATGGAATTCCGGTATGTATGGCCCGAAAATAGTGTCAAATCATGCATTCGCTTTTACTGTGTGAAAGGCATTGGAAAACACCAGGGGTGGATGCAGGAAGTTGAGTGAGAGGTGTAATGGGCATGGGGCTGGGAGTGTGTGGGCGTAGCCAAATGTAAATGTCTTACACCACATTCATGAGTAATTCACATATCAAATCTGGTTAAATTCCGTCCAATGCTTTCAGATGTGCTAAAATAAATTTTACCTTTTGACCCGTGCCCCTAACCCGTGGGCGTGGAGACAAATGTGGGAGTGAAATTATTACCAGTGACTGCCCAAATATTGCTATATTTTTTTAATAACACTGTTTATTAACTCAAAATGAATCTTAAATACATCATTAAATGGCATCGGGGGAAAATATGTTATGATGATACCGTATCCTCCCTCATTCCTTCCCTGCCGATTATCTGCCTCAGGATATTACTATTCTCATTTCTGAGCGTAACGAGGAATTGTAGTCCGTATATGGTCAACTTAAATAGCGCATTGCTAATATCACATGATTTGTATATTTTTACAAAGACGGCACGAAATATCAAATTTTAGGATTAATTTTGATGTAACAAACTATGGTTATAACAGAATATGCACTATTGGTCCAATGCAATAATTTCACTCCCGCAATGATGGACAGGGTACTGCAAGAACATGTAATTTTCGTGGCCTGCTTGAAATTTTCCAAATAGAAGTCACTCCTAAAATTCATGATTAATTGTATGATTGCCCTTGATTTTAAGTGTTTTCTATATGGCTTTTGGTCGTAATTTTGGGATGAGAAATTTCTTTGCATCAAAAATTTTTCCTGTTATCATTTTTAATATTTTCCATGGCCTATTTGGATTTTCCGTACATGGATACACATTCGACAATTAGTTTTTGAGAATAATTCTCGTGTGTCTAATAAAATGCCCAAATAGGATAATTCACTGGCTAATTGTATCCAGTATTCATTTTCTTATGACATTATGTGATCCTGCTAGTCATCTCTTACTTGATTATTAGCTTTAACATTGAAAATTTGGCAATATCGTCTTTCTATCCCCTACATAGGATTTCAATGGACTTCTGGTTTTCACTTGAATTATGACTTGAAATACATAATACAAGGTTTCTATTGGCTACAACGATGGCAATAGGCAAAGATGTTTGCACAAAAAAATTGGCGGCTATATCCTTATTCTTACCCCTCACGAAAACTGGTAACTCGCGTTTATTTCTGTTATTTAATTTTACCGCTTTCTTGTATGGCGAAAAAAGCATCATAGAAGTATTGCCTTACTTATTAAAAAATTGTGTAGACATTGAAAACATTTTAGATAATCTTATTTATAGCGTTTTGACCCGATTTTATGGCAAACCAAAATCCCATGTAGTAAACCTGTATATCATATGATAGTATACCTTATAAATATAATGCTCACCGGAGAGAACGGTACAATCCGACGACTTTCTAGGGAATCCTGAGAATCGCACCGTGGCGCCTGTTTCGGTGGTATGAAGTATTGTGGCTTCATACCACACGCCAGTTATCACATCGAAACATTGAACACGTACATCTTTAACCGGCATCTCCATTTTTTCTACTAAAACTGAGCTGCGTGTTACGCATGCACGAACATTGCCGAGGGTTCACTAATCAGTTTTTCTACACTTAAATTCATGCGTATATGCTATCGATAATGATATAGATGTTTATAACAAACATATTTTATCGGATATTAATTTTGGTAAAAATGAATAATATATTATTTCGCTTTCATCTACATGTGGACTATTTTTTATATGCGGAATAATAACGAAAATTGCCCGGAATCGCGGAATCACGAAACAAATGATGTATGTCATCGCGTTTTATGTATATCGCGTGTAATCGGGTGTAAGCGCAACAGGGTTTAGTCTAATAATAACCCGATTTTTATTCTCCCAGCGCGCTAATTCTATCTTTTAACCATGTCCAGAAATGGTTCTTGTTCTGTAAATGTTTTTGTTTCCTCGCGATCAAAACGCGAGACAATAATGGATCACCATGAAACTGTCCCATTTATGTTTTTGTCTCATCGCGTTTATGTTTTCTTTTCATCGCGATTATGGTAAAGTTGGTACTGTAGGTGCATGGCACTCAGGAGGTCGTCCAGGTCACCCTGTTGCTCCGTGTAGAGCATAGCCTGTTCAAGTGTTGCCTTCCCTTTGATAACGACTTGCCTAGCAAGGGTGGGGTTGGACAGTGCACGTACATATGCGTGGATCACAATCCGCCGACTATCCTCATTGTCGTTCGGGTACGCTGCTTCGGCTAGGGTTCGCGGTTAAACATATTTATTGTTTCGCCGGGTTTCTGTCGGACAGTGCTTAGCTCACACTTGATGCGTTCTCCTTCGTTTGCGGAAACGAAGAATTTGATTATATGGGCATGAATTTCGCCCCATGGTATGGTGTCCCTGTCTTTGGTGGAAAGGAAGTTTTTTACTTCCTTGTGGAGTTGTCCACGAGATGTCCAGCTAGCTAGGTAAGCTGCATCGCCGGCTCGTGCGGGTTTCATCGCGATAGAAAATCGACATGCCTCCAAATATTCTCTAACTTACGCCGGAATCTGCTCATCGCAAGGCTGGATTGACCGTACGTGGTGAAGCAAATCACGCTTGACGCGTTCATTTTCCTGGTGTGTTGAAACGTTGGTAAACTCACGCAAACTCTTTTGAAGATCTGAGGTCATGCGGTCGATTACCTCGATCACATTGGCGGTGGACAATAGAACTGGTGCTTGAGCCATCTTTTGGGGTTCGGTTTCAATCAAGGATGTGCGGTTGCGGTTAACTATAGAGGCACGGTTAACGGAAGATGTACGGTTCTGATCCCTCTGCAAATCAAGAAAAGCGTCTGGATTTTGGGCAGTGGCGATGTATGTTTCTAGACCAGGTCCCTCTACGCTGAGCGGTTGATTGTAGATTAACTCGGACTCAGATAGTACACGAAGGGATGAACTTGGAATCATTCACTCTTATGTGTAATAAATTTGAAAATTTATTTGAGTGATAGCTTCGGGGTCTCTGATGCCGTATGCGTTTCGTATAGCGTAGGGATTTGGAATTTCAATGGTAACCTTGATAGAATGGTCTGCACGAAATTCTGTGTGTGTCGATAGGGTCACTTCGGTGTTGGCGCAGATAATGTCACAAAATTTCCTAATTGTTTCCTGTGTTTGTTGCACTACTTGTCGGGCGCTAATGTCGGTCGGTGTCCATGAAATGTTCATATTGTACTCACGTGTTCAGAATTGCTGATTTTGATGATTCTAATCTGGAAATAAATCCTGGCAGGCTCACCGAGCCTACTGAAGATGTTCCACTCCTCTAAGACGAGAACTTACTATAAGATGACGGGACAATCTGACTGAGAAGAAGATTTCTCAGGTTCCGGAGAAAGGATGATCTTTCTCTCTCGGTCACAGTTTATAATCAATAATGCAGAACACGTTCGTAAGAATTACGAAAGATAATATATTCTTGATATAACACAACTTGTAACATATGAGAATTTGGTAATAAGGTATTAATTGATGACCTTATAAAAGATACGAATAAAGACTTATTGTATACTATATATCTGATAATAACTTACAAAGATGAAAACTATAGAACATTTACTGAACAGATACTAACACGTCTAAGCTCAGGATCATTAGATCACGATTCTAGTCGTCTTCTGCTTATATAGCTAAAACAGTGAATTTCCCCTGATGGCTCAGCGACACTCTAGAAGAGAACTTGTAGAATTTGATTGGTCAGCATTAATACGGACCAATCAACTACTACTTTGATCTTCCCAAAGTGTTCTCAGAAGACTACCTACGTCACTGATGGGTGTCAAAGCTGATGAGCACTTGACAATTAACAGGCGACGATGACTATTAGTTTCGTGGAAATCCCAAGTTTAACCCCCAAATTGAGTAAACTTGGGGATTATTGCTTTCTTACAAAATACGTCTTCAAGATAAAATCTCACAAGACTTGATAGATCAAACGCACATGCACTTCATTACAAGTGCTCTGTGCCTTTCGCCCATGCTATTACACAATTAGCTATCGACTGGTGCAATATGGGTAACAACAATGGCGGACACCAATATCACGTTCCAACTCAAACCTAGATATATCTGTGACTGGATACTATCTCCGTATAATAGTGAAATTTGGATAACTATTCTTTATCAGGTAAGCGCAGTAACTAATTCAGTCAATATGTTTTCAAAATAACTTCCTTCAACTAATTATGAAATATATCCATGGTTATCCACGATCATGTTATTTTGTCAATTCCTATTATTACTGCCTATATACAAAGGTGTCCGTCCGGTACTCGGACCGTCCGTCTGTCCTTCATTTATTCCTTCATTCTATCCTTCCTATATATGCCTATATAAATCATACATGGAGTTAGTGTGTCAGCGTACTCACTGGTAAATATTACATTTAAATAGCACAGAAGTAAGGACTGCTGCTATTCACAATGAACCGTAAACAAGTACAAGGTTTATTTCAAAGCGTACCGCATAAATATTGCGTAATGCGACCAACCTCGGGCCTATATTAGAATACCACTCGCATTGGACAGGTACGCTGGTCCTACATTAAAATGCTAATCTTAATACAGAGGCTAAATATGAACGATGACGTATTAATACTAAAACATATTTGAGTGACGTCACGATCATACAAGATGCATTCATTACAGATATATACGGAAGAGGGTCTCAAGGCTCGCCAGATCAGAGGTCATCTGCAAACATCATTCTCGGTCGGAACTTATGATTTTTTTAGGCTAGCTACTTCCCCAAGACCATCCGATCCAGATATTTACAAGATGAAGGTGAAAAAACAATCGCACTTGTGGAGAATCTTTCAGATTCTAAGTGAAGACGATTTACCATCTGATGGCTATGAATCCTCCGGAAAGATTTGTGAGCCAAGGTTAGACAATACATCTGCCTTGAAAGTGTTCACAAAGATTAGATCATCTCTCTGAATCACAACAAGCTGATATACTTGGTTTAGTTTTCAATCATGTTGAAATCTTTTCTGACACTCCTAGGCGGACTACAGCTGTCGATCATGACATTGAGGTAGAGAATGTGAGACCGATTAAACAACCTCCCTACCGGCTGAATCCGCTAAAAAGTGAATTCATGAAAAAAGAGATTGAGTATATGATTGAAAATGACATAATTGAACCAAGCACTAGTCCCTGGAGCAGTCCATGTATTTTAGTCCCAAAACCTGATGGTACCTTCCGCTTGTGTACCGACCATAGAAAAATCAATGAGGTAACAAAGTCTGATGGGTACCCCTTACCACGAATCGATAACTGTATAGACAGAATTGGTCATGCTAATTTTGCCACAAAGTTTGATTTGCTCAAAGGGTACTGGCAAGTGTCTCTTACGGCAAAAGCCAAAGAGATATCTGCATTTGTGACACCTTATGGTTTTTTCCAGTATCAGGTAATGAGCTTTGGGTTAAGGAATGCTCCTGCAACATTCCAACGCTTAATGAATGTCATGGTCTCTGACATTGGTCAGTGTGATCCTTATATAGATGATGTAATAATCTATTCTAAAACCTGGACACAACATTTGAAAACTATTCAAAGGTTCTCAGAATGCGAGAAGCAAATTTGACAATAAATCTTGCAAAAAGTGAGCTTGCCCGTGCCACTATAACATACTTGGGGCACGAGGTTGGCCAAGGGAGAGTTTGACCGGTTTTAGCTAAAGTTCAAGCGATCAGAGATTATCCACCTCCCACTACTAAGAAAGAGAGGGATGGCTGGATTCTATAGACGTTTCTGTAGAAACTTTTCTGATGTTGCATCTCCATTGACTGGTCTACTCGGAAAGAACACACCCTTTGTCTGGTCACCACTTTGTCAAGATGCGTTTAACAGCATAAAGTCTGTACTTTTCTCTGAGCCAGTTTTAGTAGCTCCTGACCTCAACAAACCTTTGATTCTTCATATTGATGCAAGCGATCTAGGTATTGGAGCAGTGTTATTACAACGAAGTGAATATGGAATTGAACATCCAGACTCTTATTATTCACGAAAGTTCAACAAACATCAGTTGAACTATTCTGTCATCGAGAAAGAAACACTAGCTCTTTTGATGGCGTTAGAACACTTTGATGTGTACTTAAATTCATCTAAGTATTCTATTGAGGTTTACACTGACCATAATCCTTTGACTTTCTTCAACAGAATGTCAAACAAGAGTCAGAGGCTATTTCGTTGGAGCTTGTTGGTTCTATGACCTTTGTATCAAGCATATAAAAGGCAAAGACAACGTATTAGCAGATGCGTTGTCTAGAGTTCATAACTGACAATACACTACATTCCATGATACTTGTCAAGTTGAGTGGTATTTGGTTCTGTCTATGTTCTTAACACTAATGCTTTGCCAGTCAATTATAACGGTCGGGTTCTCTAATCCAAACTGGGTTGACTGGGCATGTTAAGAATCCTTTTCCTGGTATAATTGGGCTGTGCTAAAAAGCATGTATCCATCATCTGCAGAGACCTTGGCATACCCCTTTTGTATTGGAAATTGGGTGACAACAAAAGAACTGGTTGTGTTATGTTTTCCATGTTTCCTCTCATATTAAGTTATCTTTGGAGTCATAATTTGTAAATAGTCTCAGACTTTGAGCAGGATTAGTTTGTGCTAGTACAATCCGTGTTGGTGTTTTGTAATACTAGTGCTAAATACTTGCTAAAACATAATTGAATTCAGACTAATTAGATTTATAATTGGATCATCATGTTCATTCGTGTACAGTTCGCTTTAATTAATAGATATTTAAATCTGTTCTTTAAATGTTTATAACTCATGGTCAATAACATGATTACTTTTGTGTCAATGTTTGTGGTACTTTGGGTGAAGTGAGTCGAAATGTAATAAATGATTAGGAACTGTGTTTGTGTTATTTGCTTATTATTAAGTTTTTACCCGTATAGAATAGAGTTTCTATGGTAACTCTTTCTTTTCCAGGGGGGGGGGGGGGTAGTGTTATGAGGTCATGTTGATTAAATCGCTTGGGCTGGTTCATTTGATAGATTTTGGTGCATATTTCCCTGTTCATTTTCGATTTATACACAAATCACTTATGGTAGTTCAAGACACTTATAGAAAATATTAGCATCAATATGGTAGCATTGAAACTTTCAGAACTAATTAATTTTAAGCTAGACATAGTTCTTATTTATATACTTACAGATGTATAGATTAGTATGTAATTATATTATGACAACACATCAATAATACCTGTATTCAATTGTATAGTTAGTGGATCAATATCAGAACTTAGATCTTTTTGTGTGGCGATTCAGAGAGCGCAGTTAGTCTACAGATCACTGTATCTGTGGATGCCATGGGTTGAGTGGTGATAGTGGTGATTCGCCCAAAAAAACAAACAAGGAGACTTAGCGATCGCGAACAACAGGGACAAATCATGAATTTAGAAGATTTCAACGCGTAAAGTATGCCATAAGTCTGGCTATCGGGAATATGTTTTTAAACGTCTGTTGTATTGTTAACGCCTATGTAAATGAATAGTAGGCCTATGCGTCGGTCCAGATGAAAGAAGACCGGTCGAAGAAATGTTGTTGGATGCATTGCCAAGAAGACCTCACAGAATGAGGGGTACGCCGGAGAATGGTTTGAATTTTGTCCACCTGTTTGTTATCGTCATCTAATCATGTTTCGCAGTTGGTGTCCTCACTGTTGTTTTTTAAAATTGACTGCGTCACGTGACATTAAATTATTGTTCTCCCTGCATTAAACTGTACGTTTACAACAGCAAAATTGAACTCACCAGGCCCCACCCAAGGGTGATTCTTCTCGGTGCGTCAGTCACACCTCAGTCCATTGTGTCATCATAAACTGGACACACTTGCTGCACGTCATTGTTATTTCGTGATTCTTCTCAGTCTGTCCGTCACACCTCAGTCCATTGTATCATTATAAACTGTACACGCTTGCTGCACGTCATTGATATTTCGTGATTCTTCTCGTTTCGCCCATCACATCACACAATAAGACACAATTCACACCAAAAGTACATTATTCAGAATATCAATCTAAACCAGTTTGTGATACATGTTAAATACTTCAAGTTCTTTACACAAAGTGCAATATCACATGTTTTATATATCAATACAGCAATCATAATTATATTTCATACCTAAAACGGTGTTATTCAGAGTGCACACTTCGCGCGCGTATATATATTTCGTCGTAGTCATGGAAACCGCCGTTCTGTCCACTGAAATGGACTAAAAGCAAATTAAGCTATTTAAATCATATTTGTATTACTAAATTTATCGTCCAGGGCCCGAATTCTATAAACTACTTAAGTGTAAGCACCCCACCTATATTAGCACATAGGCGGGGTGCTTAACTTAAGCGGTATTCAGAAAACCTCTTAGCGACGGTACTGCACGTATATCTCGACTCAGAAATAATACACCTCGGTAGGTAACTCTATTCTCTCGCCAATCTACCATTTATATCATCGTACAAGCGTAGTAGAAATGGCTTTGCTAATAGTCGGTGCAATAATGGAAGAAGAAAGAAGGCGTGGTATTCGTCAACAACGCATTTTTAGAGACCGATTGCATCCTTTGGATGCCTATAATGACGTGGAGCTGTATCAAAGATACAGACTCGACAGAGAAGCAATTCTGAGTCTTGTTGATGTAATACATGAAGAACTTCAACCAAGGCCTATGAGAAATCATGCTCTATTGCCCATTGAGAAATTATTCATCGCGCTACGTTTTTACGCAACAGGATCATTCCAAAGGACGGTCGGTGACACTGTTAGTGTATCGCAATCAACTACATGTCGTGCAGTTTCAGATGTGTCGGAGGCATTGGTGCGTTTAATACCTAGAATAATCAAATTTCCAGCAAATGAAGATATTCACAATATCATTGGTGATTTTTATGAAATCGCAGGTTTTCCAGCTGTGATGGCAGTAATCGATGGAACGCACATATGGATTACTAGCCCGTCGGATCACGAGGAACGCTACATTAACCGCAAGAACTATCATTCCATTAATACGCAGGTTGTTATGGATGCTAAATGTCGCTTCATCAATGTGGTGACGAGCTGGCCTGGCAGTACTCACGATTCTGTTATTCTACGGGAAAGTGGCCTCACTCGCTTGATGGAAACAAGGAGGGGTCATGAATATATTCTTGGTGATTCTGGCTACCCCCTAAAAACTTGGCTAATGACGCTGTATCTTCAACCAAACAACACTCAACAACGGGCCTACAACATATCTCACAAATCCACTCGAAATGTTGTTGAAAGAGGCATCGTGCAGTGGAAACGGCGATTTCATTGTCTTCATGGAGAACTGCGTTGTTCGCCAGCAAAATCCTGTAACATAATAGGATCTTGTGCCATCCTCCACAACATCGCCAAAGACCGAGGTTTGCAAGATTTTGAGGAAGATGATGTCAACGGGCAGGCAGAGCCAGGTGCTGGTGAGGACGTAGAAGTAGAACATGAAGTCAGAGCAGTCGGTGCCGCAGCCAGAAATCTGTTAGCCAATAACCATTTCCGTTAGGTAAGTGCAAAACCTTTTTGAAAATCAGAATACATTGTTCAATATATGTAATTCTTAACCCTTTAATGCCTAAATTTATGTTTAAAAATTAAAAATTTCACAATAGAGTGTAAATTTGCCGATCAATAGAAGACTAATTTTGAAATTTTACCACTGACATGACTGGCTCGGTAACCGAGCCAGTCATTCCAGTGGTGAAATTCCAAAAGTGGTGTTCTATTGATCAGTAATTTGACATTTAGAATGACTACTAAGGAGGCTGTTTTGGTCGTCTAAGACTGTAAATGGTTAAACGGAGACCCATGTCTAATGTCCATCTCATAAAATACGCAGCCATGGCTTCAAGTACATCTATTCTCACAATATTACAATTTTGCATTCCCTGTGATACTTTCTAAAGGAAACAAAGCCAGCTGTACATTCGGAAACTAATAATGCTAGCTATATTGTATCATAGTTCATGGAGATATAAATTTCATGTTTTTTCTCTCACAGTTTTGTTAAATATGAATATTTAATTTTTTATGTGTGAAATCTATATCATATTATTGGCTGCATCATCATTATCATCGTCGTCGTCGTCATTGTCGTTGTCGTCATCACTATCATCATCATAATTGTGGTCGCCACCATGCTTAATAACGTGTTTTGTCAAAAAACAGTTTCGAAATGATGAAAACATATTAATTCGTGGGATTTTTTACAAATCTTTGATGCCTAAAAGGGCCGAGAACGGCTTCCGTGGTGGTCTTGAGAAATGCATATTTGCAGACCTAGAGAAGGCTATTTTTGTAATTCTACCACTAGAATGACTGGCTCGTTTACCGAGCATGTCATTCTAGTGGTAAACTTCCAAAAATAGTCTTCCCTTAGTCTACAAATAGACATTTTTATATGAAAAATAAAATATTCTTTAAAAGGTCTAGGCGTCAAAGACGCGTTTTACAGATATGTCGCCTGACGTAATCAACAAGAAAGGCTAAGGTGATATCTGATTGAATAGCATTGAATCTATAGTTCCGCAGCACGCGAACTGTCTCTTGCCAGTATTTCCTTCTTTTTATCCTTCAATATGAAGATTTCCAATTCTAGTTTCTCGATCTCCATTAAACATCTTTTCTTCTCCAGCTGCAATAATTCGCGATGTAGCTCGTTATTATTTACTTCATTGTCGCTAATCTTTCTTTTAGATGTACTGGCATTGATTGACGCAGATGGACTTGTTAGTGCTACCATGGAAAACGACTGTGAGCCAGACTGAGGTGTCCTACAACTTGGATCGTTGAACGAAACGGCTGACGTATCAGACGAACTTATGAAATAATTAAAATATTTGTGATTTAGTCATATATTATTTATTACTGTATAACTAGAGGTGAACTCTGAAGAATATCCTGACAGAGACGCAATCTGTAAAATAAGCCTTCGTATATGTAACCCTTTGCCTCCTAAGACGGTTAACAACGGCCTCCTTAGAAGACAAGCCAAATAATAGAAGACTATTTTCGAAATGTTAACACTGGAATGACTGGCTCATTTACCGAGGCAGTCATTCCAGTTGTAAAATTTCAAAAATAGTATTATGTTGATCTGCAAATCAACACGGTAAGAGAGAATAATATATTTTAATGAATAAATTTAGACATTAAAGGGTTAATTGGTGCACAAAGCAGTAGTTACTGAAGACGAATTCATTTGTCAGTCAGTTTGTTGGCAGATGATAGGGAGATTTACATTTTTTACTAAAATATGTGACGCTGTTGGTGACAACTTTAATAATCACACACGAAATGGTTTGTTTTCATTTTGATGTGCCAAAAAAAGAAAGTGAAACGACTGAAACTTAGCATGAAAGGTACTTCCGAGGAGACCACATGGTTTTTAAAGCAACTTCTTAGCATAGCTTATTTATCCATCATGCAAAAATAATATCGTCTTAATTGTTGTTAATCATTGTGAAGTCACACATTCGGTAATCAATCGCTGTATTATCCTAGCTTACTTATACAAAATAATATTTCATTATCAAAGACGGTTTTCTGAAATTAATGCATCTGTAATGAATGTTAATTAGAATTACACACACGCACAAGCACGCACGCACTCACGCACGCATATTATTCATACGTACCTTGAATTTTCACCACACACCAAACTTTCTATCCCTCCCGGAATACCGTGGACTGTTGGGTCGTCCTCGCCAAGCACGGTGCACATCTTTTGAGAGACAGCAGAGGGTTGTTCCGGCGGAGGTCCCCCACCTATAAAGTAAATATATCATCAATGAATATCAAGATGAATTGCAATTTAAACTTTAATAGCGACTATGCCTTGATCTTTCAATTATCACATTTTAGTCTTAATGCAATCGTTTTTCAAATGATTTATTCTCGTTTGACATATCATATAATTGGCCTTATTGGAAAAGTTCACTAATACTACGTGGATTTCAAAATTCATTTAATAATACATTAATAATAGGCATATCTTCAAATTGTTTATTTGGTGAGCTTTCCTACGCGTTGTTAGCCTTCCACGTCCCCCCACTTGGAGTTAAGCAAAGTGAAAACAAGTATTCACCCAGATGTCAACATTACATTCTGTGTCATCGGAAAACATTTGAAAAGTATCATACCACAGATAACGTGCGTGCTGTGGTGGGTAGAGGGGTGGGTGTGGTGGGGTGGGCGCTGCAGAGGCGGAGACATCATCAATGATGAAAAGTAAAGGTTTGTAGTGGCATCATTCATTGCATTTTGCTTATGGAGTACGGAATGCTAGGCTGCACAGTCTAAGAGTTGTTCAATACATAGGCATATACCTGTTTTCATTGTCTCCTTACGAAAGTGACGATAGTCATCTTTCATGGTGCTGGATAGATTTTGTCACTTTTTCTGCAGCTCGATGGGTGTTCTCACAACAGACGGATTCTGGCTGTTCATGTTCTTGGTGACCCGCAGCCATGCCTCATGCTTTCTCTTGCTGGTTATATTTGGGCCAAATTTGCTGGAAAGAATTTCTTTTTATTTTTCATATTCCTCGATTAATCGGATTTTTTCAGCATCAGAAAAAGTTGGCTTGCGCTTCTTGCTGTTTTCTACCGCCATTGTCAAAATTTAATTCTAATTTAACACGTTTTCCAAATACAAATGTGTGCTTAATAGGAAAGCACGCTATTCGTTCTATTGTCTTCATCACCGACGGTCGAGTCAGTGTCAAAGAAATGAGCATGATATGGACATAATACCCTAACAACGAGCCGAGCACGGTTTTAAGCGGGGTGCTTAAGTTATGCGGTCCACATTCGTATGTGGGGCACTTATGTCGTTTTCTGAATATCAACATAAGCGGGGCACTTACTAAGGTAGACCACCTGGAGTTTTGGTAGACTTAAGTTAAGAAGTTTATAGAATTCGGGCCCTGTACTGTAACTATATGACTGCTTTGTTTTTGTGAAACTGGCTAAGCTACTTCGCCGTAATCTCTCTTAGAAGTGTTATGACTTACATCTCGGTCGCGACATATGTTAGCGCATAATTTCCAGAAACATCATTCCGTTGCTGTCTGCGAAATCAAACTATAATTGTGGATAGTATTTACAGGCTCTTAGGATTTGAGTACAGTCACAGTCTGTCCAGACTGTGCTTGTCCACAATGCCTATTAACTGTCGATACTGTTTAATATTGTCGTACTAGGAAATAATTGACTATATGTATTAATAATCTGTCCAGGGTGCAGACCATATATTAAGGCCTGGTGCTATTCCTAATTTTACAAAGGAATTCTTAAAGCTATTCTTATACAGCATCATCAATAACTTCTATTTACTGCTTAAATTGTAATGTATCAAATGTTGAAGGGGCCCAAAATAAATATGTTTATTTGTTTGTTTTAATGAACATTTTCTCCTCTCAAATTTAATCCTACATATCTTATTCAATCATGGTGAATTACCAGATGGTCACTTAAAACAGGTGTCTCTTATTACTTACATTTAGAAGGTTTTACTGCTAGCTGCCATATACTAGTTTTATTTTATTAATTGTCTGATGATATGGGCAGTAACAGCTATCAGTCAAATTAGTTTCAAAATATTCAGCTAATCCTAAAGGTAACTACACTATGAGCCAGTGCGACATCCTTCCCTTAAGTAGTTGTAATTTCAATCATAATTAACAGCAGGAAAGGGTGTCTTGTTATGGTGTGGGCTTAATATTCCTGTATATGGAACTCTTGTGTCACTAGAACCAATTGCATGCTGATTTAATAAAGGTCACATGTCACCCATCATATGTCACGAGTCATATTTGCCCTGGACTTCATTGAATAAGGCTCAACTCCGTAACACTCCTAACAAATATGGACGGATCTCGGCGAAAGCGAAGTCATGATACTTCGTTTCCATTTAATATGGTCAGTGAAAAAATTCAAATGAAGGTTTAAAACTCGGAGATCTGGTCCGGGTATGAAATTTTTGATGAATCTTAAACATTTCAGGCGGGATACGGACGAGTCTCGATGAAACAAAATCATGACTCTTCGTCTACAGATAATCTTTCCACTGACAAAGACATCTCAAATATCTGGCCCGGACAAGAAATTTTTTATGAATATTGAATCATTCACGGATGGTGACTGGCAAATGTGGACAGGTCTTGACGAAACAAAACCATGACACTTCCTCTCAAATCGGGCCCACGCACGGATTTGTAAACAGATGGTCAGGTGGATGGACAGACAGACAGGCACCACATGCCATCTCATAATATGGCCCTTCTTACGATGAGCATATACAAATTGAGAACAAGAACATAGATCCGCCAAATTTGACATGACAGATGATTAATTGTAACATTTTTTTGTGCTATACTGCCCAAATATACTACCAACTGACAGAATTTGGGGGCAAATCTGACCTAAAGTAACGGAATTATAAATATATCAAATTTGACCAATGCCCATAACTCTCGTCTTTGTATAAACGAAACAAGGTCTGTGTGCACAATTTATGTCACAATGCCAAAATGTTCCCACACAAACCGAGCTTGAGTAAAATCGGTCCACAAAATATATAACAAATCCCAATATACATGTAGCACTGTAATGACTAAATTTGGTCAAGAAAACCTAAATATGTGGGTTTTTGCATTCCCATTTGCAGGCTAAGAGAAGACTTGTTTGAAATCTACAACGGGTATGACTATCTCGGTTATCGTTAATTTTATTGAATATTTCCGCTGCCTTGAGTAGCAACAAGATCGAGTCAAATTGTGTTCAATATATGAAAGGTTAGATAGATTTAACATTCACAGAAAAGTAATGCTTTTACTTAACACATTCGATTCAATAGACCAGATATAATAAATCCCTCATGACTTAAAACATATTGAATATTAATTGACTTGATATTCAACATAATATTTCGTACATCAAATGGAATTAGTAGGAGCATGCCATTCTGATTGAAAGGGTTAACATACCATTGGGGGTATTAGTTAACCTATGCCTCGCAGATTTGGTTTTAAAAACTAAGAATCTTGGGTGAACACATGATTATGTGCCTTGTTTTTATTTGTGGCACAGCAGCAATGGATCATCGACCACATGGGGCATTCACTTGATGTTCATTATATACATTCCAGGAACGCATATGATGTGATTGAGAGGGCAGATATCACCAAAAACTCCTGAACAACAGATGGGCAAATTTCAAGGAAAAAGGTTAGAGGCCATCCAAATGGACGGTAAGGATTTCAGAAGTCAGTACTGCAGAGATAACTTTCAGTGCAGAGAATAATTCTAGATGGAAATGAAGAGGAATGCAGGAGCCATAAAATAATTTATTATTGTATAATAAATGAGTTCTATTAGGAGACTGAAACTCTTAAAAGCAAAAAGGTTATAATGTAAATATGTATTCAAGAACAATATTTTAACCACAAAAAATTGACGTACATAATATACATTATGTAAAACTATAATTAGACAGCAAATATCAAACCTTTTGGGTAAACAAATGCGCAGTAAAATATGTTCGATGCCATCATTGCTTTGGGAAAAACCCATGGCACAGTTTCCGCTCAGAGTTCATGCGGAACCGTTTGACCTTATAAAATCCAATCGATGGACAATTGCGCAGTATTAATGCTCTATAGGTAGAAAAACCATATGAAAAATGGAACGTACATGATTGGCATAATATTTACCACATAGTTGACAAATTTCAATAAAAAATTACTTTCAGTTTTAACTTTCATCAAATTCAGGAATGTTGCCCTCCAATAGGACGTATTCAGAAATGACGCTATTCGTACCTGGATAAAGTCACAAAACTCAAAACGGACTACTGGGTCATTGAACGCGTATGCTAATCTGATCCACGATTTACGTTCAGAAAAAAATGATTTTGAATATAAAGGCGCATATTCACACTAAATGCTTGAAAATAAAAAATTTCAAATTGAATACATTCAGAGGCTTACATTGTGTGGCTAGATGTAATGAAACGAAATAAATCTTAACATATTGAAGATTTTCCGTCTTCTCAGAACTGTCTACTACTCCTCTGGTAAGATTATGATGTGACGGTTGCTGCGACGTATATTTTCACGGTGATGTTTTATTATGCTTTTAACTATACATCTAAACTCTAGCTGTACAATGACTTTAATAACGATGGATAGTTAGATTTACGAATACTGGTATCTTTTACTAATACCTTGCGCACTTGACTACCGTATTTTACTTATCCTAACTTAACGTTACTTAACTCTAAGCAAGTTGGATGACCTGTCTGTCTCCCTTGACTAAAATACTGATATTTTCAAATACAATATTTTTCAGACTCTAATTGTTCTCCCCTACTCCAATGTATTCGAAGAGAACTTTTTGATACCAAATGGCGGACCGGACTCCCGATTAAAGTTAAAGTCCCCCTTATGTACTATTTTTATTGTGTTCTCCCTCAATCTTGGTTTCGTACCGCCGGAGGTTGCTCTTGGTTCCCATTGGATTATGACATCATTTCGACCAATCACGACCCCGACTTTTGTTCCTAGCATCTGCGGTTTGGCCGGTTCCTGAGTCATAGAATCTGTCGGATAACGCCCCATAAACTGACAGTGATGGATATTGCTTCGACAATCATTGTTAATCTTTTCTCAATATCTTATTCTGACGGACGTCTTCTGTCAACTTTTCGTCTGGTTTTCTAATCTTCTTGGCGCCAGACGCTACTACGTTCTCGTCCGGCCCCTTGCTTATTAGGTTTGCGCCTGCATTTTACAAGGGTGCCATGACGTAGTGACCATGTGGCCCATCTGATTCACCAACATCTGGTGTCGTGGGTCGCCTCTATAGAAATATAGAAACTCAGTCACATTTTCACGGTCCTATGGTAAGTCGGTCGTCGCCACATTACTACGTCATTCTATGAGTCATTCAGTCTGTGCTACGTACACTCTCTCCGTAGCACCCTACCGACGCTCTCGCTTGAATATTTAGAAAACTATTGGTCGTAACTTCTGCTGAATACTATAAAAGGTTATGCCGCGACTGCAGCAACAACTTTCGTCTTTTAACCACCGACAGACTCCATCAGCTTACTGCCCTAAGTCTTAGTCTATTCTATTCCAATTTCACTTATTGTTTCGGCTACATTTTCGCGTCAGTTTTGCATCGACTTGATGCACACACTAGATCGCGCTATTACATTCCTACTCATTGTGTTATCTGTTACTTAGCTCGCCTGGTATTCAAATATAGTAATTCACTGAGGTCTTAGACTGCAAATATAAGATGTCCCCGGGGACATGACCCCCCCAGAAGACAATCCGATATCTACAATATGATGATTCCATACAAGTTAATATAATTTTTTTGGTTGTGAAACTGAACAAGTGACTCTATTTCAACTTCACAATTAAAAATTATATTAATTTATTCGAAATGAAATCAATCTTTGCTAAGATTTACTTCTTTTCATTACATTGAGGTATACAATTTAGGCTTTTAAATGTATACAATTTAACTAATTTTATTTCAGGGCATTTTTGTGTGAATGTGCACTGTTAAATAACATACTAACGGCTGTAAGTGCTACTTTGTTCTACACAAACCTGTGTCAATAACAGGCAATTGAAGCACCCTATTGTAACCGGGCCGACTCCAGTTGTTTGGTTGTAATTCCAGGTAATGAAGCGGGATCTTTTAAAATAAGCATTTCGCTCATTTATCACCAATGGCGGATTCAAGGGGGTGGGGGACACAGCCCCCAAATTTGTCACAGTCTACCTATTCACTGAACTGGGCCAATGGCTCCAGTAACATTAATATACTGTATAATATAATGAATATTTACCCCTCCAAACCAAAAGGCCACCACCAAAATCCTTCACTATATCCTGGTGGATATTTTCAGGCTGTCCTGACTGGGAGCTAACATATTCAACAGCTTTCACGCATAGTTACACCGAAACTGTGATTCTAGGAACTCACTCCTCGAAGGGTTAATATGAACATATGAGTATGGTTATGTAAGCCCTAATGTATATTATTATAGCGCATTATATAATTAGCTGCATATATTCTATCTCCTCTGTCATAACAAATTGTCTAGTTATTTACTTACACAGAGCACAGGCTTCCCACAGCTAGCATAAAATAAACATATTTTAATCTACTCTTAGTAGGCCTATAGCAGAATTCACAATTTCTCTGTGCTATGACGTCAACGTGGCCAAATCTTAGCTAGGCATCTATCCTCATCATTTTTTGGCGAAATTTCACAACTGCGGGACATAGTCGGGTACCCATTAAGAACAGTTTAAATAGGTTGAAATACATGTAAACAGCTGACAGAATAATCTAACTGCGCACTACCTTGTATTTTATCCAATTCATAGGAGAAACAATATGCCAACGTGTGGAGATAAACGATAACAGATAACACTCGTCTGTATTTCGTCATATGCTATTAAATATTCAAAAATATTTAAGAAAGTTTTGCGCTATATTCGGTTGGAGGCACGAATACAGGTATTACCTTTTCGGTGATTTTTCCGACATCTGACAATCCTGACAATACCGACCAACGACTCACCTATGAAAATATGTGTTTCTTGCAACCACTTTATATAATTTTGGGGTAGGATAATGATTGATAGTACGAGACAAACTGCTTAAATTTTGGCAATATTTGTATGAAAACGCCTATTTAGATTGTTCTAAAATATTCCTGGCTTATAACAAAAAATATGCACCTTGATGAGGAACGTAGGTAATGATTTCTATGTTGTGTTTTGTCCGTTACCCGATCATGTGAGACGAATACCAGCCAACTACAGATCTGGGATCTATTTCTGTAGCGCTCCTATTTCTGTAGCGCTCCTATTTCTGTAGCGCTCCTATTTCTGTAGCGCTCCTATTTTTCTAAGGCACCCTTCCCCCATGCACCCCTTTCCAAGATCAGGAATTATTTTGGTGACGCTAAAGACTGGCCATAGCGTGCCAGTTCGTGAGCAAAAATTGGAAAATTATAATTTAAGATAATTATTCAGATATTTGGTATCTGTTGGTACATGGTGACTGGTGTGGACCACGGTGCATATATTGCATAGACCTACATATTAAGTGTTCATTCTAGAAGAGGCTATGGGGTGATAGCTCCCTATAATTTTGAAATGACCCACATTGGTTGGCCAGTATGGGTCCTATGTTTCCATGTTTTTAAGGTTATTAAACTGCAACGTAAGGTAACACTATCAAACATATTTTTGAGGAAATATTTTGTTAAATGTGTTTAATGTAATGTGGCTGCAAGTGATTGACGCATTAGACAACAACAGCATCTAGTCAAATTAATGTCAACAAATTCAACAGCTTGCCAGTATATTGTAGTTCATAAACTGCAAATTAAATGGTGAACATCATTTTACCAGATGGGTCTAACTTGTAACAAAGAATTAATGTGGCTATGCATCTCCTAAGTAGGGTTTTTTGTTTATAGTCACTGTGCCCCTAATGTTCTTTTCTAATGCCCTACATTGTGGGTGGTCAGGGTCCTTAGGCCACACTTTTCCAGATCCTATAATGAACACTACATGTATGCATTCTCACCCATATAATAATAATGTCATGTAGGCCCTAGATATTTTTCATAAGAAAGTGGGCAAAAACGAATACTTTCATAGCTACCTGAAGGTCCATTTTACCCACAGAAATTTAGCAGATGCCTTCGAAGAGCATCCAGATGACACCTAGATCACACTCCTCGGACAACAATTGCTGGATTTGGCAAAGATATTAATACATTTTCAAAAGAAAAATAAGTTTTTTTCACTCAGAAGGCTTCTCATAACACCTACCTTTCACAATTTCACAGGGAGGACCCACCGGCCCCTCCTTGTGAGACTAGACAATCCCTCTCAGACTCGCATCAATTACGCTCCCTAACTGAAATTCCTGGATCTGCCAATAATCTTGTTGGTTCATATGTGTTATTTTTCAGTGCTCTGATATGCCTAATTATTTTTGTTGTAGCATTCAACTTGATACATATGACTACATATTTTCTGTATCTTCCTATATTTTTAAAGATCATTGCTGACTGGCCCCAATTACAATACAATGTGAAAGTCACTAGCAATATTGATGCGATGTCGCCAGTTGATTTCAGTAAACCCCTGTGAAGAACGACCCAGTAGCCTCGTTTTCGATTCGCACTTGAACCATCTCGCTAAGCAGCCTTGACCACTAGCTTAGTTACGGATATGTTCTATTGAATTGTGGGTAATCTGTCTATCGGTATAAACCTGGGTACATATTTTGCAGAACATGTATTTGGTTTTGTATTCCACGGCAATTGCAATCTATATAAATCATTGTCATAAAGTGTTCCACAAGATCTCTTCCAAGATTTAAACCGACATACCAATTATTAAAATATTCACGGTCATCAGGTTCAAAATCATTTGGGGCCATCAGAGTCAAGTCATTTGGATTCATCAATGGGCTCAAGGTTATTCAGGGGTTAGCAAGGTCAAGGTCATTAAGAATTATTGGTGTCAAGATAATTCTGAGTCATTACGGTCTTAAATCCTGAGTTACATCAACTTAGCTCACCTGGCCTGAAAGCCATGACAACCGTCCGTTGAATGTAAACCATCAACGTTTGCTTTAAAAGACAACTCCTCATCAACCACTTGGCAGATTTCTATCAAACTTGGATGGAAAGACCCATGGGTGCCAAGCTTCCGAAAATTTGTACAAAAATCACATTTGTCAATTTAGGATTTTCCAAAAAAAAGGTTCCTTTGAAAAACTACTCAAATGACTGGGCGACATTGAGCGAATGAAAACCAAACTTGGCTGGGGTCATAAGTTTCCTAAACTTCCAAACATTAATGTAGAAATCTGATTGTTCGAGTGGCCATCTTGCTTTCCAAAGAACTTCCAGGAAATCATTTAAAATCTGACTGCTCATTAACCGATGGGTCAATTTCAACCAAACTTAGATGGAATTACTCTATAGAGCTGGTTCCGAATTTCAATACAGCAATTTGATTGGGTAACTTTATCACCTTGTTTAAACAAAGTCAATTTTGCCAGTGACCAATAATGTCAAGTGAACGGATACAGGCTATTAAAGTAGAATTCAAGTGTCTTTATTTAGCCTTCTATGTAAGTTGGATTCTATTTGAAGTCAAGCTCCACAGCAACAGGTCATAAATAAGAATATTAACAATACACTTATTACATAAATTGTAATGGGAGTCTAGACATGTAAGGGACAACAGTCTCTGTTAACAGCTCTAGTTATATTTTTATTGTAATTATTTTTGTTGCAACAAGAAAATGTCGGAGTTGATGACCAGCATTTGCAAAAAGAGGCATGGCAACAGCAGCCCAGATTTTCAAACATTGTCGTAAGTGCCCCAAAACAAATAGGTAGCGCCTATGCTAACTACACGGAGCTTATTTACATATTTAAACATTTTGTCATGTACAGAAGAGATTAGATTCGAAATAAATTAATCTGGCGAGAGAAACAAAATATGCCTAAGATTTGTTTTAAAATGCTCATCTGTTCACAATCACATAGTCATGGCAAAATAAAACATGGCTGATGGCTTGATACATCCACGTAAGTCAATGCTTTAAATAAACTGAGTAGCTACATAAAATATGAGTGCAATTGAATTAAAATTCAGTGCTTGGCCAAAAGTGTGTATTCTGACCATGAGACCTAGATATTTGACCTTTTATACCAAACTGTGACCATTTCTACCCACTGATCTTATGAAGCTTTATACCATTTAGTCCACACGGGGACTACCATGGACTCGCTATGCTCAGCCACTACGTCCCCCACTGCTATATTGACGACAACATTGCAAAAAAGTGAACTGATAGCAAACGAATTGGTATATGTCTGGTTCGAAATCTGGTTGCAAAATGACTTGCCCGACATCTAGCGGTCACAATTTCATAACATTACCACATGGCGGTTGGTGAATTTCAGAATGACCGATCCAGTAGGAGACTTGTGTGACAGAAACAACAAAAACATCAAATGATTATTAGATATTCACCAGAACGCATTTGCTACACAATATGTCACTACCAGGTATGGCACTCATCAGTCCTCACCGGCAGGGATGCCATTCCCTATCTGTGATGACACACCTCACTATCAGGGGTGACAACTCACTACCAGGAATGACACTCATCAGTCCTCACTAGCAGGGACCACACTACCAGGGATGACACTCATCAGTCCTCACTATCAGGGATGACGCTCGTCACTATCAGGGTAGTTGACACACCTCACTACCAGGAATGACACCTCGTTACCACACGCCTCACTACCATCGATGAAACTCGCTATCAGGGATGACACCTAACTAACAGGGATGACGCTTGTCACTATCAGGGTGCCACTCCTCGCTTCCAGAGATGACACTTCACTATCAGGGTGGCACTACCACCGAGGGCACTCACTATCAGGGATGACGCTCCTCACTATCAGGGCGATACTCGTCACTATCGTGCTGACAATCCTCACTGCCAGGGTGAGAAGCCACACTACCAGGGATGACACTCCTCACTATCACGGTAACACTCGTCACTATTGTGCTGACAATCCTCACTGCCAGGGTGAGAAGCCACACTACAAGGGATGACACCTCACTATCAGGGCGGCACCCCTCACTCTCAGTGCGGCACCCCTCACTACCAGAGATAGCACTGACACCTCACTACCATCGGCGACTAACTATCAGGGCGACACTCCTCACTACTGCCAGGGTGACAAGGCTCACTATCAGTGTGATTCCTCACTACGACCAGTGATAGCACTCTTCAGTATCAGGGTGGCACGCCTCACTAACAAGGATGACACTGCTCACTGCCAGCTGTGACACTCGGTATTAGGGATATCACTACCAGGGATGACACTCCTCACGAGCAGGTTGACACTACTCACTATCGAAGTCACACGCCTCACTAACAAGCATCACATGCTTCACTATCGGGGACACACTCCTCAGCAATTATTAAGAATACTACGTTGTAATACATTTGGAATCGATAGAAAGATTAAAATTCTGTGCAAAAATCAACAATATTCTCAATTGGTCACTCAAATGGATATTGTCTCTATGGTGTATACATGCTGCTATGGCTGTTAGTTATGTAGGCTGCCCTTTTTCTCCCAATAGCATATCTGGTGTCAGGTCTTAATTCTTAGGGTGTCATGGATTGTGAAGTGCTACAGTGGCTGTGATCTGTCCAGTGTTCTATCCTCAAATGCATATTTGTCCTCTGCTCAAGCAGGTGAAAATGGGACAGTTGGTTATGTCCACAACGCAGGAAGATTATCATTCAGTTTCCTCTTGTCAGGAGATGGTAGCTGTCCAGTCTCATTTTTAACATGCACTTGAATAATCGTCTGTCCGTCCGTCCATTCGTCCATCTGCCACTTCGCCTGTCTGCGGTTATATCTTAGAAAATACTGTCCAGATTGTAGCACAAGAAAGGCTCGGATGGCATAACATGATTTCCAGACAATGGTCATATTCTGGGTTGGCGGTGGATCGGATCAAATTCCAAATCGATGTATATCTAGGAAA
This sequence comes from Chaetoderma sp. LZ-2023a, assembly GCA_034401795.1. Classification (NCBI taxonomy): domain Eukaryota; kingdom Metazoa; phylum Mollusca; class Caudofoveata; order Chaetodermatida; family Chaetodermatidae; genus Chaetoderma; species Chaetoderma sp. LZ-2023a. The sequence goes on along the minus strand of CM067362.1, from coordinate 41,431,930 downwards.
CTACTTATCCTGTTTAACACAAATGTGGTTACACAAGGATGTCAAGATGTTACTTGTGATCTGTGGAAAGCTCTGTAAAAATCAGGAAAATCAGAAATTTAAAAGAAAATGTGAAATGAAATCACTGCTTTATTATTATTATTATTATTATTATTATTATTATTATTATTATAATAGCAATTAATGGATGGGCCAGCAAGAGTGGCAGAGGATTTGGTTTGGAATAGGACGGCCAGCTACAGTGGCGGGAGCAATATTGAGATGGATTTAGTGAATGAGTATTTGAACAGAGAGTTTATATCAAGTTTGCGAAGAACTGGGTCCCGTACTTCAGAAATAGACAGGCATGGCATGATGATACGCAACAGACGGGCGACACAGTCTACGCAGTTCTGACAGGACAGAAGGTGTACCAGGGAAGGGGGGGGGGGATGTTGTACACACGTGAGGACGATATAAGATCTTGTGATGTTGCATCCAGAAAAGCTGTTTGTGAAACAAAAGGGTCGACAATTCCGTGGATGTAATTATGCCGTCAAAGTGGACCCAGCATTTTACATCAATAAACTCAGGACGCTGTCAACCAGACTGGACAGGTGGGGGACGTGTTGTAAATACCTAGGAATGGATGATGATGACGATACTGATGATGTGCAACTGCGTAGATTAAAAAGTGGGGATGACGCGAGGTCACCAGCACAGGTTCAACCCTGACAGTCAGGAGTGTCATCCCTGATAGTGTGGTGTGCCACACTGATAGTGAGGAGTGTCATCCCTAATACTGAGGATTGTCATCCCAGGTAGTGACGTTGCAGCTGAAAAGATATATTGATTTATGATTTCTCAGGATTAATAGTCTATGATTTGTTGTGTTTCCATGCAGGTCAATTAAGTTGGCAGCTGATCTATATGATCAAAATCAGGGATATGATTATCTGCTCCGGATGTCGAGTTGTATGTTATTGTGAGCAATGCCTGTGCTGTAGCTGGCGCTATCAGAGGTGTACACGTGCGATGAGACGAGAGAATATTATTGTTAAATTTTAATCGATATATCTATTAGTTAGTGTCTCGACTTTGTACAATGTGAACATCAACTATCTCACTATGCATAATGGTATCTATTGGTATTAAGCATTTTATGATGATGATGTGCAAAAGTGTATATTAAAACTGATGATGCCGACGAAGACGATGAAGCCTCAACAACGAGTCACCCTGGTAGTGTTTAGTGTCAACCTAATAGCGAGTAGTGCCAATCCCTGACAGTGAGGCGTGCCATCCGTGGTAATGAACATTCCTACTGATGATGATATTGCATATTGATGATGACGATGGCGTGTGGTCGCCCGCCCCAATGTCATCCCTCATAGTGGGTCTTGTGGTAGTGTAGAGTACCATCCCTGGTAATGAGATGTCGCATCATGACACACTGATAGTGAGGCATATCGCCCTTATCCCGAGGAGTGCCATGCTTGTTAGTGAGGTGTGTCACCTCGATAGTGACAGGGAGACTTGTGACCCTGATAGGGAGGGGTGTGATGATTGATAGTGAGGCGTGTCACATCGATTGTATGGCAGAGAGCCTTGTGAAAGTGAGGAGTGTCACCCTGATAATAAGGGGTGAAGGGGTGTCATCACTAGTAGTGAGGCGTGCCACAATGATAGTGAGGAGTGCCACCTTGACAGCGAGGAGTATCATCCCTAGTAGTGAGGTGTCATCCCTGATACTAGTGAGGAGTGGCATCAATAATACTGAGGCTTGTCATCCCAGTAGCGACGTTTCATTCATAATAGCGAGTGTCATCACTGAAAAGATACGTTGATTTATGATTTCTCACGATTTCTACTATTTGTTATGTACCCAGGGACAAGATTATCTTCTCTGGATGTTTAGTTGTATGTTATTGTGAGCAATGCCTGTGCTGTAGCTGGTGCTTTGAGAGATGTACATGTACGATGCGACAAGAGCGTGATATTGTTTTTAAATTATAATCGAGTTTTTATTAATCATTGTCTCAAATTTGTACAATGATTTCATCGATGAAAGTGCAATCCTGTCATTTGAAAGTCTGCTATTTCACTGTGCATAATGGTATCTATTAGTATTAAGCATTTTATAATGATGATGTGCATCTGAAACTGATTGTCATTCCTGATAGTGAGGCATGTCATCGCTGGTTGTAACGTTTTCATCCCTAACACAATTATCTGCTCCGGATGTTGAGTTGTATGTTATTGTGAACAATGCCTGTGCTGTAGCTGGTGCTATCAGAGGTGTACATGTGCGATGATACGTTATGTTAAATTTCAATCGATAAATCTATTAGTTAATGTCTCGACATTGTACAATGATTTCATCGATGAAAGTCTAATCTATCTCACTGTGCATAATGGTATCTATTAGATTAAGCATTTTATGATGATGATGTGCAACTGTGTATATTAAAACTGATGATGCCAACAAAGACGACGATGTGAGGCTTTCAGCATCAAGTCACCCTGATAGTGTGGATCGTCACCCTTATAGTGTCAACCTGATAAGACAGCGATGCTTGTCATCCTGATCGTGAGGAGTGGTATTGACCTGCCATTCCTACTGTTGATGATGATGATGAGTAGTGTCATCCATGGCACCGAGTCTTGTCAACCTGAGTGCCATCCCCGGTAGTCAGCCTTGTAAGCCTGAAAGTAAAGGAGTGTCATCGATGGTAGTGAGGCGTGTCACCCTGATAGTGAAGTGTCATCCCTGCTGTTGAGGCAGTCCACCCTTATCGCGAGGAGTGCCATGCTTGTTAGTGAAGCGTGTCATCCTTGCCACCATGATTAACGTGAGGTGTGTGACCCCCGATAGTGAGTAGTGTCATCATTTGCAGGGAGGTTTGTCAACCTGATCATGAGGAGTGTCATCCCTAATACCGAGTGTCCCAGCTGGTAGTGAGGAGAGTAATCCTTGGTAGTGATGTTATGCCTAATACCGACTGTCACAAATGGTAGTGAGCAGTGCCATCCTTGTTAGTGAGGCGTGGCACCCTGCTATTAGTGAGCAGTGCCATCCTTGTTAGTGAGGCGTGGCACCCTGCTATTGAAGAGTGCTATGCCTGATAGTGAGGCGTGTCACCCTGATAGTGAGGCGTGTATGCCATTTTAGAGACACGTATATTATTATAACGAGCATTATGGCTAGCTGTGCAGTAAAGATAGAACACGCTCTTCGTGGGGTCGGGTGGGGGGGGGGGGGGGGGCGTTGCCCTCGCGTGAGGGAAATACCAGATCTTAAGTTAAGAGTTTTATGAATTCGGGATCCTGGGTGCTTGCATGTGATATACGCCAATATATGTCATAATATCTTTAGGCTCGCTGAAACTCTAAAATGATACCAAACAATCATATTTCCTGAATCCATTTCCTCAATCAATCTTATGACGTCATAATCAATTACGTGACGTGTAGGCTGACGTCATAATCATTACGTCGTGAATGACTTGATTTAGTCTACGGGTTGTATGTCTACCATTTAATAAACATTGTTAAATATTTTGAAACTAATTTGACTGGGCAGGAACACCACCCAGTCAAACTAGTTTCAAAACATTTAACAGCTTACCTGTATCGTTTTCTGGAAATTGATAGTCAGGGAGTTCAGGGATCGATTGATCACGAGCGAGGTGTGGGTGGAGCTTAGCTAGAGATGAGCGGGGCATAGCTAAAACTGGAAAGGTGCATTCCTAACATAAAGTTGATTGGGAAGCTAAGCACACCAGTAACCACAGCAACCATGAAATAATCTCAACACACCAGTAACCACAGCAAACCTGAAATAATCTCACGTTCAAGACAAGCATACAGCTAAAATGCTGTCTGATGGGAAGCTGTTGCTTCCATACCCAGCAACATATTTCAGTCAAATTACTTTCAAAATATCCAACAGAATAGTTATGTTGAAAGTGTTTGTCGCTTTTTGATATTTAGTTCATACCTTTGCAAGTGTCTAAAACAAAAACACCTTTGAGCAACAGCATCCTGAATATAAACTTCCTTTCTCCCATTAGAACGCTAAAGGTTAATCATTTGTAGGCCTATTTAGAGACAATCTGTACCTGGCTATTAGCCAAGTCAGCGACAATGACGTCACCATTTTGCATGATGGCCAGTCCCTGAGGACGGTTAAACTGTATTATTAACACCTTCACTGCCGAATGTAGAGATAAACCTGCCATCAGCATGAAACACCTGCACACGATGATTGTTACGGTCAGACAGAATGACACACCCATGTTCATCTATGGCTATACCTCGTGGATGCCTCATCTCACTATTAGCCCCTCCAGCAGTACCAAAATGTAAATATAAATTCACCTTCAGCAGTAAACACACTGACTCTGTTGGTACCATCCTCTGTCACTTATACGCGGCCAGTGGTCATAGCAACAGATACATAAGCTGGTGAGGACAATTCTCCTGGTGCGCTTCCTTCTCGGCCAAACTGGCGGATAAACTCGCCAGTCCTCGTGAAGATTTGAACTCTGGATATACATGTTATCTGACATGTCTACAGCCACGCCTACTGGATGCTTAAACTGTCCTATGTTTGATCCCTCTGTACCGAATGTATACTTAAACTGACCGTCTTTATCACATACCACAATACGATGATTCCTCCAGTCCACTATGACGATCTCATCGTGACTGTTAACAGCAAGTCCTGTAGGAATGTCAAACTGTCCATGACGCTGACCTTGTGTTCCGAATGTTTTGATGTGTCCGCGACATAAAATCTCCTTCCAGCAGGACTAACAGCCACACCTTGAGGACCGAGAAACTGATTCACACCACGGCCTTCCCCGCCACCTATAATCTGTGTGTGACGCAGCGCTGCAAAAACAATACACCTCATTAATGGATTACATCATCAATTCACGGATATCACTCAACGCATAATTTGACGCTTGACCGTATTTTTTTTTTGTAATCGCGAGAACAACATCATATTTATTATGTAGTTCAGCTCAATATAAATGCACTCTATTTATTGTTATTTTTATTTTTTAAATTTTAAGCACACAATTTTACCAGATTTACAGACATCCCGACATAAAATTTATTTAATAACATCGAGTTGCTACATTCGCTTGAGAGATTGTTCAAGCAAACACACTGCCAACCATTCGTATCTCGCGAGATATCCTTCGATACGAGATCGAGAAAAGTATCACGTATGTATTGAGTAGCCATTGGCGTAGTGATTTCCACCAGAATATGGTGGTAGAGAGTATTCTCGTAGAAGCCACGCCTCCATTTTTAGAATGACTACCAGCAAGCACTGGCAAATAATGAATCCCGGACAAAATCCCACCAGACAAAATCCCACCGGACAAAATATCACCCAGACAAAATCTCACAGGACATAATCCCACCGGACATAATCCCAGCCAGACAAAATCGCATGACAAAATCTCACCCGTACATAATACCAATTTGTAAAATCGCTACCATTGAATCATACGATAGTAGTAGTAGTAGTAGTAGTAGTAGTAGTAGTAGTAGTAGTAGTAGTAGTAGTAGTATTGTTATTAAGTGTTTAAGTAATATTTTAGTGTTAAGAATTCATTGAGTATGCTGTTAATACCACTAGCTTTTCCTTTTTTTTAATCCTCGTATGGCATTAAGAATTTAGCTTCGTTAATCATGCCGTTCAAAATGGTATTATTTATCTGGTCGTTTATGGGCTCTTGGGGGATTAAGTGCGCTTCTGGTGTGGCGTGTCCATATTTGAGTTGTCACCTTCATACAGTTTTCGAAAATGAGCTTTTGGTACATCTAATTCCACGATTATATTTTCCCTTGGTCCCTTTGCATTAATTATTTTCCAGTATTCTTTGGAGTCTGTTTTCTTTATTGTTCTCAACTTTACGGTTATGTCATTATTGTGTTTTTATTGCTCTAGTCATACTAACTCACCACGTCTAACCTACGGCTCACACTTTTACTCTTTTTATGTTCCCTTTTGGATCTTTGGTAAGCCTGTCTTGCTGTCCTGCAATCATTATTAAACCAGGGTTTACGATGTGTGTTCGTTATGCTTGCTGATTTTAGTCTTACACATGCCACTATTTCGTGCAATATCTGCGAAAATATTTGTAATTCTGTGGCATACGTCGTTAATATTATGTTGATTTTCTAACATGTTTACGAGTTCTATTACATTTTCATTTGTAAAGTTATTACAGAAAACTTCGCATTTGTTATCATCCCATTTGATGACTCTTCTATATGTTTATCACCCTTGTTGCTCACCTGTTCCATATTTTGTTTTTCATAGGTATTGGATTCTGTAAACATTAACTCGAATACAATCGAAGAGTGTCCGTCAGATAATAATGCGTCGAATTCCATAATGTCTAGAGTATCATATACTCAGATCATTGACACCGCAAGTACGGTAGTCAATATGGGTATTAAATACTCAATAGAGAAAGGCAGATTTACTAATATTGATAGGAGCGAAAGAATTTGTCATCTATGTGACACTGGGAATGTCGGCGACGAATACCACTTCCTCATTGAATGCCCTGGCATAACTGAGATCAGAAACAAGTATATCCCAGAATATTTTAGAAATAGAAGCAATCTTTACACATTTGAAAGCCTAATGAGCACACACTACAAAAAGCTAGGCACAAACATTGGGTGTGTGCTTCGTACAGCGCTGGTAATCCTCATATCCAGCCGACACGTAACGGTAAATGACGGTCTGAACCCACACCTGAAAAAACCTCCAGCCCAGACCTGTATTGAAAATATACTGAACATTCATTCAGCCATCTGAAGGCACGCACGCACGCACGCACGCACACACACACGGTATCACACCATAACCAATATTGCGAAAAACATATACTAAGCATCTCGATGTACCGATGACAAGTATATTAGCCCATATTGACAAATTATTCGTAAATATGATCCACCCACAGCGACAATAGTGCCAATGAAAACCAGTTTTGTTCATGTACATTTTGAGGCTAACTTGGCTGAAAACTGACGCTTCCTTCGGCAGCAACGATTCTCACTCAGTCAAAGTAGCTTCGAAACATCATAACTACCACCCAACAAAATGGCAATGATTATTGAACAACGGCATAACAATAGTTCGTTAAATCGTGTTGTCCTATATAATAACAGTGACCTATCTTAGAATAGTAGTAGGTATAATACTAATGATGGTGATACTGACAATAATGGTGATGATCAGAGCCGGCCCTATGTGATGCGGGGGGTCTGGGGGTCCTCCAGAAAATTTTGAAATCTAGATGCTCTGAGATGGCCTCTCCTGCATTTCCAGAGGTAAGTATGGGCCATTATTCGGTTGATAAATTATGTGTTTATCCAATAATTGAACAGCCAAATGTTGTTTCATATTTACCTCTGGAAGCGTATGAGATGCCCTGAGCGTGTCCAGTCCAGATTTCAATTTTTTTTAAAGAACCTGGCCACCACACCGGGCTTAGAGCAACCTCAACATTATCATGATTATGGTCCATGAAGCCTACTGTACTTACACCAAAAAACTTACTGCCATCAAATTACTAGTAATACTAATACATGACTTGTAGTTGCATTGCTTTTAGCACGTTTGTGACTGTTATATTCAAGTTATTTATCATACTGAGATCAAATATTTATAGGAACATTAGAAGAACCATTTACATAAGCATTTTTGTCCATAGTTCTGTTTTCAATAATTTGTTGAAACTTAGCTAGAATTCAACAAATACGAGATGATGTCAATAAGTTTTAAGTTTTCCCCTATTATGAAGTGTAAGGGCAACAGTTGCGAAATTTGGCAGGCACATAGGGCCAGAATGGGCTAATGTGCTGTAAATGGTAACCAGATAACACAGCTTACTGGGCCAATGCCAGGCCGATACCGAGCTGATACGGGAAGTATCGGCACAGTTTTGGCCCAGCATTGGCCCAGTAAGCTGTGACTGCTGTGTTATCTTGGTGCCATTTACAGAAACTTATGACCCACCCTTTTCCATACCCCTATTACAAACATTTTTCATGAATACGCTTAACTTATGATTCATGATTTCTGGTAGGCAGCTTAACAGACATTTGACAGAAATCATGATTTCTGTTAAGCGTATTCATGAAAAATGTTTGTAATAGGGGTATTATGGCCATGGAAAAGGGTGGGTCATAAGTTTCTGTAAATGGCGCCAAGATAACACAGTAGTCACAGCTTAATGCGCCAATGCTGGGCCAAAACTGTGCCGATACTTCCCATATGAATATTAGAAAATCATGTACCATTTTGCAGACGCTTAACTTGAAGGCCGGATGACACCATAATATTCAAAGCGTGTGGTTGAAGTACAATCAAAATCCGTCTCGCACATATAAGCAGTACGAGCATACCATAAGAAATAAGCGAGAAACGCGAATTTAAAAATACGCAAACAAGGACTTCTGATTTCAACTCGTTCAACTCCGGCAATCGATAAGCCAACTCGTTCTACGTCACTAGCGGGACGGCAAACATAGCCCTGCATAAGAACGCATAGTGAAAACGGCATATATCGAACGCGCTGCCGCTGAAATTACCTGCATTAAAAGCGATATTTATACTTCGTTCTAATGCTGTTTTTCCTGCTGAACACGCTAGTGCATTTTAATTTGTTATTCAACCGACCGATCTGACACTAATCGTTGTCAACCCGTGCGTATAAAATACCACAAATTTCGCTCAAAACTACAGTGGAAGGGAGGTCAATCGCTACCTTATAAGCGTCGTTCGTGTGAATAAATCAGGGTGATTACGTCCCATAATGGTAGTGTAATTTACGGTGGAACTCGCTCAGCCCGTTTGTGAAAGGTTCTCAGATATTGACCAATATCTCTTTTGAGTTAATTACTGAGAACTTTTCAAGGAAATCAGTGCTTATTTTTTAAATGTTGACGAATGCCTGATCTATTTATGCAAAGTTGTACAGCTAACGTCGTTTGCACTTTAATGTATTATCCGCATGAACCTAATTTCTAGAATAGTACATTAAGTCACTAACACTATGTAATGTAACATACTGTATTATTCTAGTTTGTGTCCATCAAGTTTCATAATTGTGGGTTATTTTGCTTCATAGTTACTAGCCACATATGATGTAACTAACTGACTGATCGGCCAACTTAATCGTGGTAGGGTTAGAAAAAACCACCAGCTTGTGACTCCAAAAGCAGGTGTCCGCTATGGACTGGGTGGATTTCTCAAAGGTTAGAAATATGGATGGCGCCGGTCAATCAGATTACAGTCTACAGATGCCATAAAATGTTAGCCAATTTCCTAGCTTATGCCAATTTCTAACGTCTGTGAAATTCACCCCAGGTTAGGCAGGTTTGACTGCAATTCTGAGGTTGGCTACAATTTGCAAACATCCTTAAAGATAATGACTGCTTCTGTGAAAGCTCGTAAAGTATTACTTTAACTTAAAGTAATACTTTACGAGCTTTCACAGAAGCAAAGTCATTTATGAGATCATTCATGTCCAAGTCTTTGACAATGTCATTTTCTATTGACAAAACGGCCAAATCATTTAGCCGTTCTTGTGACATTGTGGTCCTGAGGTATGTTTTTATCAGCTTTAACTTAGAGAAACTTCTTTCACCAGACGCAACAGTTACTGGGATTGTAAGTAGAATCCTAAGTGCAATCCAAAAATTAGAAAAGTCTGCTGAACGTGTCTTGATCGAAAGGAAGTTCAATATCTTAAGAGGGTCTCCATGGACTGAATCAGGTAGGATTGATTTCAACGCACACATCTCTTCAGCAAGCATGCCTCCATCAATATCACAATCTTTGGCTGCTGTGTCCGATTTGACTATGGTAAGTGCTTTTTCTAGTTCTAAGGCACACGTGTTCAACTCAGATTTTGGTAATAGCTGAAACTCATACAGAAATCCAAATATCTTCTGGTGATTTTCCAACTGTTCAAATCTTGTGTCAAGTGATGAAATAGCTGTGTCTATTACTTTATTGAAGCAGTTTATACGGAAAGCATTCTGTGCATCTGTGACAGGTTCATCGTTACCTTCATAGTCAAACATTTTCTTCTTCCTACGAATTCTAGTGTCCTTGAAAATTGGCTCTGTCTGAAGATTATCTGCTATTTCACTTGCTGTCGCAATTGCACTTTCAAAGCCATTTCCCCGGTATTTCTTTATCCACTTGCATGTGTTCTCAAAACTTTCTAATGCACTTGTTAATGCTATAGAGTCACATTGTAGCTCTTTGCTGACATGATTGATTTGAAACAAAATGTCATACCAAAATACGATAGCAACAAGGAACTTGAAATTTTTCAGTTCATTACAGAGCGATGCTGCTTCACTACGAGCCATAGGATCGTTTGCTGTTTCTGAAATTTTGGCTAACGCATCGTAGAACTCCACAGTTTGATATCGGACTGATTTTACACTTTGGACGCGACACTCCCATCGAGTGTCACTCAGGGGCTTGACAGATAAATCCGTAACAAACTCCCGGAATATAGTCCACCTCTGCGTCGATGCTGAAAACAACACATACAAACGTTGTACTATGCCAAAAAATGTCATTGCTTCAGGAGACGTCTTTGCCAAATCACCAAGCAGCAGATTATAGCTGTGACATGCGCATGGGGTGAAAAATGCTCTTGGGTTTAATTCTCGAAGACACGCTTGTACACCCGATGTGTGACCTTTCATGTTTGCACCGTTGTCGTATCCTTGACCACGAATATCGATGGCTTCCAGTCCCAGCTCATTCAACTCATACAGCAAGACGTCAAGAAGGTTTTTACCTGTACTTTCATATACCTCAATAAACTTTATGAAATGTTCATAAATTCCAGGAGAAACGTTTGAAATTGATGAACCATCTGACACATAGCGAATTGTTAATGACTGAGATCAGGTGTGTGCAGTCTAATATGACAGAATAGTATTTAGCAGCCTTTATTCTTGAGACGATGGTTGTTCGCACCTTATTGCCCATAAGAGAAATCAGTTCATTTTGTATCCGTTTTCCTAAGTAGTGGTCATGAATTTCTCCATCTTTCACTCTTCCCAAATGTTCTTTCATAACCGGGTCAAATTTCGCAATCAACTGTACGAGACCCAAAAAGTTTCCATTGTGTGGCTGGTACAATTTGTCAACATAACCTCGAAAAGCCATGTTGTGCTCGGAGAGAAATTGTACAATTGCTAGAAGGCGTTCAAAAACATTTCGCCATCGGCTTCTTTCATCATTGATTATTTGTTGGTTTAGTTTATCAACAGTACATTCACTTTCTAGTCTTTGTTCCAAGTCAATCCATTTCAGTGTAGCTTGTATGTGTACACGTGACCTCTCAGATAGACGTACAGTGGCATTTTTCCAGTCACGGTATCCATCAGATCCTAAAGCCATATTACAGTTCCCAAAAAAGCTTGCAGCAAAAACAGAATGCACAGTCATTTCCTGTGGAGTACACAAGCCACTGGCGATTGACAATTTCTCCATTTGGTAGCTTTCTTTCATAATGGTTATGTGAAAACCTCCGTCCTGTGCTATCCTTTGGATAGTCATCTTCTTCTTCTTTTCGATCGCTGGTATCACACTTGGAGAGCCGTTCTCAAGATGAAATCTGTGGTTTTCTGCAGTTCTTCCACAGGCCCATACAGCTTTTCAAGAATAGAGGTTGACAAAGGCCAGATCTCTTCTCTCAGCAGCTGATACGTACTGCAACATTGAAGTATGTGCTCTGTGGTCTGTTCTGCTTCTCCACAAGGACACCGCCTGTACATGTGTTGGTTTAGTCTGTTGTGTCCAGTTCTGAGACGAAAAATGGTCACTTGCTCTGGCCTCGAGAGATGATGGTAGTCATAACTTTCAGGTGTTTTTTTGCTGTGGCCCTTTTCTTACTATGAACTCACGATTAGCTGTACTTATATATTTCGGCCACAATGACGGATCTGCAAAATTCGAAATGACATCGCTAATTTCTTGAGTAGAGGAAGGAAGTTCTGTGTCTAAAACTATATTTTCGGCTACATTAATATGGCAATCTGTCTCTTCTGTTGTTCTACACTTATCTTCAACAATTATATCATTGAGTGGTTCATTTTGCTCCTCGTCGCCACTAGCAGAACGTGAAACGTATCTCTCATTGTGCGTACTTTCGTCCGATTCTGTGGTATGTGGTTGCTCTAACGGAGATTTAAAAACAAACTTTTCAATAGCCCCACTGCTTTTTAGCATCGCACGTTTCTTGCTGCCACTAGTATATTTTCTACCAATGTCTCGGGTTCTTTTGGACATTTTTACAGGAATAACCGAATAACCACTACGGTAAAACAATTAAGTTATTAACCACTCTAATCTCAACATCAACAACATTCTATCTTTAGCAAACAGATGCCAGCATACATTTTGGACACAATTTTGTTTGCTGATGTTGCTGCCTTAAAGCCAACAATATCTTCATTCAAAATTTTCTCCACAATATATAATTGTATAAATTTGTACACGAATTGTATACAGAAATGTTGACATCAGAGTGTTAAGTGTTATCCCAGATCAAGAATTCCTTATTTATAATAGCAACTAACATTGTGCAGAATGTTTTGAAATTAATTTGCCTGAAAGCTGTTGCTGTCTGAGGTAGCTATAGCATACAGTCAAATTATTTTCAAAATATTTAACTTGTTTTGTGTACGGCTGCCCTGAAATTTTGATTCTGATATTTCATCGGAGAAATGGTTAATTGCTGCTTATTTTATTAAAACTGGCACACCAAGCTATCTATCATAATTCAAAATGCATAACTGAAGATAGACACGTAGACACCGAAAAACTGTCAGCACAAAAGGCAGTGAGACTCCCACAGTACCCTAACTTCCATAAGGACACTTTGTTTATTGGTTTACAGATTTTCTCCCTCAAAGCTAGGGTACGTGGCGGGAAAAAAATAAAATAGCCATTTCCTTCTATATTTTTCTCTGTGTGGAAAATCTATAATCGGAAGCGAAAATAATCGTCACTATTTAAACTGTGCAAAAGCACAATTTTATATTTAAAGAATTTCACGTACAACCAAATATAGGCTAAATACAATTATATAATATATGCTGCATTGTAGTGATTTTAGTGAGTCACTACAATGCAGCATATATTAGATAAACTAGTGAGCTAGTCCTAGAATAGCCTATATGATATGGCAAAACATAGCAAAGAATGGAAAGAAAATGACAGGTTAGGTAGATGTGTAATTTCTTTTCATTTTATGCAAAATAGGTAGGCCTATGAATATGATGTACGGTACTAAAAAGAGTGGAAATTAATTTTCTTCCAAATTTGCCAATTTTTCGGAGAAATGGCGGATCTGTATGGTCTGTAAACCAATAAATAAACAAACTGCCTAAGAGATAATAACTATTAGGTCTATAATAATATTATATACGATGACATATTGACACTGATACACGTCACTGTTGGCATAATCGCCTCATAAACTTCACCACTTTAGCTTTCCTGCTGACTGACTAACTGTTAATGAGCGCGCTGCGTGCACATTGATTCTGCAAGCTCAAGATGTCAGCAACTCTCAGCAGTCTAGACATTACGTCATCGTGCACCATGGCCTAGATTTGAACGCATTGTCAACTATCGGGGGGGGGGGGGGCGATGTCAATGGGTGCATCTGTATAATCTGTGCAGTATTATAGACATTTAAACAAAAACGATAAACTTAGGTTATAATAGCTAGCACATATATGCCTACTAATACAGCATACGCACAGCTTCAATGTATGTGTAGCAGGCCTAGTTTAATTATACAGTGCTATGCCTATGTGTATGCATTAAACCACCACCACCACATTTTGCGGGGCCCTAGGCGACCGCCTTGCTTGCCTAGCCCTAAGGCCGGCTCTGGTGATGATAGTAATGTTAATAATGACAATGATGATAATAATAATATTACTAATAATGATAATGATGATAATAGCAGTGATGATAATGGTGGTGATGATAATCGTAATGATGGTGACAATAGTAACGATGATGATGATAATGACGGTGATGATGATGATAATAATAGCCTACTAATTGTGAATATCTGTAAATATTATATTTTGTCTCTATAACTCTGTCGAGTTCCGAGAATAAACTACTACTACTACTACTACTACTACTACTACTACTACTACTACTACTACTACTACTACTACTGCTACTACTACTAATAATAATAATAATAACCATCCTAAATATTTTTTCAAGCCACGTGTTGTTTTAGGTGCTAATTTTTGGTTATGTGAATAGATTTATATTTAGAAATATGTCATCACGTTCACGTTCTTCGGGAAGTTGGCCTCACGCAGCCCAGTTACCTTTTCAACAGCGAGAAGGCTACGTGCATCAAATTTCTCCATTTAAGGGGAAGAAAAAACTCTATTTTGATGGAGTAATTGAAGTTTCTGATGGATCAACAAAACGTATCATATGTTTTTCTCATTTCCACAGGACAAAATTACAGACTTTAGGTGAAAATAAAACGGGAGTACAGATATCCGAATGTCAGATGCAGGTAAGATTCAGTTATAAACAATGTGCCTATATCATTCATCATAATCATTACAACATTGGAGGCCTCAATCAATATTTGGCGCCAAAAACTTTGTCTCAGTTTCCGTTGAAGGTACATTTTTAGTAAATGAAATATAGATATAGTCAGGACCGGCTTAACCCTTATATCAGCCAAAAACGGCTTCTGCAGTGGTCTTGAGAAATGTCCATTTGCCAACCAAGAGACTATTTTTGAAAATTAACACCTGGAATAACCGAGCCAGTCATTTCAGTAGTAAATTTTCAAAAATAGTCTTCTCTTGGTTTCTCTTTGCAAATGGACATTGTCAGACAAAGTCAAGGGTTAAGGCATAGGTGAACTAGGCACAACCTAGGGCGCCATATTTTAGGGGGGGGGGGGGGCGGGGCAACAAGGAGATGGGGCGCATCTCACACCTAGGCAGAATATATCCATCTCTACTAGCAAGCAACAGGAACATTTTCCAAGAGAAAGCAAGAATAAACGTTAGGCAAAATTTCATCTTTCTCCATGTTTGCAAACTATGGAATGGTTTGCCAGAATCCGTTCTTCTAGCCCCTTCATTAAATGCCTTCAAGGATAGTCTAGATAAACTTTGGTCATCACAGGAAATTTTGTACGACTACGAGTCCAATTTCACCGGAAGTTGCAAACAATCGGAAACGAGAAATGAAGAATAGCTAGGCAATATCATCCTGCTATCCCCCTACATAGGATTTGAATGGGTTTCGGGGTTTCACTTGAATTATTGCTTGAAATACATAAATACAATGTCTATGTTCTCTACAATGATTAGACTAAGCAAAGATATATAGTTTTGCAGTTTTTTCCATTTAACGGAAAAGGGGTGGTGGGGGGGGGGGGGGTAAAAGTCGGCATATCATTCAAATGTTAGATTTGATGATAGGAGGGGTAAAGTGTATTCAATAGTACATCAAAGTCTCAAAAGTGCTAATTACAGAAAATCTATTTTCTCTTGTTGCTTGGGCAATCAATGGCTGCCTGTTTAAATAATGTCTAAACCCCTAGCCTACCAATGTCTGCAACTGAATATCTGCAGATGAGTTTTAGCTCACCTGGACCAAAAGGCCAGTTTCAGTTTCACGTTTATTACACTCAGGCTACCGAGGCAGCGTATGAGGGTATATATTTATAACAATTATTATGGCAAGTAAAGTGACAAAATATACAGTGATTATCACGAGGTTAATAAATACACACTAATTACATTAATAACAGCGATAAAAGACTTGGTGACTTATTTTTTCTTGGCATATAAAGAGTATTTACACATTTCTTGGAGAACTGGCCTGTTGCATATTGAAAGAAGTCCTTTTGCTTTTTCTATCGCGGTATTGGTTAGGTAGTAAGAAGGGATTAGTCTTTGTCGTTCAGCGCTAAATTTTGTGCAATGAAAAAGAAAGTGCCTATGCAATTACATGCATTACAGATGCGCTCATTTCGATCAATCCCCTCCCATCTCTTGGTCTCGATGTCTAGTGCTCTGAAGTGGCACAGAATTATAACGTCGCGATATGGCAATACAACACAATGTTTTTCAAATACCGAATCACTCATTATGTTATTGTAAAACGTTAATCGGCTTGAATTGGAAATTTCAGATCTACATTTTTCATTGAATTGAGTTTGTAAAGCTATTCTTACCTGCCTAGTGACTTGACAGAGTTCTACATCGCATAGAAAGACAGAACACTAATTACAGACCATGTATCAGCGCTGGTGAACGTCTTGTGATTACGCTACAGTTTCTGGCTACAGGTAATTTTTTATGTTTATCTCTGTGTAGGCCTTCACGTCATTACATATAAATGCGCACAATAACGACATGTAAAAATTACACAAAGATTTACATTCCGTTCATTCATCAGGCTGTCTTGCTGTGTTTCTGTATAGATGTTCTTCTGCCTGTTTGTACCCTGTCTAGAATATCTCGGCATCTCGTAATATTATTTGTTTATTTCACTACCAACGGTGCTGTTGTTGTTGATCAAAATCCGGATCCGGTTTCGGATCATGGCCAAAACTGTGCAAATCATCTTTTACGGCAACAATATGTCTTTTGCAAAACATTTGAGCCAAATCAGGTCGGTAGTTAGCAAGATATCCACAGATCCGTATCCGTGATTCCGATCAGCATCATGACCAAAACTCGTCTTTCCTCTTGCATGGCAACTACCTCTCTTATATGAAAATTTAGCTGAATCGGTTGTCCTTTTTGAGAAACAGCTGCGGACATACACACAGACAAACAAACATACAAAAAACAGACAGACGGGCCCAAATACCATACCCTCACCATCCACCTACTATGGGTTGAGGGTAATAATGAATGATCTACAGCATGCACCTTCTTTATCATCCGTAGGCGAATCCTATAGAAGCCTCCAATACCAATTTCGAGTAAGAGAGAGGACAATTGGGTCTATAATACCTGAAACTTGTAAGGCAGTGTATGACACTGCGTACTGAATTCTTGAAGGTAAAACATACAATTTATAGTTTGTTATAACATATTTTAATTCAAGTGACCACAAATTAATGTATATATACATAACTTAACCACAAATTAAGATTAAATTAACAATATCTTCATGCATCTCATAATTGTTTATTTCACTACCAACGTTGCTGTTGTTATTGTTGTTGTTTGATTGTCACAAAATAAGATTTAATTAACCGCATTATATTCTTCATACATCTAATAACTAGAACAATCTCATTACCAATGTTGTTGTTGTGGTGGTGCCGTTTGTTGGGGCCGCTGCTGTTGTTGTTGCTGCTGCGGTTGTTGTAGTCCAAATTGTGTAGTATTTAAATCTTCGATTTGAGCTTCAAATAACACGTTATTTATCTTATTTTGGGCGATTAGTTTTATACGTGTATTTGTCACATTTCGTAAACATGATGCCACGTGCCTACCATACACTCCTTCTTGATCATTCTCTCTCGCTTTTTCTGCATAACTTTGTTGCCGTTGCTCTTTCTCCTTTTCACTCTCACGCTGTCTTTTAACCCTGTCCTGTTCCATCAATTGGGTCATAGTTGACATGATTTTCGATCTTCATCGAGCTCCATTTGTTTCGTAGCCTTTGCGCCTTTACGTCTAAAAATGGAGGGACCATCGACGGATCGCGGTACATCGTGTAGCTCTACGTCCTTGTCGGATTCGCCATCTAATATGTGTATGGAAGGAGGAGTGCTTTCTTCTTTCTCTCAAGCTTCCACAATACAACTCGATGCATCATCTTCTTTGTCCTGAAAATGTGATTGATTGATAGATGATGAACGAATAGATAGAGGGGTGGGTGGATGGATAGATAGATAGATAGATAGATGGGGTTTTACGTAGTGAATTTCTAATGCTATTTTTGTGTATTTATGTACTGATAGGTGCCTGAATCTGAGCAGGAATGGATGCAAATCGCATCTTCCGCATTGTGTGGGCGCTTTGGACAGGAAGCATGTTGTGATCAAATCACTGACAAACAGCGGCTCGTCGTATTACAATTATAAGAACTGTTTCAACATAGTCTTGCTAGCTTTAGTTGACCATGACTATAACTTTGTATTTGTAGATGCTGGGTCGAATGGACGTGTTGCTGATGGTGGAGTCTTCTCGCAAAGCAAACTACATGAGAAATTAGAAAACAACACAATGGGCATTCCAGATCCCAAGAATCTTCCAAATACGACAATTAAGATGCCATTGTTGCAGATGATGCATTCCCTCTACGACCTTACCTCCTCAAACCATATCTAGATCGTGATTTAACCCATGATCAAAGGATCTACAACTATCGCATTTCCAGTTTGGAATTTTATCAAATCGATTCAGGGTTTTCTTTACAACTATAGCACTAGAGCCAGAAATTGTAGAGGTCATCATTATGGCTGCATGTACTTTGCACAATTTTATTAGAAGGTCGACAACAGCAAACATGGACACCGCATTAGTAGCTGACGGTGCAGAGGGACACCCTACAACTGTTGACCAGCTGATCCCTTTGGAACCACGTAAACAAGCTGGTAGACCGACAGGCAGCCAAAGAAGGAAGAGCAACGATGAAGACATACTTCTCGTCAGATGCTGGGGCGGTTGACTGGCAGGATGCAATGGTTTAAAATGTCAACTATCATCTGATTGCACAATTAATTAATTCTCGTTTGCTTCTCTTATTTAACATTAAATTGCATAGTGTAAGATGAAGTTATTTTGCCATAATTTTTGCCCATTATCCTGCATTTTTATGGTTGCCTAGCTATTACGCGTGGTTTGGTGTTATAGCGGACACTGATACAAATCTGAAAGAAACGTCTGCTACTGCCACTGCGGCTACTACTACTACTGCTAATGCTACAGCTAATGCTACTAATTTCTATGGTTTATCTTCAGCGCACCCTTTGCTTTGACAATTTAACAATACATATATTTACCAGATTGCTCAATGAACTCCTTTTCTTCATAAATGTGTTCAGGAAGGCGAGGTTTTTCATCACCCATTTTTGTCGGCCAGACAGGTCTTTGGCAGCACTACCACTGGGTGCCGATTTTGCGTATCTCGACAGCTGCGTCCTCAGACTTTTCATGTGTATCTTCACATCAGCAACTGAATAATGAAAACGATATACTATTTTTTGTGGAACATTTGATGCATCACTATGCTCGAAGTAAATTTTCATTATGTCTAGCATATTTTGTTGATTTCATTTTTAGCTCACCTGGTCAAGTGCGTCTGTCTTCCGTCCATCGTCCGTCTGTCCTCTGTCAACTTTTTCTTTAAATGACTTCTCAAGAACTACTGGGCCGATTTCAATTATACTTGCCAGGAGGAAGCGTCCTCAGGGTGGGTTGGGGGGGGGGGGGGGGTGTGTGTGTGTGTTTCAAGTGTGTTCAAATGAAGCAGATCGTCCAAAATCCAAGATGGCCGGCCAATTTTTTAGAAATGGTTTTAAAAATTTCAGAAACAGCTTTGTGTCATCGATTCAAAACTCATGAAATATTATCTGTTTCCAGTGATCATTTCATTTTGTTAGGCTATGGCAGTGGCCAATAACTCCAGGTGAGCGATACATGCCCCTTGGGTCTCTTGTTTGATGGTACAATGGAATTTGTAATTTGAAGTTTTAGCATCATGCCATGGAACACACCCCGCCGTCGGTAGTAGCAGTAGACATGATATAGAAAATATTTATGCATAAGCAGTGATATATGCTCAAAATGCGCTTTGATTTGCCTACACGAATAGGTCAGTCAATCTAAGAAATTAGCTCGGCAAAATTTCAACATAATTTCTGTCCATAGATTTATGGCGAAGAAGCAATGGCATATTACCCAAAAAAAATCTATCCAATTCGGCCGATGGAAAATATATAATTTTATTTGTTATAACCAGCACTCTTTTGCGTCGCGTTTATTACTGACTTAATGAGCACGCACATTGCCCTTGCGCTCATCAGCTCAGAATTTAAATCACTAACTCTTCCTTTATGCTCCCCTATATCCTATTTTTTAAACTGGCACGCTTATTTAGTATTAAAAAACCCAATCGTGATCACCGCCGCTGTCTCAGTGTTGCACTCTACATATTATAATGTTCATAGGTTTTTATTTGATTAAGCGGCGATAGACCCCTTCCCATGAACTAATGCAGGACGTCTACGACCATACAGAATAACACAAACGACCTTTAGATGGCATAATAATCAAATCAAATTTGAACCATGACAGTGTTTAATGTGCATATAAATACCCTGATACAATCCTTTCACTTAAAGGTAATGTACTTGGAGTGGGATACATCCATATAATGGACACTTGTCGACTGACAATAGGGCAATGTGGAGCATGCCACCGAAGCAGGCTATAAAATACAGGAGTGCATGAATAAGCTACAACAGTGGACTGTTAAGGGCTAGACATCAATGAAGTCAAAGACCTTATCCAGCATCTTCTCACTCATGCTTGGAGAGAGCACCCTACCACAGATCGGCACACTCACCTTTTTGGCATCAATCTAGATTACCTCCTGACATGAAAGCCCTCTATTGAGTTGATGGAGGCGAGGGCCATCAGAAAGCTTGGTAACCACATGGCGATCAAACTCCAAGATCCTGAGAACTGTCTATACAGGTGCAGTACAATCTGTGT
This sequence comes from Chaetoderma sp. LZ-2023a, assembly GCA_034401795.1. Lineage (NCBI taxonomy): Eukaryota > Metazoa > Mollusca > Caudofoveata > Chaetodermatida > Chaetodermatidae > Chaetoderma > Chaetoderma sp. LZ-2023a. The sequence goes on along the minus strand of CM067362.1, from coordinate 41,411,134 downwards.
TGGAGTATGTCTCAAGCACTTGGAACACTGGGTAAAAGATGAACAAATCAAATCTAGACAAGATGCAGGACGGCCAGCATCCAATCACTTGAAGTCTGAAGGGAGAGAAAAATGATGATACAGGATGAAAATTTCAAGCGACTCATGGATCACCCTCTCCTAATGAAGTTGCAGGCTCTAACAAAGAGCTGAATGAAGCAACAGAGCAAGACCAGCTGAATAAATGCCAGGAGAATTTAGGTGTTATCCAATTAATCCAGATCGCTGTGAGATTCTGACACAAGGACCAGCGAAGTCTACCAGAGTCATAAGAGACTGGTGTATCCAACCAACACAGGAATGCCTTCTGAACCCAGTTCTGTATGCAGTGGGTCCCTCATTTCCAACCTCAGAGCCATCCATGTAGCAGCTGACAAACTGAGGAGGGGGGGGGGGGCGGGATCCTGGACGCCCTCCCATATTGAATGTCAAGGTGACTGAACAGCAGTACATGTGGAGGGATTGTTAATATAAAATATTGTACATGTATATACGCATTAGTATATTGCCAATTTGCATCTCATCACTTTCAATTGGTAAATGCCAACTTTCAGGGGTTAGGTTTGGCAAAAGGTGGTCTCTCACGGCATGACATTTATGAAATTCCATGCATCAATGATCAGAATTGGCAACATATCATCCTTCAGTGTTCAGACAAATCATGTTTCTGGGCAGAAATCTTATTTTTGAGCATTAAGAATTTGTGAAGTATTGTCTTTCAGTACTTAGAATTGACAACAGATCAGCTTTCCTCACTCACAATTGGTAAATGTCATCTTTCAGGCATTAGATTTGACAAAAGGTCATGTCTCATAGCATGACATTTGTGAAATTCCATGTATCAATGATCAGAATTGGCAACATATCACCCTTCAGTGTTCAGAAGTGGTAACAAATCACGTTTCTGGGTAGAAATCTCATTTTGAGCATTAAGAATTTGTAAAGTATTTCAGAACCTCATCGAAGATTAGAAGATTATCACATTGCATTCGCTAAAGTTTGTGCACAGTTTTAGTTTTCGACTCGGCTGATAATAGTGATGTTAACCCTTCGTGTGTCAACTTAACCCTTTAAATGTCAAGCCGGCCAAAAGGGCGTCTGCAGTGGACTTAACGAATGTCCATTTGTAGGATAAGAGCAGGCTATTTTTTAAATTTTACCACTAGAATGACTGGCTCCGTAACCGAGCCAGTCATTCCAGTGGTAAATTTCAAATATAATCTTCTCTTTGCCTGCAAATGACCACTGACTAAACGAAGACCATTGATCCATTAACAGTCGAGCGCTCATCTTGAGGAATGTCCATTTGCAGGACAACAGAAAACTATAATTCTAAAATTCTGGTACTAGACTCGACAGTTTCTTCAAAGAATCGAATCTTCAATTTGCTATGTAGAAGTGACTTCCAGATAGTTACCATTCCTTTGCAACATTAATTAGAACCGAGTTTCACATCCTATTTGTGACGCATCGCTTGACGGAGCCCATCAGTCATTGTTTTAATTAGTCAATTTAAGCAAATTCACATGGCCAATCACACGACCAATAGCCATTGAATATTACACGTGGTGACATCGAAAAAAATTAAACGTTCTGAAAGCTATCATCTTAAATAAATTTCCGATACTGCATTACAAGTGTTTGCCAAGACACTGCTATTAATAACCAAATACTAGATTATTACTGCATAGACAGTAGACTGAACTCCTACACAAATAGGTGTAGCCAACAACAAATAATATAATTTATTACAATATTGGCAAGACAAAATACATATATTTATGCAATACTTGGATATTTGATGGCCTAGCTGCCTATGCCAAAGTGCACAGCTCTGTTTTCAGTTGCCAACATCCATGGTGCGAACAGGGACCATGCTGGGTGCAGAGACATGTGGGAGCAGGGACCACGGTGGGTGCAGGGACCATGGTTGGTGCAGTGATCACGGTGGGTGTAGGGACCACAGTGGGAGCAGGGACCACGGTGGGTGCAGGGATCACGGTGGGAGCAGTGATGGTGCCTGCCGTGACTACGGTTGGTGCAGGGACCACGGTGAGTGCAGGGACCATGGCGGGTGCGGTGACCACGTTCGGTGCAGGGACCAGTGGGTGAAGGGGCCATGGTGGGAGCAAGGACCACGTTGGGTACAGGGACCATGGTGGGAGCAAGGACCACGTTGGGTACAGGGACCATGGTGGGAGCAAGGACCACGTTGGGTGCAGGGACCATGCTGGGGCAGGAACCACAGTGGGTGTAGTGACCACGGTGAGTGCTGGGACCACGATGGGTGCAGTGACCACCGTGGGAACAGGGGGTGCAGGGACCACGGTGGGTGCAGGGGCCACGGTGGGTGCAGGGGCCACGGTGGGAGCAGGGACCACGGTGGGAGAAGGGACCACGATGGGAGCAGGGAGCGTGGTGGGTGCAGTGACCACGGTGGGAGCAGGGACAATGGTGGGTTTAGTGACCACGGTGGGTGCAGGGGCCATGGTGGGAGCAGGGACCACGCTGGGTGTAGTGAGCACGGTGGGAGCATGAATCACGGTGGGAGCAGGGACCATGGTGGTTCAGGGACCATGGTGGGTGCAATGAACATGGATTCTGACAAATTGTTCCAAGCATCTATTACTCGAAAGACTACACATGTATGGCTTAAAACAAAGTCCTCGAAGCTCCCTGTGAGTTTTTGAGCGCGACTTGGTGTGTCTGATACAACAAACAATATAATATTACAATATTGACATAACATGTAAACAATAAAGTGAAGCTTGTTAATATAGATTTCAAAATATTATCACAAGTGGCCTATTCTTTGCGGTGCTCGGACAAAATCTCACTGGACATAATCCCACCAGGACAAAATCCCACCTGTACAAAATTCCACTGAACAGATTCACACCAGGATGTCATGCCCACTCCATTAGGGACCAACCGGGATCAACTCATGAGCATATAGAAAGCTACATTTCGAATAGTTGCTAACTTGTCAGGGATCTAGGGACTATAACATCTCTTGACCTTTTTAATTAAACTCAATTCAAGTAAATTTTATTTAAATATGAGGTGACGGAGCTCTTACATAATATTTATGCATGCCATAACATTACAAACCATGAATACACAGGAGACTTTAGACAATTACATACATTTATCTGTTCTGCTTGAAAAATTATAATCTTGAAAATAGACAGGTGTGTAGTTTAGGAACAGTCGGGAGGGGAGGGGTGGGGTTCGTCGTGTTAATTAATTAATTAATTATTATTAAATGTGCACATTCACCCCAGAATGCGTGAAAATAAGATTGTTTAAAGTGTAACATGTTAGAGGGTTAATGTGTGTGCCTCAATGTAATGAAGCGAAATAAATCTTAACATATGATGATTTCATCCCGTACAAATTATTATATGTTTTAATTGCGAAGTTGAAATAAGGACTCGTGTCTCTAATTCAATTTCACAACTTAAATTTTTTAAATTAATTTATGTGTAACGAAATCGTCATTTGCTCAGATTTATTTCGTTTGGATACATCTAGGCCCAAAATGTAAGCTTCTAAAAGTGTACAATTTTTATAATTTAATATAATCAAGCATTCTGCTGTGAATGTATACCTTTAAAATTATTATTTGTGGAAAGGATCATGGTGACTGCATTGTGTGAACGTAGTACAACGATGGCTGCATTGTGTGAACGTAGTACAACCATGTTAGCACCAACACAAAAGCGCAGGAAAAATAGAACATTGTTCTATTTTACGCAACTTTTTAACTAACTTTTTCAGCAAACAAGTTACGCGCAAAACTGTTACTACTACTACTACTACTACTACTATCGAAGATTCAATTGTAGCGATTTAAAAAATTGGTATTATGTACGGGTGAGATTTTGTCCAGTGCGATTTTGTCCGGCTGGGATTATGTCCGTTTGTCCAGGTGAGATTATGTCTGGGTGGGATTATGTCCTGTGGGATTTTGTCCGGGTGATATTTTGTCCGGTGGGATTTTGTCCGGGTGATATTTTGTCCGGTGGGATTATGTCCGGGTGGCATTATGACTGGTGGGATTTTGTCTGGTGGGATTTTGTCCGGGATTCATTATTTTGCCAGTGCTCATTCTAAAAATGGAGGCGTGGCTTCTACGAGAATACTCTCTACCACCATATTTTGGTGGAAATCGCTACGCCAATGGCTACTCAATACATACGAGATACTTTTCTCGATCTCGTATCGAAGGATATCTCACAAGATACGAATGGTTGGCAATGTGTTTGCTTGAACAGTCTCTCAAGCGAATGTAGCAACTCGATGTTATTAAATAAATTCTATGTCAGGGTGTCTGTAAATCTGGTAAAATTGTGTGCTTAAAATAAAATAAGTGTTTGTTTTAGACACTTGCAAATGTATGAGCCGGAAATATCAAAAAGCGACAAACATTTTCAACATAACTATTCTGTTGGATATTTTGAAAATTGTACTATATTATATAGAGGTTCACTTAAGAGCAGAAAGAAAACACGTGTAGCAGGTTAAACATCTAAGAAGTGACTGCTTTATTAAATAGCTCGTTCTACAAAGGAGGTCACTAGACCACGCATCTACAAACTACGTGATAGAGTGCCCAGACGTAGGGGTATATCAGTTACATAGTATCTCAGTTCATTATTTCAGTATTTTATATTTAACATGGTTGATATATTTCCCGAGATTATATTATATAGAGGCTCACTTAAGAGCAGAAAGAAACCACGTGTAGAAGGGTAACCATCTAAGAAGTGACTGCTTTATTAAATAGCTCGTTCTACAAAGGAGGTCACGCATCTACAAACCACGTGATAGAGTGCCCAGACGTAGGGGTATCATCAGTTACATAGTATCTCAGTTCATCAGTTCAGCATTTTATATTTAACATAGTTGATATATTTCCCGACAAAAATAATTTGACTGAAATATGTTGCTGCGTATGGAAGCAACAGCTTCCCATCAGATTAGTTTTAAAATATTCAGCATTTTAGCTGTATGCTTGTCTTGAACTTGAGATTATTTCAGGTTTGCAGTGGTTACTGGTGTGTTGAGATTATTTCACGGTTGCTGTGGTTACTGGTGTGCTTAGCGTCACAATCAACTTTATGTTAGGAATGCACCTTTCCAGTTTTAGCTATGCCCCGCCCATCTCTAGCTAAGCTCCACCCACACCTCGCTCGTGTTGGGATCAATCGATCCCTGAACTCCCTGACTATCAATTTCCAGAAAACGATACAGGTAAGCTGTTAAATATTTTGAAACTAATTTGACTGGGTGGTGTTCGTGCCCAGTCAAATTAGTTTCAAAATATTTAACAATGTTTATTAAATGGTAGACATACAACCCGTATACTAAATCAAGTCATTCACGACGTAATGATTATGACGTCGGCCTACACGTCACGTAATTGATTATGACGTCATAAGATTGATTGAGGAAATGGATTCAGGAAATATGATTGTTTGGTATCATTTTAGAGTTTCAGCGAGCCTAAAGATATTATGACATATATTGGCGTATATCACAGCACAAGCACCCAGCGTCCCGAATTCATAAAACTCTTAACTTTAGACGATCTGGTATTTCCCTCACGCGAGGGCAACCCCCCCCCCCCCACCCCACCCCGCAAAAAGCGTGTTCTATCTTTACTGCACAGCTAGCCATAAAGCTCGTTATAATAATATACGTGTCTCTAGAATGGCAGATAATTATTCGCACGATTCGACATTTTTGACAATTAAGTGTCTCCATTTCAAAACAACTATACAGGAAAGCTGCTGCATATTTTGAAGCTTATTTGACTGGGTGCCATTGCTGCAGCAAGGCTGTGCATCCCGCATGTATACCAAATTTAATACCCGACAAAGCAATGAATTTATCATAGCTATCAAAACGGCGAATTAATTATCATGAAACAGTTGTTCATCACAACGCGAGAATATTGATCTGTCAGCGTGACGAGCGTGTCAATTACTTGTTCACAACATGTAAATATAGTTCTGACTATTCAACCCGAAAATCATATCACCACATTGACTGTACCTGCTCAAATTATAGATCATAATGCTAAAATACTGAATGATGATATATACAATGAGTGCAGTCCAATTGATAAAGTCCCAAGATGATAATAATGATAGTGATGGTGCCGGTGGGGATGGTGATGACGAAGATGGTGATGTGGGTACGCAGGGTGGTTGGTCGGGGGATCGGTGACGTGAGCTCATTAGCATATTAGGACAAGCCCATTCATACTTCCATGTATGGGCATAAGGAGGCGGGCATAGTATACTGAAGAGATGACGTCGCGGGGCTCTCGGCCAATCACTGTGCGCCTACCACGCGACATAACTAGTACTGATGATAATGAAGATTAGTGTTGTGGTGATGATGATGGTGATATTAATAATGATTTAATTAGTATAACAAACTCCACTGCCAAGAACAGTATAATTACATATTGTTTCATCCATATGCTATTGTAATAGCCTGGATGTAAATAAAGTGAACATGAACAGAAATCAACATATCCATATGAAATGGGTTATCCGTGTAGAAAAGTTAGATCAGCTGACAGTTGCTGTGCTCATTACAAACAATGATGACCCCCCCCCCCCCCCCCCCGCACGCGCGCGCACACACACACACACACACACACACCACCCCGGTTCAGCAAACCCACGTCATACAGCTGCTAATGACGTCAACAACGTGGATGATATTAGCGCTTTGTCTTTACTGTCTACACTATAATGGTCCATACCATACGTTTGACTTCGCCTTCGCTGTCGAGATATCTAATTGAAAAATTGCTTATTCTACAGGTCACGTTATGTTAAAATATCGCGCGCAGACGTCTGAGGGGTAGGTAATACATTTGTTACACCAGTGCTTAGCTGTGTGCACAGGCTGTTACCACGCGCGCACACAATTATACGTGTGTGCGTGTGGTAACCGCCTGTAGCCACGGCTAAGCACTGGTGTAGCTAATAGTGGGGTCTGACCAATAGTCCGACAGCCCATTAGCCTGACAGCCCATTAGTGCGACAAAACTATATTCTAAAGAAGCAAGTTAATAATCATTCTATATCCTGACCATGCAGTCCTTAGCCTATCGGTCACTCTGATCCATACCGTATTGGGGAAGATCTTTCATAGCCAGAGGGAGGTTTACCCCTGGTGAACCGAGTTCGATAATCTAGCCTTTAAGATAAACAACGTAACACGTTAATACTGATTGAACTTACACATAATTTATTAACAATTATAATCCTAACCTATGCTCCTAAATGACGAATGCCCGACGACTGATAACTGGATTGCCAAACACAGCCGCCTGGCCTACTAAGAATTATTATTAAACCATTTCTGACTATCGATAATAACCTACCACTATATCCTAACCAGTACCTAGTTGATTAACCGACCGACGAACAATTAACGACCTCCCTCCATTCATTCCGTGTCACTTAAATATATTATAGTGAAGTCACATTGTCTGTCAAGTCATGCAAGATCAAGCGTGTATTGGCATACAAATAGACAAATTAATACAAATCTTAAATAAGCAATTAGTTACGAAATAAGCGGATCATTAATTAATACAGAACGTACATGCAGATTCACGGTACTGTACATTTTGATAAACGTTATAATAAAGTTATATGAATAATTAATTTACAGGTAAGCCATTGGTGTTTGAGTTCATTCACAAAGTCCAGCTATTCCATGTACGCGTTTCTGCTCGCTGAAACGCTCGCGAAAAAATCAATTCAATACATTTTATATATTGTCCTATCCATGTAAGTGTCTTCGCGCGCTGACTACACGCGCGCTGAAATAAAAGTCAATCGGAGAGCGAAATTTCAGCACGTGTTGGTTTTGTGCGCATGCGTGTTCAGTGTTATTACGAGAATTCTGCGTGCTTATAGGCTCGGAATCTCGCCTGCATGGAAATGCACATGCACTCTCGCCGAAACACGCGCAGGACCACGCGAGCAGAAACGTGTACATGGAATGCGGGCCTAACGCGTTGCTTGCTATTCGATGGCCGTGCGTCGGTGCACGTGTGTAGTCCTATCCTATCCGTTCATGTGCCTTATGGCTATTGTCCTTGGCATGGGCGCCCTCCTTGTTCTGCCTGGGGCGTCTGTCTGAATTTGGATTTCAAAGTTTTCAAGTCGATTCCAATGCTTAAATTGGTCCGAGCTTAGCTAAAACTTAAAAGCTAATGCCCGGCGCACACAAACGTAATTTTAACACAAGACACGTGAACGCTAGCGCAATACGCTCGAACGCACTCGTGTGCGGGTAGTTGTGTGCGCTTTACGTTTTGGTTTTCTAGACGCATTAAATATCAAACTATTGATTTTAAACGCCCAAGCGCAGGGTTGTCATCGTGAAACGCACCGTGTGCGGCGATATCCGTTTGCGCTCAGGCGTTTAGATTGCATTATGTCATGTGATTATCAGGAAAATACTAATCCGTCACGTGACAAAAAAATGGGAGCGCCCACAGAAACAGCGTGGACACCTGAATCAGAGCAAACCTTAGTTGATTTGTACAGAGAAAGGCCCTGCCTCTCTGATGCCAGCTTGCCTGCATATAGTGACCGGCTCTTGAAATCAGTTGCCCTGGGAGAAATTAGCAAACGGCTGGGAATGACTGGTAATGTTTTCCACTCATATATAGATATATCCATAGCACTAATTCAATGTATGTTAAAGCTAGTAGTAGAGTCAGTATTAAAATGATACCACCTCCCTCAACTGGCAGCCGATCGGCGATCCCTGGCTCCCACCGCCCTCTTAATCCCTGGGGACATGTGGTTGGTGTTTGCCTTTCATTCCGGTCCTGATCGGTACCACGAAAATGAAGTGATTTAATCCCGGGCGGAATTAAATTGATACCACCAACCTCAACTGGCAGCCGTTCGGCGATCCGTGGCCCCCACTGCCTTCTCAATCCCTGGGACATAGGAATTTGAAACATGTGATGTTCGTGGTCGAGTTGGGAGCTGCTGACATGGAAGGACGTGGCGAAAATAAAACTCCCGTGCGGACCCCACTGTCCAGGAAACCTCCTCAGGTTACTGGCCAGTGGCCCGCCTCTATTCTGTGTAGGCTCGGACAAACACGTAGTCTCTGCCAGAGTCGCATCGGCATGATGGGCCCACCCATAGTGTCTTCCGTCTACCTTGACAACGCTCACCTGGTAGGAGGCTAAAGTGCTTAGCATTTTTTGCATCATGGCAGACTCTGGCATGTTCACATGTTATGCAGAGAATCTGGTGCTGAGCAGGTGTCTCCAGCAGACAACCACGTCCTACCCTCTCCACACCATAGAAGTGGCAGACAGACTCGATCTCTTCACGTGGGTGAAAGCGGTCGTAAATGTTTCTCCGCAAGGGGTCGACCCAAGGATTGTACTGGGGGGGCATCCCGGAAGTGGGCCCACTTAGCATCCAATATCATGGCCGTCTCAGCGCCCTGTGCCACTGCTGTAGACGCCATCACGAGCAGTATGATAAGAATCATGACTATACATGAAGAGTTAAACTGAACAGAGTGAACCCCTCGAGAAATATCTGTGCCAGATGACTATACATGAAGAGTTAAACTGAAAAGAGTGAACCCCTCGAGAAATATCTGTGCCAGATCGAGCCCTGCTCCATCCGGTTCGATAGTGATCTTCATCCCCTCAGGGGCAGGGGCTAGCTGCTTCACTTTGCCGCCAGCTAAGAAACGTAGCTCTAGGACTATATGAGTCGTTTGCTGGCTAGTGAGGCCGACTCGCTGAAGCAGTTTAAGAGCACCCTTGGCTTTGCTGACACGTGACACACCATCTACTCGTAGGATGCCCTCCTGGAGGTTAACAGCTTTTCTGGTCCATCGAATGGGCGACGCAGCAGGAGCTTTCCACCTGTAACCCGGATGCGGTGACCCACCCTCGTCAGTGAGACACCTTCACCTATGTAGGTGAGGAAGGATGATCCCCGATTGTAGAGCTTTCGAACTGTTCCATCCCTTTTCACAACAGTGGGGAGGGGAGTAACCTCTATGTCAATGACTGCGGGAGGGCTATATAGTGGCAACCATGTTTGCCAGTTACCACCAGGTCCAGCGTGGTACCACACTTCATTCTTCTCAAACATGAACTGCAGGGAGACGGGTGGTACAGTACCGTATAGAATGGGTCCTCTTCGAGGTGCCCCAGCGTGGCACAACATACATACACGCCGATGTGCTACATCAACCTCCAGGGAGTACACACAGCAGCTCACTGGTAGAAGTCGGCCGGAACGTGATAGAGTATCTTTCAGGTGCCAACAGCAACCTGTTGAAAGCTATCAGTCCTAGCCTGTTCACACCTGTAAATCACCTGTTGGACAGCCCCTCCATTAACATATATGCATATATATATATATATATATAACATTATATTTCGAAGGGGTTACATTTTATTTCCAGGCGGTTATTTCTTAATTAGGCACTGTCAAAAATTTGTAAATCATACAAAACCTTTCTTCCTTACATTATTACTAAAGAAATTAGCATCCTAAATAAATAGGCCTACATCTAATCATAAAAGCTTCGGATACAAAAATTGAGAAAACTTAACAAGAGTCTTAACTCGCCCCTGGACCATTAACATTTTAAACATTAGCATTTGAACAAACACAGCACTTTAAATTCAGCAGCAACAAGCCATAAATTTACAAAATTGGGAATACAGTACAATCGATATTTAGCAGAAATTAATGATGGACAATGACTAAGCAGATTGAACCTTAGGTTCCATCCAGCCAATAAAAAAAATCTAATATAGCCATCAAACCCAAACTATTGTTTTATCAAGAATCAAGTTCTCCTGAACAAATTTTAATCACCCTTAGCTTTCAATGAAATTAAATCTAATGAGTTTTAGCCTGATCCGCACACAGCAGTTCCTGAGATGTCATTTTGGAGAACAAGATGGCCATTGGAACAAGTAGTTAATGAGGAGTACCATTTGAAATAATTTCCAGCCTATTTTCGTAAAGTTCAAGATGGCCACTGAACAAATTCACTAATCAAAATTCTGTATAAGCTATGAAGCACACCACTTTCGAGGTCTTCCAGCCGAGTTTGATAGAAATCGATCAAGCGCTTAATGAGGAGTAGCATTTTAACTGATTTCCCAAAATTTTCATAAAATTTAAGATGGCCACCGGAAAAATTGATCCAATAAAATTCTGTATACAAGTTCTGAAACCTACCAGCCTGTTATCCTTCGCTAAATCTGGTTAAAATTGCTAAAGCAGTTAATGAGTAGTAACAATTTAAATGATTTCCCGTTATTTTTCCAGAAAATTCAAGATGGCCGCCAAAACAAAAAAATCGATGAATAATAATAAGTGTTGAAGCCTACCAGCATAGAATTACTAGGCCACCGAAGTTTTGGTGAAGTCGTGTCATTTATACATTTTAAATGATTTGCGGACAATTTTCGGAAAATCAAAGATGGCCACAGAAAAAATTACGAATGTGAATTTTGAATAGAAATTTCTGGAGCCTACCACCATAGAATTCAGGCAAAATTTGGTTCAAATCAGTCAAAGCATAAATGAGATGCGATTTGACGGATGGACGGCAGGTGAGCTAATAAGTGGCCCAAGGGCATTAACGCTCAGCTTATATTTAGTAAGAAATTAATGATGGACGCTGACCACACAATTAGATTGAACTGTAGATTTTGATTGGTCCAAGTTTTGTTGAAGTCCGGCCATTTGTATTGGAGTCGTGTTTGAAAAAATTTTCAGACATTTTTCAGAAAATGGCCGCCGAACAAATTGACCAATCAAAATTCTCTGAAGCACACCAGTCTAGGGTCTTTCCAGTTGAGTTTGGTTGAAATCATTCGAACGGTCAATGAGGAGTAGCATTTTATCTGATTTCCCAAAATGATGTCTGCTAGAAAGATTGATGAATAAAAATTCTGTATACAAGTTGTGAAACATTCCAGCCAAGCCTGGTTGCAATTGCCCAATCGGTTAATGAGGAGTAGGGTTTTAAAGGATTTCCTGCCATTCTTCAAGATGGCCACCAATAAAACACACGTTCTGAAGCGTACCACTCTAGTCCTCTCAAACGAGTTTGCTCAAAATCCGCCAAGTGGTTAATGAGGAGGAGGCTGTTAACTGATTTCCAGAAATTTTTTAGAAAATCCAAGATGGCCACCGGAAATATTGACCAATCAGAATTCTCGATATAAGTGTTGAAGCCTAACACCATAGAATTAGTCCACCCAAGTTTTGTTGGAGTCGGGCCATTTATACTGGAGAAGTAGCATTTTAAATGATTTCCGGAAAATTTTCAGAAAATCAAAGATGGACACCAGAAAAATTGATCAATCAAAATTCTGAATATTGTTGCTGGATCCTACCACCATAGGATCCTTCCAGGTAAATTTGGTTGAAATCAATCTAAACATAAATGAGGAGATGCAATTTGACAGACGGACGACAGCCATGGCATAATTATAATATACATGTGTTTAACATCCATTATAGATGCCGTCATTTTTAATCAGATTTTGGCGAAAAACTAAAAAGTTCTCATGATAATATAGATGACGATTAAACTTAGCAATTTCCTAATTATCCCACTCCTGAAGTGAGCACTAAAAAAATTAATTTCTGTTCCAAAATAAGGGTAAAAACGTATATGAAGGATCTCAAAAGTTTCTATTTCATATCAGAGTTATTACAAGTTGATTTTGAAAGAATATTACAGACAGTTCCAAATCAACTGTTATGCGATGGAAAGTTATGATATATATAAATTAAAATTAATTTTGCCATCATATGGGAGACACATTTTGTAGAATGTATCTTATAATTCCACGGTTATTCGATAATCAAATTATTTCATATAACACGAGCATGGACGATTATAAAATTAAAAAACTGAGCAATCGAAATATATTAAAATTTCAAGATATAATATATTTCCGGAAGTCATCCGATTCCATATCAATGTAGCTGTTTATGTTTCCTTACAAAGTGTTAAATACCCAGCCAATCACTGCAAAGTTTTTCAGTTATTCAAGAAACTACACTTTGTAATGGAAGGCTTAGCAACCACATGGAGATGGGATGATCTCTCCGATTACTGACAAGGAACCAAACACAATTTCATCACAGGAACAAGAGCTTCGCTAGCAAATCCATGAACTTGAACTATCAGTAGAAAGCGATTTCTTCCACAGGTCAAGGTCAATCATCCTATGAAGTTTCAATGCAATCCAATAAACGGTAGCAGAGTTATCCAGCAATGCTTAAACAGTTAATGGTACCGAAGCGACTCCAACAATGGCTACCATTTTAAAATAATGTGCCAATTTAAGGAAAATTCAATCATTCATTACGGCACGAATGTATAAATTCTAGATTGATACAACCTGCCCCTGAGATGATTTTCCTTTCTCTTCCATGACGCCGGCAAAGGATAGCTTCAAAAACGCTGAATACTGGTAAAATTTTAGAAGTTTTAAGAGCTCAAACACATGCGACTTCAGAAGTCAGAAAAATAGATGAATCTGACTGTGATTGGGAATTGACTCGGTACCTGTGGCTATGGTAATTCCCGGACCAGGAGAGTGCGGAGTTTTAATTGTTTATTTTGAGCTAGACTAGATAATAGACATTATCATAATAGTACATCTGGTAAGTATTATTTGAAGTAGAAAGCGATTTCTTCCACAGGTCAAGTTCAATCATCCTATGAAGTTTCAATGCAATCCAATAAACGGTAGCAGAGTTATCCAGCAATGGTGTTATTGTCTGCAAACCAATTTTCAGGATGACCACCGGAGGCTCTCAGCCATATTGGATTTCAAATCATCGTTGTCTTGGATACAATATTAAGTCATGATGCTGATACTTACACACTCTTTGTTAGAGTCCATAGCATAACCAGCCATGAAGGCATCCACCTTCGACTGGTCAATAAAGAATTCACCATCATGCTTGGCCTTTGAAGCTGACATGCCGGAGGACATCTTCCTCACTAGCTGGAAATCAGCGTCAAAAGACAAAACTTTTGTGGGATTCTATAAATAGTAAACAAAGAAAAAAGATAATTGTAATAGTGAGTGAGAACATGAGGAACAGGTATATAAGAGATATATTGCATGGGTTTCTTATAATTCCATACTTTTATAGACTCCATGCTTTTGTATGAAACCTGATTACTGAACTGAGAAACCAGCTTTATCAGACAACTAAAAAGGTTTCGTGTAATGTCAGACCACCAACAATATGAACCATCAAAACATTTCTTTTTGGGATGAGAAAGTGTTGGGGAAAAAGTTCAGACTTGTAGCTTTTTCAATGATACTTACTTCTAGTTTTATGGCTTTGCCATATACCATACATGAGAGTGACTTCATCAAGCAGGGTAGGAAATTAAGTCATACCCCCTTGTTAAATTAAAATTAATGCAGATTTGAATGTTTCAGAGTGAATAGAGATCATTTCATTTTACTAAGATTTAATGACAGGGTAGGAATTCCTACCCTAGGCTGAATGCTCTCATGTATGATATACACATTGAGAACGTAAACCAATTCCATAAGTAACAAGTATCACTGATCCAACTAGTCAGGATATCCACAAGCTTACAATTTCATTTTGCTAAACTCAATAGTTGTATTTGCAGTCTTTTCAATAAGGACAATGTAATTGTTTTGTCATAGTTCGGACATTTTGTCACACAAATTACTGTCTACAAATGTATATTTCCCAGTTTTTTATTAGTTCAATATAAATATCACTCACCATATGTTTAAAGGCGTGGTAACTTTATATTCATTGCTCAAATAGATGCTGTCTAAAGGAAGTTATCTGGCAATATTTGGTTTTAATCCATCGATAAATGACGAAACGTGCAACAAATATATTTTCCTCATAGGCTTCAATACTTAGAAGGTATATCAAGAGGATCATCGATTTCAATAGGTTTATTCTCAGACCTAGTCCAGTCCTCCTATGAAGCTTCAAATCAATTCGATAAATAGTAACAGAGTTCTTATTTGGAAAACAATTTTTTAAGGTGGCCATCTTGGATTTCGGATCATCGTCAATTTCGATAGGTTTCTTTCCCAGCTCCAGTCCAACCATCCTATGAAGTTTCAAAGCGATCCAATAAATGGTAATTGAGTTATCATTCGGAAACCAATTTTCAAGATGGCCAATGGTGGCTGGTGGCCATCTTAGATTTCGGATCATCGCCAAATTCGATAGGTTTCTTTCCCAACCATAGTCTAACCATCCTATGAAGTTTCAACTTGATACGATAAACAGTAACACAGTTATCATCCGGAAACAAATTTTCAAGATGGCTGATGGTGGCTGATGGCCTTCTTGGATTTTGGATCATCGTATATTTGGATAGGTGTCTTCTCCAGCCCGTCCAACCATCCTATGAAGCTTCAAAGCGATCCGATAAGCAGTAACAGAGTTATCATCCGAAAACCACTCTGATGCCTGCCTGGACAGTGCCATTAAATACGGCGGGGGATAATATAAATCAAATAATCACCTCGCAATGGAAGCCATGTTCGTGGGATAACATAATCCCACTGATTTGGATAGACATATGGATGGATACACAGACAAATGGGAGCTAAAATTCAAAACTTACACGGATGGACAGAAATTCAGAGACAAATGTATAGATGGACAGGCTGACTGACCCACAAAATAATGTACATTTCCCTAGTACCATAGCCAATGTTCCCATGAAGTTTCATCACAATACTCCAAGCAAAGATAAAGTTATTGAACAAAACCCCCAAATTTGCACGGATGGACAGACACAAAGTGATGGACGGATGGGCTGACTGACCCATAAAATAATGTACATTTCCCTAGTACCATAGCCAATGTTCCCATGACATTTCCTCACAATATTCCAAGCAAAGATAGTTATTGAACAAAAACCCCAAATTTGCACGGATGGACAGACACAAATTCAGAAACAAAGGTATGGACGAGCTGACTGACCCACAAAATAATGTACATTTCCCTAGAAACATAGGCATTGTTCCCATGAAGTTTCGTCACAATACTCCAAGCAAAAATAGTTATTGAATGAAAACCCAAAATTTGCACGGATGGACACACAAATTCAGAGATAAAGGTGTGGACGGACGGAGGGACGAGCTGGCTGACCCACAAAATAATGCACATTTGTCTAGTACCATAGCCAATGTTCCCATGAAGTGTTGTCACAATATTCCAAGCAAAGTAGTTATCGAAAGAAAATGTGTGTGTGTGTGTGTGTGTGTGTGTGTGTGTGTGTGTGTGTGTGACGGACAGAAGCGAAAACATAATCCCCCCCGCTTTTCGCTAAAGGGGGGGGGGGGGGGGTAATTAGACGAGCATAGGAACATAGACAAGTTTTATCTAAATCGGTCCAGAAATAACAAAACAGTCCACCATTGTTGATGACACACAGCCGGAGTGATCGCTATAGTCCAGCTGAGCTAAAAAGGATCAGATCATATTCACTAGAAAATGTACACGTAATATAGGAATGGCATATTTTGAAATACCTCAAAGCATGCGGGACAATGAGAACCGGTCCCAAGCTCTTTGCAAAGGTGAGTCGGATGACGAATCCTCGATTGGTAGTATCTATATTGTACGAAACACTCATTCATCAGAATTTTGTAGACATTGGATACCTGAAAATAATTAATTCACATGGCAAAAGAATTACCTGTATTTCTGAACGAAAACAGCATAGGTGATGACATCTGATTACAAACACTTATTATTGCAGAAACCATATAAAGATACTGCGTTTACGAGGTGATTAGCCAGCTCCATGAGACACCAATGGACTTAAATTTAGAAATCAGATGTACTAAACAGAAATGTGAGAATTAGCGAAAAGCTTTCGTTGCTTATTTAGGCACCAACAACTTTCAGTTAGATTATTTCCAATAGCAATCATACATGAACAGAAATCACTGGCATTCAGTGATGAAAGGGTCAACACAAATGACATGTAACTCACATTGTCAAAATATGAAGCATTACGCATTCATCTGACATTAACTCTTACATTATAAACATAATGGAAACCTCCCAGAGGAACAATGCTGTCTATAGTTATTAATACATACATCATATACTAGAAAACACAAATGCATACTGTGTACTTTATCATAAAATGTAATTCCCCTGTACCTGCGAATCAACAAATCCCTTTTGGTGTTTTGTTAATCGGGCTCGTAACGCCTCACAGAACCCCTTCGACGACACATGCCATTTTAGGAGTAGAGCCATCATCCACTCAAGTAGGCCGATATGAAATCCCAGCACAGGATTTTTAGGAGAGGATGGCAACAGATTACTCCTCAGCATTATTTCGGCATGTGTCTCACATGAACAAAACCTCATTGCTCTCTTATGTTGCCTACCTGATAATACAAAATCAGAGATCACTTCAATCCTAAGACGTATTTCACCAGATTCACTCAAACAAGTACATGTAAAATTGTACCCTTACCCGACAAAGTAGATATTATTGCATTTGTGTGTCTGTTGGAGAGACTTGGTTTGATTTGCCACAAACTTTATCAGAAGCAAGTAATCAGATCTCTATATAAGAATTTGTACAAAAGTCAGATGAATCATAAGGAAAAAAAGATTTACTTTTCAACTGGGCAGGTAAAATACTTTAATCTTTATAACAGCCTGTCTGAAAGCTGTTGGTTCAAGTGACAGGAACTACCTCTTAGTCACCCAGATTGAAAATATTCAGCAATTCAGCATTCATGCTACGACCCTGGAAACCAGCAATTTATTTTGAAAACATTTTCACTGAAACTTGTCACTTCCATAAGAAACAGTGACTTTCAAATATAATGTTTTCAAAATGATCAACAGTGAATTAACAATAGCGAGATAATCGTGGCGCCTATACAGAATACTATTCATACCAGGCCAGCAGCATCACTAATTGCTTACTAGAGCTGGTAAATGATTTTTTTCCATTTACTCTGATTTATCTATGTTTTATACACCTTAGTAAGTATGGTAGTATATTTAATATTGTATGAAATTAACAATAAAAAAATGTGTTAGTTCACTTTTCTATTCTTTAAAATGTCATTGATGATACAACACGATATCCTTTACAGTAATGTATATTACTTGGATTGCAAAGTCTGACTTACTATCTGTTGTGCGATAATTAGCTAGCAGTGAGCAATGGTTAAAACAATTTGGAAATAAGTATCCTAGAAATGTAGAAAGGCAATATGTGTTATGGTACTCTTAATATTTAGCAAGATTGAATGCTTAAGTATCCTTATATTTGAGAGATAATTGTGTTAATGCCAATTTTGATAGAGTGAAGAACGCAAGTAGCTTGCCTGTATCTAGAGCTGTAGAGGTAAAGCTGCTTAGTAAATTAGAATTATGAATCATTACAAAGTATTTACATGTAGGTTTAGATCTCCAATTTTCGTGACTTGCAGATTAGTCTGCCAGACTAGCCGTTAAATACACAAAGCATACGATTCAGCCCTATTCAGATGAATATACAGTACCATTATTCACTCAACTGGTATACACATGTAATCTGCACAGATCATTCTATGCAATACTTTGATGGATTTGTTTGGTGCAATAGTATTGTTTTGTGTTAAGGCAATAAGGATGATGCTAATTAAATCTCAAATTTGCGATTTTCAAAACTTTCAGTTGGAACTCTCAACTAGTACAAGTCTGTCATCTATAAAATGTCAGTTAACAAACATTTACAATATTGTATAAGATTTTATTTTAGTTTGTTGCACTTGTTTAGGAATATGTTGCACATACTTTGTGTTAAATTACACAGTGAATTAGACCCATCTTACCCTTTTCATCCACAAAAACTATCTCCCTGGAATAGCTGGACGGGCAACAGTGCCTGTCAGGGCGGATCCATTCTGGTGTTTCCAAGTTGACAAAAAGAAATGTCCATCCTGGGGAAAGAATGAAAGCTGGATTAGGGGTGTGCTCATTGCTCGTGATTTGCTCAGGTAGGTACTCGATTCTACAGCCTCGTGTCGATGAAAGTACCTACTATTCAAGTAATGCGAGAGTGATGACCTAAACTCGTCCTTAGTGTATCATCATGTTATTTATATCTTTTTGCGATGACATTTTATGTCAAATCTTGGACTAATTTTCATGTAATAAACGATGTTTATTAAAGCATACGCAATATTTAGGCGGTCTCATTTAATAATTTCACTCCCACGACGATAGTTATGAGTTATACATTAAGTATATTCATAAGGCAGCAAGAATCTATGGGTTAAATTTTCCTGGCATTGTCTATATTTTTACAACAATTTTAGAGAATCGATTTCAACAATTTCTCGAAGTATATGCAGGTCTGACGATATTGTGATATCGTTTTCATTTGCAAAACGATATCGTGAGCAGCTTGACCATTTTGAGCACAGCTCTAAGCTGGATGCATAGTTAAAGTCTGTATTTCTATAAAATCATATACAAACACATTTGAGATGCTTGTACATCAGTTTATGGACTGGTCCGAGGGCTGGAAACAAGAGGTGTATGGTCATATTTTGACTTGAAAGATGACAGAGGAACATCAATCTCACAACTGTGGTTGGTCCAAGAAAACTTGTAATCTGGTAACAGATGCCCTAATAATGTGTCATTGACGTAATGTCCATTATTTTTATTGATACCTCAAATGTGTAACCTAAACAGACAAGCTCTAGTTCAGCTTGCTTTTAAATACAGGCACTTTACATATCATTATTAACATACATGCATTTTCTTGTGCTGTAATGCCTGTAGCTGACATTTCTTGGGTGATTTATTTATCCATGAATTGGGAACATGCGGCCATTAACATATTTTAAGGGTGTACCAGTCTTGTACAACTGGTGATCTCGCATCACTTTACAGCACCAAACTTGCTGGTACGTGTAGCTAGCAAAAAATTTCCAAACTGAATGGGCAGCTGTTGCACCTTTAACATATATTCTATTTAACATAGAAAAGACTCACACAGACAACTTAGAAGTGATAGCTTCACCAAAATGTCCTTTATTTCAAACCCTGACTGATGCTAAATGTAAAACGCTGAAAAGATCTTATATCATAGTACGATTGCAGACACGATGTCAACTCAACCATAGTACCGACAGTGTTGCCCACAGCATCTGATTTTCGGGGGTCCCAAGGACCCCACACTCAGATTTGTGGGTCCCAAGGACCCCACACTCAGATTTGTGGGTCCCACTGTAAAATCTGGGGGTCCCATGGGGTCCTCATCTGAAATAAAATAAACACAACACATTGATCTAATTAGAAAGTACTTTATTAAACATCTTGAAAGCACTAGTTATGACATTGTAAATACTGTTAATGTATATATAGAGAATATTAACTATGCATAGTTTATTAACCTTTAGCACTTAACACTTTTGGCCACCATTCTAGATGACCAAAATACCAATTTTTCAAAGTGGTGTCGCAAGACTCGCTACAAATTTTGCTACGCTTTGCCATACTTTCATCGTTATCATCACTATCAGCACATGTAGAATCTAGAGGTCGCTTAACGCCAAACTGAAACAAGCTTCGTTGCGTTTTGACTAATTTAATGAAGTCAATATTTCTCTCGTATATATACACAGATAAATCAAGTCTAATACTCAACATGATTTGCTCAATTATTGTCTTAAATTCAAAGAGAATGACGAAGCGGACAGATTCTATTCAGATCAATTTAGTTGAGAAATTGGGAAAACCTAACGATCGAGTATTGTTAAACATTATAAACACTAATCCATCAGTCAATCAATCAGCCGCTATTGCTAAATAAAAGACGACTTATAGCGCGCATTGATACCGTTATTCAAACAGCAATACAAAGACACTGCCGCTAATCCGGCAAATGACCATTCAAATGTAAAAGATATCACAATATTTTCCATATATTCCTTCATCCATTTAGATATTTTGATAATTAAATAGAAAAAAATATTCTGCCTGTAAGTTAGGCAAGTAGGCATGCTCAAATTAATTTCAAAATATTCAGCAGATTAGTGATAACAACTTTGTGATCTGTCCAATGTTCTGAGCTGTGAAAGGGTTAAGACGCCCAAACACGTTTGTATACGCTTGATCAGTTGTATTGGATTTCTCAAGCGTGAGTTCCTCTAGAGGGAGATTCCGCTGTTATCCAATCAAATACTGACACGTCACACTGACGTTTAGCACAACAGACAGAAACATGGCGGGTATTTTTGCAATTTGTAGGTCAAACAAGGCGACTAACATCGGGCTTGTAAACTCATTATTTATAAAAATTAGAGCAAATGGAATACTAAGGATGATTTGGGGATTGTGTTTACAATTAAATATGGTAGTTGAATCTGATTTATGGGCATTAACAACTTTGGGTTGTGCAAGAAAACATACAACAAATAATAGTCTTAAACAACGCAGTAAGTTCGTTTTTATTGAACACACAATACATTAGGTATATTTTTTAAAGTAAAAACATGCACAAATAAATATACGCACACGATAATATAATCGCTAATTAAGCACACTCAAAGTTACCAGTTTCCGTTACTCTTTTTCACTGCGTCCCTTGTGCGTCCTCAGGGACGCAGAGGGTTACTTTTTATGCGTCCCTCTGCCATTTTTATGCGTATATACATGCAAAAGGACGCATATGGGCAACTCTGAGTACCGAGCAATACTTCAGAAGATAAGCTAAAAGTGAATCCCCTTATATATGTAGTTTATGAAGCATGATGCAATTAACCATAGCACAATTCTATTTAATCATGGTCATTGTCCAGGGATCTGTCTAGTTTTACACACAACCTCAAAGTAAGCATACCCTGTAAAATTGTGACAAGACAAGAGGCCCAAGAGGCCTATATCACTCACCTGCAGCATAGGCATTTGAACTAGAAAGGCCCTCAACTGAAGCCTAAGGAGTTGAGATTGCAACAAGAAAACAGAGGCCGTGTTTCTTTAAGTATCAACCTTTCTTGAACAAACTTTAATGGCCATTAATCCCAAATTTCAGCCCAATCCATTCAGCAGTTCTGAAGATGAAGATGACTGATAAAGCATTGGGGCAATCAAGTTCTCTTGAACAAATTTGGTTCAGCTGTTGCCATAGATAACCTGTCACGATTTTTAATCGATCCCCAAGCGGATTCGTCAAAGATTTTTAAAGGTGTTTTAAAAAAACCAAAATCCAAGATGGCTGCCAAGCAAATTACCGACGGGATTCATTTGAATAAACCTGTTTCTCTATGCCCTAAGTATTCTTTCTGCCAAATTTACTTGAAATCGACCAATGGTTCCTGAGCAGACATTTTAAGTTTCCTATTGCTTTAGTGCATGGGAGTTTCTGATTGGAAAATGATCCATGATGGCCACTAAAACATTTATCCCACAGTTTCAAAAATCACAAATTTGAAATCAGTATACCCAAAAATATATATAAAACCAATGGCGCTTCAAAATCTGTCAAAATCAAAAATCCAATATGGCCGCCAAACATGCTACATTTTGATTAGCCTGAGGGTGGCCATATTTGTTTGTATCAATTTCCTGTAAACAAACTTTTATAGGCCATAGTCCGTAATTATATCTCTCAAATTTTGTCTAGACCCTTTCAGCAGTTCTGGAGTTGTTTTCATGAAAACTAGGTCATCCAAGATGGCCACAGATCCAGGTGAGGTGCCAGGTCAGGCCAGCTAATAATCCTCAAATAGTACTTCGATGAGTTACTAGATAAAAAAATTCAGAATAATCTCCTGAGCTAAAAGGGAAACTGATGAAAGTGTACATATACCATTCATACATCTAAAGGCTACCTTGAACCCTTCAAACATGTGAAGGTGTGGCCGGCAGTGGCAATCCTGAATGCATGATAGGCAAAATAATGACCCCGGCTAGCAAGCCAAACACTGATAAATTGTTTCAGATTCTTCATTACAAGACACACATGTGTTATGTGGTGCAAGGTAATTTAGCTCTGTGCCAATAGATAACAATTTTTCTTGAATGGCACCCCAGTTTTCAAGCCTTTTGTTTTTTTGCAGGTGGTAGGTGCTTGTATCCTGAATGCATGGATCTGAAGAACACAGCAGCAATTTAACACATTTATATACAATGGACACACATGAATAAAAATTTGACAGTTGTTATTTTAAAAACAGACATGGTGTGTGTACATGTAAAAATGTGTTTGAAGCAATGATTAGCACTACAATTTTTAGAAATAAGAACCATCAAGACCATACCCCAGACCCAAACATTTCAGCTAAACATGCATAGAGTTAAAATACTGCTAATTGGAAGAGCCTATACTTTACACATCTTCCGACGGTACAGGCAATGGAAACGCATACCAAACTTTCACAAGGTTCTCAATTGAATTGTGGAATGAGATAAGAAAAATGGATAGACAGACATGTTGGCCTCTATAGCACACACCCACAATCTTTCCTTGCCATAGGAATAATAAAGAACGCATGTACATGTATGTATATTTTTTCATATGATTATAGTTGTATAATAGCTAAAGACGCTTCCATATTTCGGAACTCAGTGAAGGATTGTATTGCTGATATTCAGATTGTATCAACTAATTCAACATGAATCGAACATATTGCTTAGTTTTGTTCACAATGTATGCTATGAAATGACATGAGCTACAACTTTTGATCGACAGAATATATCAACAGATTCAAACAATAAACAGCGAGATAGAATGAAATTATGACACTATGAACCACCATGAGTAGAAGGTCCAGGAAGAGCTGCCTCTATGGGTACATCAACTGCGACCAGATTTGTTTCTGCATGTACATGATGCAACTCCCTCTGTGCCTTTTCGGTTGCAGCATTAAAAAAACACGTGTTTCATGGATCCATGGCGTAAGGCAACATACATCCGCTTGGCTTGTCTCGCCTTTGAAAACACCATGACTCTGCGAAAAGAAATTGTTTGAATAAATGCAATGTAGACATAGCATCGCAAGAATTTCTAATGAAATAAAGGCAGTGTTAGAAGCAACTACAAGAAAAGAGCAACACCACACACTTAATGATGTTCAAGCTTTGAACCATGAATGGGCATATGAATTTATGTAATAATTAGATCATTGCTAATGGCTCATTTGTGTATAAAGTAATAGGATAATATATGATAGTATGCTACCTCCATCACCTGCACAACAGCTCCAAACAAGCACTAGCATTTGTGGTTATATACAAGTGTTATCCAGTGAATAAATAACTAAAGCAAAAATGCATTAAAGTCAAATGATGGATGGATCGCTTAGATGCTTAATCTGCTAGCGCTAATATTGTATGGTAGGTATAGCGTGAGTTACGGAAGTGGTTGAGCATATGGTAATGAAAAGCATGATATGATATGACACAGATGAAAATGATATGCTTGTAATGTTACTATACAGTACGGCACCATAATCATGATAATATATGCTAGATGTAAAGATGGTATGATAGCACAAGGTATTGTGTGATAGGATTTATATTGAAATGCACACCATTACTGGATATTGTAGGGGTTTACAGCATCATATGGATATTTATAGGTATGATATATACTACTCATTACGTAGAAGACACTATACTGAACCAAAAACAGTAGCAACTCTGTACAAAACCAAATAAATACAATCTCAACATTGATTTTACATGTCGACACATTATTGCAATGCCTGTGATTATGCACCGAAATGTGGAAAGGTTTCAAAAATGTGTACGAGAACCTTCTGAATTGATGATAGTAATACAACTTCTTCTCATATTTCTGATGAAACGATTGATCTTAGGAACTATAATAGAATTCCATTTCATTTTTGATACATAGCAAGTTCAAGGTCAGACATTGTGAATATCGAGATGGTTCTCTCATACCTTTTGGCCAAGAATGTGACACACATGCTCAATGTGGGATATATCGTGATATTGCAGGCCAGTTTAACAGGTCAATGTTGTTCTTCTGAAGATCAGTACTATGCTTAGCTGAATGTTGTCACACATTGTCCAGTTGAAGCAAACAACCTGGATGCTGCTGCATAAAAGGCAGGATAACAGGTGTGATGATCTCATTGGACTACTGCTCAGCATTCAGGTTTGCAGGAACGGTAATGTCCGAGTATTTACAGGTACGCACACAGAGTGCTGATGTGCAACACACCAAATGTGATATTCTATAGTTGCAACTTAGACAGCTTTGTCCGAAATGTAAAAGAATTTGACAGAGAGATGGACAAACTGACTTATACTAGTTGAGTGGCAAAAAGGAAAACCGGCAAAAATCCCTTATTGCTGAACATTCTTGTATGATGCGCTACGAAAAGGATACAGTAATTAAATGAAATTATGGAGGTGCAAAAAACCCCAAACATTTTATCTAATAAAAGTTTTACCCTTGAAGGTGAACCTTGGAATGAGATTTACTATTGAACGTGTGTCTGAATCTATGAATTATATGTTAATGCTGTAACCATATGACCATGGCTCTGCACAGATTTGATTGGTACATGGGAAAAATGTCATATTCATGTATAACTATGTATCAACCCATTAACATAGAAAATGGGCATAGATGGGTGTACCTTTAGGACAAAGCATGTGGGTGTATGGTTGTTTAAAAGGAGTAAAAAGAATAAACAGCATATCATACATACGCGATCTCTAGAACAAACAAGACAAATAAAAGATTCATGATTACTGGAACCAGCCAGATTAACAAAACAATTGTGTTAATTCTTGAAACAAAGTTCTGGATCCATTCACGGTAACAGCAACACCCTCACGTCGCTCATACAGGACAAATGATGACTGATGCTGCTGCTGCAATAGCTATATATACACATTGCAGACAGCACATCATATCAACACTAGGCCCTCAACATCTATTGTTTGTGAAAAACAACACTCAGAGAGAGAGAGAGAGAGAGAGAGAGTTGCCTAAAATAAAGCAAAACATGTTAGAATAACAAATTTAGTACAATAATTATATTACAATGGGCCCACGTCACCACGGTTGTACATGATGACAGTTTGTGTATTCCGCAACAAAGAATTCTGAAAAGATATAAACTCAACATACCACTAGGGCTAGGCAGTATACCGGTTTCAAACTGCCTAAGGTTTTTTTTATGCTGATGGTTTAAAAACAATTACGAAAATTAAAAAACGAAAAACCGTTTAAAAATCATGAAATCTGGTGACTGTCGTAAACTAGTTTATTATTATCTAGTGGGTAAACATTTGCTAATAATGCTCATAAAATACAGCCATCTATAACTATTAGCCGTGGGAAAGCAAGGGTGTTGATGAAATCCTGACAAATCGATCGAGAACGACACTCGGCAAATATGATTTGATTTGCCAGCAGTGAATTTTACACGACGTAAGCTTTGCGAGGTAAAGGAAAGATTGAATAATTTGGCAATCTAAATTTCTTCTTTGTAACAAATAATGCTTTTGTGAATTCGAGTTTGTACTATTTTTAAAACGTGACATGAAACAAAAAAAATAATTAAGAAACGCGCTACAAAAACAACCATGCTTTACAATGAACTCCCAATCCAAACATGTCATTATTTCCTTTAGATTTCGATAAACATAAATTGATCCTGCACGGAATAAGTAATGAAAACAATAAGTTCACTTCTTATGTTGGCAAACACAACAGTTTTACAGTTGCAAAATAAGCCTCTTAGTTAAGCCTATCAAATACGAGCAGGAGTCATTTGATTGGTTGTTAATGAATTCTTCCGCCGGGATATTCAGTACTATTGATTTTATTACACGGGTATTTCAGCTATACCGGTTTAATTAGTGACACCGCCCAGCCCTACATACCACGATGTATTGACCAGTGCTAAATGTATGGCACCAACGGCTCCAGCCATGAAGTCAAATGGAAATGTATTTGCAATATTTGCTGCTGTAATCTATGGCTCATCCACACTAACACAATTTCTATTAGAGTCACCATGACATTGACCTTGAAATCACTACAGTCAATCATACCTCACCGCCAAACCACAGCGGCCATGTTTTTTTACACATCAACTTCCTTTGAACAAACATTAATGGCCCTAAGTCCATAATCGTATCTTCCAAATTTCGACATGACCAGTTTGGCTGCCACCTATTTGGCCAATCAAGTTCCCTTGAACAAACTCGGTTCAGCTCTTGCTCCAGATGGTATTCGTGAGTTTTGAATCGAAACGGTTACCGAGATGATTTATATAGACATTTCTAAAAACAGTTCAAAATCCAAGATGTCTGCTAGCCAAATTGGTTGATCGGCTTCGTTTGAACAAACTTGAATCTCTATGGCCCAAGGATGCACGCTACCATATATAATTGAAATTGGCCCAGTGGTTCTTGAGAAGAAATTGGTTAAAGGAAAAGGACACATGATAGACGGTCATCATTGCATAAGCTAATAAATAATTAAAAACCAATCCGAAAAATGTTAACAAACAAATAAACAAGAGGTTCGTGTAGCTAGCAAAATTTTTCCAAACTGAATGGGCAGCTGTTGTGCCCAATCCTATATTCCCAATAATGCTCATGTGTGAGTCACCTTTAACATATATTCTATTTAACTGGAAACATAGATAAGACTCGCACAGACAACTTAGAAGTGATAGCTTCACCAAAATGTCCTTTATTTCAAGCCCTGACTGATGCTAAATGTAAAACGCTGAAAAGATCTTATATCATAGTACGATTGCAGACACGATGCCAACTCAACCATAGTACCGAGCAATACTTCAGAAGATAAGCTAAAAGTGAAGCCCATATATATGTAGTTTATGAAGCATGATGCAATTAACCATAGCACAATTCTATTTAATCATGGTCATTGTCCAGGGATCTGTCTAGTTTTACACACAACCTCAAAGTAAGCATAACCTGTAAAATTGTGACAAGACAAGAGGCCCAAGGGGCCTATATCACTCACCTGCAACATAGGCATTTGAACTAGAAAGGCCCTCAACTGAAGCCTAAGGAGTTGAGCGGAATTACAACAAGAAACCAGAGGCCGTGTTTCTTTAAGTATCAACTTTTCTTGAACAAACTTTAATGGCCATTAATCCCAAATTTCAGCCCAATCCATTCAGCAGTTCTGAAGATGAAGATGACTGATAAAGCATTAGGGCAATCAAGTTCTCTTGAACAAATTTGGTTCAGCTGTTGCCATAGATAACCTGTCACGATTTTTAGTCGATCCCCAAGTGGATTCGTCGAAGATTTTAAAACCAAAATCCAAGATGGCTGCCAAGCAAATTACCGACGGGATTCATTTGAATAAACCTGTTTCTCTATGCCCTAAGTATTCTTTCTGCCAAATTTACTTGAAATCGACCAATGGTTCCTGAGCAGACATTTTAAGTTTCCTATTGCTTTAGTGCATGGGAGTTTCTGATTGGAAAATGATCCATGATGGCCACTAAAACATTTATCCCACAGTTTCAAAAATCACAAATTTGAAATCAGTATACCCAAAAATATATATAAAACCAATAGCGCTTCAAAATCTGTCAAAATAAAAAATCCAATATGGCCGCCAAACATGCTACATTTTGATTAGCCTGAGGGTGGCCAAATTTTTTTGTATCAATTTCCTGTGAACAAACTTTTATAGGCCTTAGTCCGTAATTATATCTCTCAAATTTTGTCTAGACCCTTTCAGCAGTTCTGGATTTGTTTTCATGATCCTCAAATAGTACTTCGATGAGTTACTAGATAAAAAAATTCAGAATAATCTCCTGAGCTAAAAGGGAAACTGATGAAAGTGTACATATACCATTCATACATCTAAAGGCTACCTTGAACCCTTCAAACATGTGAAGGTGTGGCCGGCAGTGGCAATCCTGAATGCATGATAGGCAAAATAATGACCCCGGCCAGCAATCCAAACACCGATAAATTGTTTCAGACTCTTCACTACAAGACACACATGTGTTATGTGGTGCACGGTAATTTAACTCCATGCCAATAGATAACAACTTTTCTTGAATGGCACCCCAGTTTTCAAGCCTTTTAGTTTTTTGCAGGTGGTGGGTGCTTGTATCCTGAATGCATGGGTCTGAAGAACACAACAGCAATTTAACACATTTATATACAATGGACACATGACTAAAGATTTGACAGTTGTTATTTAAAAACAGACATGGTGTGTGTACATGTGAAAATGTGTTTGAAGCAATGATTAGCACTACAATTTTTAGAAATAAGAACCATCAAGACCATGCCACAGACCCAAACATTTCAGCTAAACATGCATAGAGTTAAAATACTGCTAATTGGAAGAGACTATACTTTACACATCTTCCGACGGTACAGGCAATGGAAACGCATACCAAACTTTCACAAGGTTCTCAATTGAATTGTGGAATGAGATAAGAAAAATGGATAGACAGACATGTTGGCCTCTATAGCACACACCCACAATCTGTCCATGCCATAGGAATAATAAAGAGCGCATGTACATGTATGTATATTTTTTCATATGATTATAGTTGTATAATAGCTAAAGACGCTTCCATATTTCGGAACTCAGTGAAGGATTGTACTGCTGATATTCAGAATGTATCAACTAATTCAACATGAATCGAACATATTGCTTAATTTTGTTCACAATGTATGCTATGAAAAGACATGAGCTACAACTTTTGATCGACAGAATATATCAACAGATTCAAACAATAAACAGTGAGATAGAATGAGATTATGACACTATGAACCACCATGAGTAGAAGGTCCAGGAGGAGCTGCCTCTATGGGTACATCAACTGCGACCAGATTTGTTTCTGCATGTACATGACGCAATTCCCTCTGTGCCTTTTCGGTTGCAGCATTCAAAAACACATGTTTCATGATTCCACTTGACCACACGCCCACCCAGAATCTGCCTGCACAGAACCCGCCTGGCCAGAACCTGCCATCTTCCCGGAATCTGCCTACCCACCCACCAACCAAGAACCTGCCTACCCAGAACCAATCAGGTTACCCAAAGCCTGCCTTCCCACCAGCCCGGAACCTGCCAGCCATGAACCTGGTCAGCTACCCAGAGTCCACCTGCCCGCCAGGCCGGAAACCACCCACCTGGCCAGCAAATGTCCACCAAGAACCCACCCACCCACCCACAAACCGGACAGCCTGCCCTGAACTCATCCCCCTGCCCACCCAGAACATGTATGCACAGAAACCAACAAGACTGCCCGCCCAGCCAGACACTGACCTGTCTGACCAGAGACCACTGGCCCATTCACTCACCAGTGCAGAACCCACCCAGCTACCTGTCCATCCATCCATCCATCAATCCATCCTCTAATCAGTCTGTCCACCTGACTATCTGCCGCACACACAGTACCCAAACACATGTCCAGAAACCGACCACCCAGAACCCACCTGCTGCCTGCCTAGTCAGTAACCCAACTCCACCCCACCCTATCCCGCCCCCTGCATAGAACCTTCCTGCATGGGCACTGGATTGAGTGAAGACTAACCTGATAAAATCAATAAACCATCATATGTGTGCCACCCCACCCCGCACCACACTCACCCTCCCCAAACCCCCTGTCCAGAACGTTCCCACCAGTTAAGCAGCCCACCTAGAACCCACCCACGTGCTTGCTCACTGGTTCTGGATGGACAGTTGAAGCATTTGTCAATAGAGCTAGGGTTGCCAGACCAATTGACAAAAGGTACATTCCCCGTTGCTCAAGAGTGTCAAGGGCACTCAATAGTGGCCAGAACCTACCATTCCACCCTCTCAGAACATGCTTGCCCACCAGAATCTGTGCACTAACCTGCCCAGAACCCACCAGCCTACCGAGAACCCACCTGCTCGCCAATCCAGAACATGCCCACCCACCTGCCTGCTACCCACCCAGAACCAGTGAGCCTGCCTGCCCATCCACCCACACACCATCCCACCTGCCCAGAACCCACGCGCCCGCCCAGAAGCCGCCCACAAACAGGCTCATCAATCTCTGTATTCATCCTTTCATCCATCCTCTCATCCATCCGCCTCTCTACATAATCTGCCTGCCTGCCTGCCTGTCTATCCGTCTGTATGTCAATCCATATGCGTTGCCATCAATCCGATGGGTCTGTCTATCTGTCTGTCTGTCTTGTGTTATGCCACATTTGGTTAATGAATTATAATTTGTGATGTAATTTTGTGGTATCTGGGACATTTGAACCATTAGACAGTTGGTTCATTGATACTTGTCTCATTGGAGAATAGTGTCAGGGCTGCCAATATGTTTGTATTTCTCGGCCTGCGATCACCACCCCATCCTTAAAAGTCATTTGCGAGGACAGTTGAACCATTTGTCAATAGAGCTAGAGATGCCCGACCAGTTGACAAAATGTACATTTCCCGTTGCTCAATAGTGTCAAGGGCACCAATGCTTTTTTTTATTCCCACCCAAATTGTTGTTTCTGTACATCATAATTAAATCATTTGATTCCAGTGGATTAAGGCATGAGCAAAATTCAAATAAGTGGGCACTACATGGATTGAGCGAAACCAAATAAAATCAATAAATTATCCAATGTCCTAGTATGATCAACAACCACCAGTAATGGGCCTACTACCCATCCCACCCCATCCCATCCCCCACCCTCGGACCACCCCATCCCCCTTGTAGTTGACTACATGTAGCCCTATCCATTACTGGATCTTTCATATTGTTATGGGTACGAAATAGCCGAGGGGCGAGATCATACTTTTCCAAATGGATTTAAGCTTGGCGCATGCGTATACATCCGCTGTTATTGTCAACGCTCTGAGCAGGCGTAAGGTATACCGTGCGGTATGAAAGTGTTACTTTCCTCTCGCCAGAAGGCTGTAACAATTTAAACAAAATTCGGCCTACCTTACACCTGCTCAGAGCGTTAACAATATGGCTGCGCATGCGCTCGTCTGTCTTTCTCGCCACACCGTTTACATGCACGTTCCCGGCGCCATTGCTGAAAGGAGAAATTCAACAACAATTTGACTCTGTTGAAATACTGTCATTACAGAAAGATGATATGTATTATTTCACTTATATGTCTAGATTTTGACTCAATCTTTCGTCATAATGACCAATATCTCGACCCTACCCCCTCTCATAGGTTTACTGTTAGCCTTCGGATTGCCACGGAATCTGCCTATCTGGTTAAAGCACTATAAATAAAGTTAACTATGATGTTTTGAATGTCTGTTACATCTTTATGAATAAGACCATACTTCTATGATGGTTTTTTCGCCATACGAAGAAAGCTTTAAAACTAAATAACCGAGATAAACAGGTGTTACACAACAGGTGCTCCGCAGTAAACATTGCCTATCTTCAATCTTAGAAACTTATAAGGTGCAATGCATTTACTGTATTATCTACCTACAGGCTAAGTGGTCTATCAAGGTAGTATATGATAAGTATAAGTATAAGTTACCACTTCGTAAGGGTAAGAATAAGTAGAGTTTAGGCGAAAACTTTCGTAGCTACTCTAGGGTAGATGAGCATGTGATCAGTTACCCTCGCGTAAATGATCACATGTTTAAATTACGTTGATTTCAATGCAAACACGACTACTCGATTTACCCTTGCTGATAGGTGGGTAGCCCCGAGTAGGTACTAGAGTACGTACTCCAGCCATTTAGGCGCTACTATAATAACTCGAGTAGCTACCCTACTAGGGACGTAAAGTCGGCCAAGGATACTGATAGCCATTTTCCTGATCGTTTTATGTTTTGGGATAGTTCAAACACGGCCGTAGAGTTGCTACATTACATCAGTTCATAACACTGTAGCGGCTGAGGGTATACATCGTTTAATGAGCGAGTCATTCCAGTGGTAAATTTTCAAAAATGGTATTTCTCAAGACCATTGTAAAGGCTATTCATAGTTTCGCACATCCGAGCATCTTGAGATCGGCCGCCATTAAAGTTGGGGCAAACTTACTACATGCTAAAGAGGGACTGCCCATACAAACGCATTGGTTACATTTTCCATGAAGTTCAAACCATTAAATCCTGTATCTGAGAATCTGTGTTATTAACCCCGCCAGGTATCAGAAAACATCAAATCATAAGTGAATGTTGCAAGATACTAAAGAAAATGTAATTAAGGTTTTATAACCCATTGCCCGTAATGTTAAATTAGCCCCTCCGAAAATGGCGTCTCTCCCAGGGTATTATGGGAAATATGATTGTGATGACGCCATCGCGATTCTATGAATTATCATCATCATCATCATCATCATCATCATTTTACGAGGCATAAGCCATTGGCTTGTTATTGCCTCAGTGTTTTTGTTGTAGTATGGCTTGCTCAGTCCAATTCAAAAGTTCTTTCTTTGATATCTAGTTTGTTCTTGAATGATTTGACTGTAGTTGATTAATTAAGTCTCCTCGAAACCGTTGGATTTAAGAGTTTAACTCTTACCACTCCTATGTCAATATTCTATTTTTGGTGTGTAAATAACAAAGAAGCCGGTGTACATTTCTCAACAGTTTGGTGGATGATGTTGATGTCTAGTTAGTGAAAAATGACCAGATCATCTTTTAATTTAATATGAAAATTTTAAATCTTGACATCGGAGCGGCAATGGCTAACACTGATTTGTGGAAATGCTGTCGGGCAGATTGGTGTTCCCCGCGTCAGCTGCGGAGTGCTGCCTACACTCATGTTTACACCTGCTGCGCCTAGCATTTGTTTGCATGCTGACTTGTGGAGGCTGTGGTTGATCTTATTGCTGTTGTTTTCATTTTCTGTGTTTGTCGCTATCTGAACCTCCTCTACGCTACTGTCTCTTCATGCTACCACAAAATACGGACGTGGAAGCAGAGACTTATCTACCGATAATTGAAATCGCTAAGAGCATCGTTTTTGTCGATGCACAGCCTACTCCAAAATAAGTCCACTGTATTGGGAGAATCGGGGTTCGTACGCAGTTATGGAAGTCTGGAAAAAGTATGGAAAATTAAAACAACCTTTTCCAGGGCTTGAAAAAGTATGGAAAATCAATATTTTGCGTTACCGCTATGGAAAAGGTATGGAAAATTAAAATATCAGCAATTGCAATTCTCCCGCCAGACATTTTCTCATAGATCTAAATCTTTTGGGTCAAAATCTTAGATTTTATGAAAAATATACCGGGAACGGTAAAAAAGCTACTACTCCTTAGCTGCTTGACATATTTCAACAAAATTTAACTAGATGCATTCTATGGTGGTAGGCTCTGGAACTTGTGTACAGAATCTTGATTTGATAAATTTTTTGGGTCAAAATCTTAGATTTTATAAAAAAATCTACCAGAAATGGTCAAAATGCTACTCCTCCTTAGCTGCTTGACATATTTCAACAACATTTTACTAGATGCATTCTATGGTGGTGGACTCTATTAACTTCTTCAGAATTTTGATTAATCAATTTTTTTGGGTGAAATCCTTAGATTTTATGAAAAATCTACCGGAAATTGTCAAAATGATGCTACTCCTTAGTTGCTTGACATATTTCAAATTTTGATCAATCTTTTGGTGCAAATCTGAGATATGAAGAATTTACCTGAACTTGTCAAAACGCATCTCCTCCATAACGGTATGGATGGCAGAGTGGTTTCCGGATGATAACTCTGTTAGATCGCATTGAAACTTGATAGAATATTTGGACTAGCTTTGGGGAAGAAACCTATCAAAATTGACAAATATCCAGCAACCAAGATGGCCGCCACGGATCTTGAAAATGTATGTCCGTATGATAACTCCTTAACCATTTATCGGATCGCTTTGAAACTTCAGAGCATGGTTGGACTAGGACTTGTGAAAAAACCTATTAAAATTGACAATGATCCGAAATCCAAGATCAGGCGGCCATTTTGAAAAAATTTTCTGTATTATATTTCCATTGACATTTATTGGAAAGGTTTGAAACTTCATAAGAAGATTGGTCTGGCTCTGAGGAAGAAATCTATATTTTCTAGCCACTGGCATTCATTGGTTTGTCATTATGGTGTGGTATGTGCTGTTTGCGGAGCTCTTGTTGATGGAGTTATGCACCTTTTTGACTTATGAAATAAGCAGAATATCAGTTTTTCGCACTCCTTCAAGCATGTCAAGGTATTCAACTGAGAACTGGTACGTTGCTTTATTATATGGAGTTACAGAGCAAGTTCGAGTTTCAGACATTTTCGTCAATTTTTCATGGAGTTACAAAATGCCACCTTTCGTCTTAGGAAATGTGAAAAATATCACTTATCCACACTTCCCACGCTCCTTCAAGATATTCAAATGAGAATTGGTTCATTGCTTTGTTATGAGCAGCTACAGCAGAATTTTTAGTTTCAAGCATTTCTGTAGTTTTGGATGGAGTTGAAATACAGATATATCAGCATTTCAGACTCGTTCTCCGATCAATACTTACCATTACATTACTCATTAATAATATAGCTACCCTGATAGCTGGCTCTAGGAACCGGGTACCCACCTGTCAGAGACACTCATTCTTGTTTGCACAGCAACAAGAGGATACATTGCATTTTTTGCTTGAGAAAATCTTAGTTTTTTTGTGTTTTCTTTGGGTGAGCTTATGCCATGGCGACCATCAACTTTTTCTTTAAACGACTTCTTAAGAACCACTGGGCCGATTTCAATTATATTAGGCAGGAAGTATCCTTAGGGCATAGGGATCCAAATTTGTGCAAACGAAGCCGATCGGCCAATTTGGCCAGTGGCCATCTTGGATTTTGGCCGATTTTAGGAAATGTCTTTAAAAATCTCTGAAACCGCGTGGTGAATTGTATGATCTAGGGCAAGAGCTGAACCAAGTTTGTTCAAGGGAACTTGATTGGTAAAATTGTTCGGCGGCCATTTTGGTTGACCTAGTTTTAGCGAAAACGACTTCTCCAGAACCGCTTAAGGGATTGGACCGAAATTTGGCAGATATCATTAGGGATTAGGCATTAAACTTTGTTCAAGGGAAGTTGATCCGTCAAAAAACATGGCTAGGCATTAAACTTTGTTCAAGGGAAGTTGATCCGTCAAAAAACATGGCCGCAGTGGGCCAATCAAAACACAGCATGTTTGGCGGCCATATTGGATTTTATTATTTGATGGATTTTGAGGCTGAAATTGGTTTTAAATATGTTTTTGGGTATTCTGATAACGAATTTGCAATTTTCAAAACTGTCGGATAAACGGTTTGGCGGGCATCTTGGGTCATTTTCCCGCCAAATGCTCCCATACTAAAGCAATGGGAAATTTAAAATGTCTTCTCGAGAACTACTGGGCAGATTTCAATTATATTTGACAGGAAGCATCCTTAGGGTGTAGAGATTCAAATTTGTTCAAACGAAGCCGATCTGCCAATTTGACCGGTGGCCATCTTGATTTTTT
Source organism: Chaetoderma sp. LZ-2023a (assembly GCA_034401795.1). Taxonomy (NCBI): domain Eukaryota; kingdom Metazoa; phylum Mollusca; class Caudofoveata; order Chaetodermatida; family Chaetodermatidae; genus Chaetoderma; species Chaetoderma sp. LZ-2023a. Next base: position 41,374,573 of record CM067362.1, on the reverse strand, counting down.
GCCGATTTTTAGAAACGTCTTTTAGAAAAAAAATTGTGAGTGTAGGTTTAAAACTCTTCGAGATCTGGACCGGACAAGACAATTTTGACAAATTTGAGCTTTTCAAGTGAGATAACTCTGTCAAATATAAGCGGATTTTTCCGAAACGATATCATCATGACACTTCGTCCATCCCTAACACATCTACTGAAAAAAATTGTGAGTGTAGGTTCAAAACTCTTCATGATATGGCTCGGACAAGAACATTTTGACAAATTTGAGCTTTTCAAGGGAGATAACTCTGGCGAATATGGGCGGATTTTGCCGAAATGAAATCATGACACTTCGTCTATCCCTACGTCTGCTGAAAAAAAGTTGAGTGTAGGTTCAAAACTCTTCGAGATCTGGCCTGGACAAGACAATTTTGACAAATTTTAATCTTTCAAGGGAGATAACACTGGCGAATATGGGCAGATCTTGCCAAACCGAAATCATGACACGTCGCCTATACATAACACATCTTATGGAAAAGAAATTGTGAGTGTAGGTTCGAGATCTGTCTGGGACAAGAAAATTTTGACAAATTTTAAGCTTTCAAGGGAGATAACTCTAGCGAATATTGGAGGATTTTCCCGAATCGTAATCATGACACTTCGTCTATAGGTAATATATCTGCTGGAAGAAAATTTGTGAGTGTAGGTTCAAAACTCTTCGAGATCTGCTCGGACAAGAATCAGACGGATGGACGGCGAGCGCCATCACATAATACGACCCCGCTTTGCGTGGGCGTATAAAAACAGCCTCAAAATCCATCAAATAAAAAAAAAATCAAATATGGCCGCCAGTCATGCTGTATTTTGATTGGCCCAGTGCAGCCATGTTTTTTGACGGATCAACTTCCCTTAAACAACGTTTAATGGCCCTTACTCCCTAACCAAATCTGCCAAATTTCGACTCGATCCCTTCAGTGGTTCTGGCGAAGAAGTCGTTTTCACTAAAACTAGGTCAATCAAGATGGCCGCCAAACCATGGGACCAATCAAGTTCCCTTGAACAAACTTTATTCAGCTCTTGCCCTAGATCACATTTCAAATTGGTTTTGTATGTGCTTTGGGTATTCTGATCTCAAATTTGCAATTTTCGAAACTGTCGGATAAACGGTTAGGCAGCCATCTTGGATCATTTCCCTGTCAAAACTCCCATACTGAAGCAATGGGAAATTTAAAATGTCTTCTCTAGAACTACTGGGCCGATTTCAATTATATTTGGCAGGAAGCATCCTTAGGTTGTAGAGATTCAAATTTGTTCTCTCGGCGCCAATCAGCCTATTTGTCCGGTGGCCATCTTGGATTTGGCCGATTTTTAGGAGTTTTTATCAAAATCTTCGCTGAAACTGAGCGATTTAATCAAAAGTCATAAAATATCATTTAGGACACAAGCTGAACTTGATTTGCCAAATGGTTAGGTGGCCATCTTGGATGGCCTGGTTTTCATGAAAACAACTTCGTCTCCAGCGCCACTGAACGGATTGTGCCAAAATTTTGGAGATATGATATTGATGACTAAGGGCCATTAATGTTGTTCAAGAGAAGTTGATACATAAAGAAACATGGCCTCTGTTTTCTTGTTACAAGTCTACTCAACTCATTAAAGTTTTACGTATTGTTAATGACCATTCTAGTTGAGATACAGGCCCCTTTGGCCTCTTGTTAACACTAAAATCGGCTTACGTCATTCAACCATATGGTCCGAGCGGGTGATGCACACCCTTTTTATGTCTTAGATTATTTGGTGAAGGAAATGTTTCAAATTGATTACATATTTTTACCTGGTTTGGACTTAGTGTATTGTGGACCAAAATTAAAATGTTATTTTTTCAATGATCTTTTAATTTATCAAGGGCGTATCCAATCCCAACAAATCTTTACAGATTTGTTAAATACACCTTCCGTATCCTGGTGAGGTAACCCTGACAGAAACCTCGAGTGCTGAAGACGGAGGTTCCAGGCCGCACAGCACACTCTAATAAACCATGGATCCACGCACTTAACGCTTATGATCATGTCGATAGTCACTTACAGGACTGGCGGTATGATCAGCGAACGAAAAGAAGATCATTGATCATAATTGCATGCAGTTTGCAGCAGTATTAAAACAATTTTAAGGTTTTTTCAATACTTTTATATTGTTTGAACTGTGTGATTTGGTCAACTTTTCAAGAATTGGAACAATAGTATCGTTTCTCAATAGACATTTGATTCATCAAACTTGTACATGTATGCTATTTTCAGGCCTGCACAAATTGTGTAACCCATTTTTTTATTGCGCAAATATTTTTAGCGCAACTCTTTTTGGGGTTACGCAGTTTTCTTTACTTTGTACAAATATATGTAAAAAGGTTGCGCAAACCCAAATAGGTTAGTTAAAATAAATTTGCATAACCCAAAATATGGTTTTCGCTCATTTTCAATTTGTGCAGATTTTAATAAATCCTTTATTTCGCGGCACTGCCACACATGACAACCACATGTGTGAAATGTGGAAAAGCTTAAGGGCTGGGCACGTGGGACACAAATCCACTTACATGTAGCAAGTTTAGTTGTATTGAAAATATTTTACAACAATGGTTTTTCCGATTTTAGTGATACTTTCCAAAGCCATTCTATGCCGAGGTACAATTTGCATCATTACAAATCGATTTTGCGGAATTTTGCCTACGTTTTCCATGCCTTTAAAACATAGAATATTGTTATGCCTTTACCCGCGTCGTTAGGTGCCTGTGCCGCGATTCTCCCTCAAAAGTAATGGGAGTGGGTCCCATGGGACCCCTGAAAATCTTGTATGATTTAAAAATATTTATTAATTTTGTATGTTTTTATGCCCGTGTCATTACAAAGACTTATGCCAATACTAGGGTCAAAGTTTCAAATGCAACCTCGTTCAGCAATATTGTTTAAAAATTGCCTATGTATCAGACGTATTAACATTATAGAACTGCATTTTGCATCTAGGACTGGATTGGTAATAGACGTCAAAAGCAAAAGATATCAGGAGGCGGACCAAATGCAGAGAAGCGTCGAACAACAGCATATGACATCCGACCCAATGCGTATAACATGTTTTGTAGAGGAAAGACCATTGGTGAGAATACTGTATGCAAACCCTTAAATGATATTGGCTATAGCACTTTGGTTAAATAAAAGATCGCAATTATTTTTTAAATTGTGAATTTATATGATGAGAAAATACCCTGTAGCAGTAGTGCGACTATGGGGTTGTAACTTTTCCGGAAGCATACTCTCATTTGTGTTAACGATTTTGACAACGGTGGCATTGGTGTCCACTCTGGTCAAGTTTTTTCGAAACAACATTTACATCAACAATGGGTTATCAGATTAAAATAAAATTTCACACTAAACTATGGTTACAACTCTATCAAAACTTTATTGATTTTAGAGATTTTACCAAACTTTTAGAATGTTGACCGTAAACTATTTTCTGGGTCCATGTTAAGGTTTTTGCTGCAGTTAGTTTTTTGTCTCGCCCTCCCACTAACGCCCTTGTATCAAGTCCCGTGCTTGCATGCGTTTGATGTCTGCGCTAAGTTCGTTATTTTTAGATTTATAGCGAGATTGAAGTAGGCAGAAATCTGATTGGCTACCTGAAAACCGGCAGTCAACATAGCGAGAAATCATGAGTTTGCAAGTACGGCCTCAGGTAATTGTCAGGTTTTTGTGTCACCTGCGAAGCAGAAAGCTTGACATATGTCTCACTCCCGACGGAGACGACGGTGTCAACAATGTTAAGTTTTTGCGTTTGGCAAAACTTCTCAGCTTATATTTCGGGATCAATTAATCCTATTGCAACAAAACTTGACTATGTGGTTGCCTATGCTGTTGGGAAGCAGCCTGGTGATACTGAGGTCACAAGGCCAAAACTTTTTTCATTGTTAAGTTTTTGCGTTTAACAAAACTTCAGTTTATTTTTCAGGATTGATTAATCATATTGGAACTAAACTTGGATACATTGTTACCTATAATTTTAAGAAGCGGCATGGTGACACTGATGTCACAACGGTGAAGGTCAATGTCATTCTGACCTCTACAAACCTTTCTTATTTTTCAATTTTAAGTTTTTATGCTTAGCAAATCTTATCATGTTATAATTCTGGATTGGTTAACCCTAATATAATACAACTTGGATACATGGTTGCTTATGCCAAGAGGATACAGGATGGTGATATGGAGGTCACCAGGTTAAAGGTCAAGGTCATTCTGCTTTTTCAACTTTAAGACTTTCCATTCAGTAAATCATTTATATTTCAGGATTGGTTAATCCTATTGGAACTAAACTTGAATATATGGTTACCTATATTGCTATAACACTGAGGTTACAAGGTCATAGATCAATGCCACTTAGACAAGCAGGAGACACGCAAGGCATTTAATTCCGTGGAATTCTTGTTTTAAAATAACATTTACATCAACCATTTTTTGTGTGTTTCTAGCGTCAACTTGGACAACTTTATGCCTTCAGGATAAGGATTTTTGCTGCGGTTGATGTTTTTAGAGATGGCAATTATCAAAATCCTTTTGGAAATTGCATTTCAAATGTTAAATACATGTAATTTTCGTTAAATAGACTCTCACTAGAAAGATATAATTTGATAATACATCATAGCGGTGAGACATATCAGGAGTCAGCGTTCTTGTATTTCTATTACATTGCTTTTAGATCCGTCATCATCCCGTCAATCCTTTATTGAGTGGTCACAGGAATGGAATGGCCTGAGTGACGCCCAAAAAGAAGGATACAAGGTGAAGGCCGAAGCTGCGCAAACAGATCCTGGTGATGTGCTGAATAAGCGAAAGCTTAAGGCACATTATCTGAAGTTGGTGAGCCTGCATGTAAGTAATAATTTATTCGCTGTATCATCTTTGTGGCTTTCTTGTTCCTGTTTAATATAAACCATTTGCGCTCTAGATCTGCATTTCGGTTACAGTACAGTCAGTGGTTAGGCTAGTGTTTTATCTTGAACCTATCTTCTTATAGTTTCCCCATTGCACCATGACTCTTGTTCTGGCAATGAACATGTCTTCCATAATCAAACTGGTCATTGTGACATTTGTACTACATGCATTTTCTAGAGTGCCACAATTTTGTGTCGATACCCTATCCGTGTATCACTCATATCTTGCTCTTTATCTCATTATTATCTGATTCCAGATGCTAATTTTTTTCCACCTGCAATATTTCTGTTTCATAATGTATGGTTTTAAGACTTAAATTTCTATGGTCATGGTCAAAATTGTTTCAATTCTGGCCAAATTAGTGTGGTTCAACTTGTAGGTCATGCCTTTCGAGTTAAAATGCCAATGCTTTCAAGAAATATACATGTACATTCTGCCAAATAGATGCCATGTTCATTCCTTGGTACCAGGGGTGGCAGCAATTTACCGATGCGGGAAATACAAGTAAATACCACCCTTGGAAATACTCCTATAAAGCGGAAATTGCTAGGAAATACTCATCAGAATTGATCCATTTTAAACTAAAATCCTTTATATATTAATCAGAAGGGTTATATAGAAAGAAATATAACATGTATAATGCATAGTGAGATATGTTAACAAATATATTTAATTTAGGCTCATCATCGTATATATATATATATATATATATACTGAACCAAAAAAGTTGCAACACTGAGAATATTACTGTATAAATGTTATTCAAATAAATTATTTAATTGATAGGTCATTTTCCAATTTGAACAACAGTCTTGTTACTGTAATGCTAGCATTGCGCCTTTAACACGGTATCATTCAATGGAAGGGTCCAATTTAAATAATGACACTGAGCTGTCAATACCGGTTGTGACCGCCGCGCGCATTAACCACCGCCGTACATCGCTTTCTCATGCTTCGAATTAAGCACCAGATGTCATGAAGAGGAATCCCATCCCATTCCTGGAGCAGTGCAGCTTCCAGCTGTGGATGGTTCTCACGCACCATACGGCCAAGAATGTCCCACACGTGTTCAATAGGAGACAGGTCCGGTGATCGCGCTGGCCAGTCCAACACTGGAACGTTGTTAGCCTCAAGGAAATCACTGGTGACTCTAGCTGAATGAGGACGTGCGTTGTCTTGCTGGAACATAAAGTCTGCATGATGCTGCATAAAAGGGATGACAACTTCTTCACAGTAACGTTGAGCCGTTAAATTTCCGCGAATCACAATAAGATCTGTTTTGCCATTTTCATGGATTCCAGCCCACACCATGATACTGCAGCCACCGAATTTGTCGTGCTGAATGATGTTGGCTGCATCATACCGTTCTCCTAAACGTCGCCAAACCCGTTGCCTACCATCCGCCACACAAAACCTCGACTCATCACTGAACAAAACGTGGCTCCATTGTTGAGCACGCCATCGCTGATGAGTTCTTGCCCATGCAAACCGATTCTCGATGTTACGCTCTGTAAGCGGAACAGCAACAATTGGATGACAGGCATGCAGTCCAGCATCATGGAGTCTATTTCGCACAGTTTGAACATGCATTGTAGTGTCAGTAGTGGTGTGCAAATTACGGGACAGCCGCGGCGCAGTCTCAAACCTGTGACGTCGTGATGACGTCACTAAGTAGCGGTCTTCTCGTGGTGTTGTTGCTCTCGGTCTGCCAGATCGTGATCGGTCATTAACATGTCCAGTTTCCTGCTCACGTTGGTGGAGACGGGAAATGTTTGAGGCGTGAACATTAAAATGTCGAGCAACAGCACGAACGCTCTGCCCAGCATCGAGTCTTCCCATTGCTTCATGGCGCTGATTTTCGGGTAGTCCTGGGCGGCGGCCCATGTTCGGTACGGTAAACTTTTAAGCGTTTTCTGTTAACGTTCGTTATCTGCTTTTGCAATATGGTGAATTTTTGGTTGCCAGTGCATGAAAATGCATTTTCACATGCATTAAGCGTGCGGCCCAGAAATGCTTTGCATTTCTTCATGATCAGCGAGACATTACATTGACGAAACATGCCTGCAAATTTTGTTATAAATAGACGCATAGTTTTAATACAACAAACCCAACTTCACTGTTGCTAAACTTTTTCGGCTCAGTATATATATATATATATATATATATATATATATATATATATATATATAACCATATCAACCCAGTTGAATAGCTTGAAACCAATTTGACCAGTGGCTGCAACAACAACTTCCAGTCCAGAGGTGTTAACAAATTCAGCAACTATTATTTTGTAATATTATGCATGTATTACATGCTACAATATGACTGATAAGAAACAATGTAAAATTATTTTCAAACTATACTGCAGATTTCCGATTTAAATAGCAATTAATAATATCATTCTGCGATTTTCGAATGAAAAGTGTTGAGTCATCATAGCACTCGCCCCTTAATCATGTCACGCTGAGTGACTTTTATCACTGTCACCTGTTATTTAAGCAAGCTCACAGCAAAGACCTCAGGAGTAAGCTGTGACCTACAGCACTACATCAATACAATACAATACAATACAATACAACAGCACATTTCATTCTATATACATGTAGCTCATACCTACTAATGCCTGGCAGTGTTGCTTAAGCAAGATGAATATTCATGAGCCTATACATATTTAAACCTGCAGCATGATATCTGAGTATTTCCCGGTATTTCCAGTTGGCCTAGTATTTCCCTGCAATTTGCCAATCCTGCTTGGTACAGTTTGATAACAGATTTACATGTAATAGGGTTCATTTTTTCTTTGAAGCGAAGCCTATATTGTGTTGCAGACATAGTTGTCCGATTTATCACTTAGCGTCCTATGTACAGTGCGACCTTAGAAACCCTGAAAGATCTCATACCATTTATAACAATCTATAGCAATCTTGACTGATACAACCTGCTATTGTTAGGATTTAGTCAGTTTGTTTATAAATGTCAAAGGTGTGACCAGCAGACTGACCGACAAAGCGATGGATACAAGTTGCAGTTCGCAACTAAAAATTGAAAGCAAGAATTATAGAAAGATATATTATCAGAATAAATTCTAGTGTGGCTTTTTCCTTTTATCCACAGTGTGAAAAATTAGGTAAGCTAGGCATTCAGATTGGTGGCCTTTTTGTGGATGAGGACACCAACTGCCGAGGTGTCTTTGGCAGTGATCAGGCGTATAGTTTCTTCGCGAAACGAGAGAAAGAGACGTTTTTGGGTGAAATGATCGGTATGTACTCTATTTGAAGATAAGACACATATGTACTCTATTTGAATGATAACAGTAATTAAATTAGCTAGATGTTAGTTTTTCAATGGACATTTAATTCATCAAGGGCTTATCCGATCTCGCTAAAACATTACAGATTTGATCTATGCCATCATTGCATCCAGTCTCCATCAGACTAAAGATAATTTTCAAATTTTCACCACGGTTTCCAAGATTTGGGCTTAGATTAATTTTCACAGCGAATTAGGTGTTTGAATGGATAGGTAATTGATCAAGGGCTAACCCGATCTTAATAAAAGTAAGATTTGATCTACGATCATTGCATCTAGTCGCCTCCATAGTTGAGATGATTCTCAAATTTTCCCATATTTTCAAGAATGTTAAAGCTTTTCAATTGACATTTAAATCACCAAGGACTCAATAAAATGTCCAGCCCTATGTAATACCATGGCATACTATACCATGAATTATGTGATAGCATACCTAAAACATCTTTATTTCACAACACTGCCATGTATGAAAATATGATATATGGCAAAGCAATAATGCTCGAGATGCAGGATGCAGTCTTTCTAGTTAGCTCCCCCTGGTACTGGCCTGCCTGTCCCGATTGGCCAAGTGCGCTTGTTCCATAATGCCGTCGGTTGTCTATCCATCAACCTTTTCCTTCAAAGCCTACTACTCATTGACCGGTTTTAATCAAACTTGGCATGGAGGATGCTTGGGTAGTAGGTGGTATCTCTGTTATACTTTATCGGATTGATTTCAGATTTCAATACGCTTCAACATATTCATCTGAAAATTGAAACATTGCTTAATTATGAGAAGACAGACCAAGTTCAAGTTTTTAGGCATTTCTTAAATTTTACTACCTTGGTGGTTTAAAGGGATACTGATCAGCGTGATTGATTCCAACACTTCAGTTTGCATCAGGCATGTCAGGACAATATCTTTGATAGAGTCATGCTCTCTTGACTTGGGAATTTGTATATGCATTGCAGTACTTATAGAATGCTTGTTATTTTTATCATGGTCGAGAGGGTGTATCAAATGAGTATGATGCGCAGCAAGGCTGTTCAAAGTGTTCGGGGGGATCTTCAATGATTGCTGAGGGTAATGTAATTCTTTGTTTACCTATAGGAAAATGTTTTTTGTATTTCTATTTAGCGTAATAACAACGTAGTCTTGTAGATGAATTATCTTTGTGTTGCCTGATGCTTGTTCTCTTGTCCTCTATACACCAACATCACAAGTTTTCTTTCTAGACACTAGTCATCCGAACAGAGACAAATGATATAATCTTCAACCTCTACACCAAACCCACAGATACACATGGTTATTTGCACTATGACTCAGTGCTCAGACGCATCTGCGCACATATAGAAGACTATAATCACAACAGTCTCCTCTTACAGGGCCATTTTGAGAAAAGCGGATATCCCATAGGTCTCCTCACAACATGGAGAGAGAAAGCCAGGCATACCTTACTACACCCATCTTTGTCTGTGAATTTACCCACACGGGCATCTTTCTAAAAAAACACCATCAACAAGTATTGGCCAGTTTTTGAAGCCAGCAATAAGTCTTGAGGACTGTCCATTAGCAGATGAAGAGAATTCTGTTTTTGAAAATTCACCATTGGAATGACTGCTTCGATAACAGAGCCAGTCATTCCATTGGTAAATTTTCAAAAATATTTTTCTTTTCGCATACAAATGGGTTTTTAAATAAGCCAATATTTAAATTTCATTGACCAAATTTAAGGTTAAACATTATGTTGAATATTTCGACAATAATCTGACTGGAATATGTTGGTGCACTACATCAATACGTTTCAGTCAATTTAGTTTCAAAATAGTCAACAATTTGCCCAGAAGATGACCGAGAAATTCTATCGAAGACTTGAACCATGAATCTCGCAGTTATAAATTCACTGCTAAAAATGACAACATGTGAACCAAATCGACCATCTCCAAAGGCAGTTCTATGCAAGCTTGATGCCTGCCACCGCACACACCTCCGCTCCATCACTTGACACCTATGGCCAGACAGTATATCTTTCAACAATGCACTATACAAGCTGTGTAATACAGTGCCGCTGTTCGTGAAAGTTGCTCGGCAAAGATCCATGTTTGGCCATGTGCCAAGGATGACAGAAGACACACCCGCGCAGAAAGACCTGGAATTTGGCCTACTGAAAATGATTTATATAAGCCAGAAAAGGATGTTATTGCATAATTCTGTTAACCATGCTACGAAGCGACCTCATATAAACAGGCCACTCAGATCAAGAATGGACCTGAGGAAGCTAAAGATTCTGGCTGAAGACAACACAAGTGATCAAAGGTGAAGAAGGACTGATTGCAGCTGTAAGATGTTTCTTCTACTATAGAACAGCGCATCATGATCATAATCATGTTGACAATTTTATGAGATTAAAATTAGAATTATTCATTTAGCTGGTCATCAATGTTTTATACCCGGCCAAACCTTTTGGCGGGGTAATATGTAATGGCGTTGTCCGCCCGGGCGAGCGGTCAAGCATGCGGGCGGCAGAGTGGTTTCCGAATGATAACTCTGTCACATTGAAACTTTATAGGGTGGTTGGACTATGTCTTGGGAAGAAACTTATCGAAAGCGACGATGATCCGAAATACAAGGCAGCCGGCCACCATCTTGAAAATTGGTTTCCGGATGATAACTCTGTTACCGTTTATTGGATCGCTTTGAAACTTCAGAGAATGGTTGGACTAGGTCTGGGGAAGAAACCTATCGAAATCGACAATGATCCAAATCGCGACGGCCATCTTGAAAATTGGTTTCCAGATGATCGAAATTGACACTGATCCGAAATCCAAGATGGTCACCAGCCACCAGTGGCCATCTTGAAAATTGGTTTCCATATCGCTTTGAAACTTCATAGGGTGGTTGGACTAGATCTGGAGAAGAAACTTATCGAAATTTACGATAATCTGAAATCCAATATGGCTGTCAGTCAGCGGTGGCCATCTTGAAAATTGGTTTATGGACAATACCCCCTTGACTGTTTAACGGATCACTTTGACACACATATTTTCTGATAGCTCTCATTCATTGGTTTGTCATCATGATGGGGTATTATGCGCCGTTTGCGGAGCTCTTGTTACTAATTACAGCGCCAATAATACTAGATGAGCACAAATGGCTGTTTTCCATGGATGAAAATCGGCTGCCTCATCATGACAACAAAAATTTGCTCATGTGAGGGATATTGCCAGAATGTTGTATTAATGATCCATTGTTTGCTGTTAAATTCTTTTACAGAAAAACAAACTGGGCAGTCGCAGCAGGTACCATACAAGGCCATAAAGGATGGCACCTTGACCATTGCTATGGCAAATTTGCCAGATGGGATTACATTCAGGTGTGAAAATTAATAAGTTTAATATTATAGAATGCACATTTGCATTTATGTGCCATAGGTTCAAATCCCTAACATAAATGATGAATTCCGTATGATATGAGGAATATTCTTGTAAATATTTTGAAACTAATTTGACTGGGAGATGCCTATTATCCAGTAAAATTAGTTTCAAAATATTTAACAGCTTTTCAAGTATTGTCATCTTGAAATTAAAATACTGTAATGCCAAGGGTTGAAGAGTTAAAACAGGAATGGTAGAACAGCAAATGGATGAAAATATTTCCTATTGCATCTGATTTGTTTTAAGAATATCTGTTTTAGTGACTAGGTTTTATGTTTTCCAGTGTGGCTGCCATAGAATGAATGAATGGTTGACTAGCTAATTATTCTCCCCACATTTAAAAAAACGTCGGGGATATTGTAATTGCCTCTGTCCATCTGTCTGTCCATCCGTCACGCTATCTCCTCCCAAACCATTAGGTGGAATTAAATCAAATTCACCCAGATGATTCCGCTTTGCAAGACGATATTTAGATTTGGCTCTGGCCCCAGGGTGGGGGGGGGGGGAATCATGGCAAGGGTCAACAGGTCACACCAGTTGTAATGCAACTCCTCTGAAATCGTTATCTGAGTTACCTATCTGATTGCGGAGTTCAAGAGGCCATTTAGATTTGTCTCCACCCCAGGTGGGGGAGGGGTCAAAAAGTCAAATTTTAACCTGAAATTGATTGATTGTAACGCATCTCGTCTGAAACCGTTGGCCAGAATACAACCAAATTTGGTCTGTAGGTTACCCATATCAATGTGGAGTACATGAGCACATTGACATTTTGCCCCCCCCCCCCCCCCCCCAGGGTGGGTAGGGGATGGGGATCAAAAGGTAAAAAAATTGATTATAATGCAACTCCTCTGACGCTGTTGGATGGAATTCAACAAAATTTAGTACATCAGTTAACCATATCAACGTGGAGTGGAAGAGCAAATTTACATTGGCCCCGCCCCCAGGGGGGGGGGGGATGGGGTAAAAAAGGTCAGGAAATTGATTGTAATGCAACTCCTCTGACACTATTGGATGAAATTCAACCAAATTTGGTATGTGAGTTACGCATATGATTGTGGAGTGCAAAAGGACATTTACATTTGGCTCTGTCCACAGGAGGCGTGAGAGAGGTCAAAAGGTCAAATTTTAACCTGTGGAAATTGATTGCAACGCATCTCTTCCGAAACCATTGGACAGAATTCAACCAGATTTGGTATGTGAGTTATATATATATATCAATATATCAATGTGGAGTGGATGAGCACATTTACATTTGGCCCCGTCCCCAGAGGTGAGGGGTGGGGTCAAAAGGTCATGACATTGATTGTAATGCAACTCCTCTTACACTATTGGATGAAATGATGGATATGATAGTGAAGTGCAAAAGGACGTTTACATTTGGCTCCACGCCCGGAGTGGGTTGTAGGGTGTGTCAAAAGTTCAAAGCGGTGAACGTGGGGATTTGCGATGACGTGTCATCGACCGATCAATCTAGTGTTTTATAATAAGTAATGTGCATTGTAACATAGTCTAATAGGCATGTGGTCTGTATATACATGTATGTAAGTATGTAATTGTAGCTTGTATTAAGTAAGCTGTTAATCAGCAGAGGTATGGCAATGATGTTCTCCCCCCCCCCCCCCCCAAATTTAAATCCAGTAGTTAAATGTCTTGGGACACCAGCATATTTTGCATTTTCCGTGCAAATATTTATTGTCCAACATTGTTGCCAGTGCCCCTTTAGAAAATAGTAGGTTGATTCACGCAAGCATTTTCTCTTTGCGCAGAACTATTCTGTTTGTTAGCTTTTTATTAAAGCATCATCGACTTCAATTAAACAGGTTATTCTTTTGTCAATTTTAGAAATCCAAGTAATATGGAAACGAGCCAACTTAGAAAGATAATATCTTCCAAAGATACCCTTTCTCTTCGAGTTGTAAAGTAAGTTTGAGTCTACCATCCTTTAACCTGCATCTGTTTCCACTGTTAAGACAGTTGTAGGACACATTTTGTTAAACTCTACAGGTTTTTAAGAAAAACATTTGTCAAAAGCGGTCGTATGTTCTTGTGATTAAAAGGGTACCCAACAGTCTCCTTAAAATAGCTAATAATGCATGATATTTATCATGTTTGTGCCAGCGATATCTATAGACCCAGAATTTGATCTTATCCTGATTGCTTTTCTTTAGGCTGAATCATAACCAATGTCCAGAAATCCTCCATGACTATAACAGCATTTGTTGTGGTAAGTTTGCGCCAAATTAGATCAGCAGTTTTTGAGAAACAGCTCCTGAGATATGTAGACACACCTGAATGGCGCCTCTTTGCCATTGCTGGGCAAGGATAATAAGAATAATAATAATAATAGTAATAATAATAATAACAAGAGGCTCAAAGGGCCTGTATCGCTCACCTGGACAATAGGCATTTCAACTAGAATGGTCATTCACTATATGTAGAACTCTAATTTAGTTGAGCGGCGGGAGGGTTCTTTTACAGATCAATTTCCCTTGAACAAACTTTAATGGCTCTATTCCATAATCATATCTCCCAAACTTCGGCCCGATCCCTTCAGCAGTTCTGGGGTTGTTTTAGGAAAAAATAGGTCATCCAAGATGACCACCAAACTGTTCGGTCAATCAAGCTCTCTTGAACAAATTTGGTTCAGGTCTTGCCCTAGATAATATTTCATGAGTTCTGAATCGATCCCTAAAATGGTTTCGGAGAAGATATTTAACAACTTTTTTTTAAAAACCTCGCCCGAAATCCAAGATGGCCACCGGCCCAATCGGCTTCGTTTGAATGAACTTAAATCTCTATACCCTATGGATACTTCCTGCCAAATATAATTGAAATCGGACCAGTAGTTCTCGAGACGACATTTTAAATTTCCCATTGTTTTAGTATGGGAGCTTTTGGCAGGAAAATGATCTAAGACGGCTGCCAAACCGTTTATCCGACAGTTTCGAAAATTGCAAATTTGAGATCAGAATACCCAAAAACAGAGAAACTAATTTCCGCCTCAAAATCCATCAAATAAAAAAATCAAATATGGCTGCCAAATATGCTATATTTTGATTGGCCCACGGCGGCCATGATTTTTGATGGATCAACTTCTCTTGTACAAAACTTTAATGCCCCTTATTCCATAATCATATCTCCCAAACTTCGGCCCGATCCTTTCATCGGTACTGGAGTTGTTTTTGGGAAAAAATAGGCCATCCAAGATGACCACCAAACTGTTCGGTCAATCAAGCTCTCTTGAACAAATTTGGTTCAGCTCTTGCCCTAGATAATATTTCATGAGTTCTGAATCGATCCCTAAAATGGTTTCGGAGAAGATATTTAACAACTTTTTTTTAAAAACCTCGCCCGAAA
Source organism: Chaetoderma sp. LZ-2023a (assembly GCA_034401795.1). Classification (NCBI taxonomy): domain Eukaryota; kingdom Metazoa; phylum Mollusca; class Caudofoveata; order Chaetodermatida; family Chaetodermatidae; genus Chaetoderma; species Chaetoderma sp. LZ-2023a. Next base: position 41,359,545 of record CM067362.1, on the reverse strand, counting down.
TCCAAGATGGCCACCGGCCCAATCGGCTTCGTTTGAATGAACTTAAATCTCTATACCCTATGGATACTTCCTGCCAAATATAATTGAAATCGGACCAGTAGTTCTCGAGACAACATTTTAAATTTCCCATTGTTTTAGTATGGGAGCTTTTGGCAGGAAAATGATCTAAGACGGCTGCCAAACCGTTTATCCGACAGTTTCGAAAATTGCAAATTTGAGATCAGAATACCCAAAAACAGAGAAACTAATTTCCGCCTCAAAATCCATCAAATAAAAAAATCAAATATGGCTGCCAAATATGCTATATTTTGATTGGCCCACGGCGGCCATGATTTTTGATGGATCAACTTCTCTTGTACAAAACTTTAATGCCCCTTATTCCATAATCATATCTCCCAAACTTCGGCCCGATCCTTTCATCGGTACTGGAGTTGTTTTTGGGGAAAAATAGGCCATCCAAGATGACCACCAAACTGTTCGGTCAATCAAGCTCTCTTGAACAAATTTGGTTCAGCTCTTGCCCTAGATAATATTTCATGAGTTCTGAATCGATCCCTAAAATGGTTTCGGAGAAGATATTTAACAACTTTTTTTTAAAAACCTCGCCCGAAATCCAAGATGGCCACCGGCCCAATCGGCTTCGTTTGAATGAACTTAAATCTCTATACCCTACGGATACTTCCTGCCAAATATAATTGAAATCGGACCAGTAGTTCTCGAGACGACATTTTAAATTTCCCATTGTTTTAGTATGGGAGCTTTTGGCAGGAAAATGATCTAAGACGGCTGCCAAACCGTTTATCCGACAGTTTCGAAAATTGCAAATTTGAGATCAGAATACCCAAAAACAGAGAAACTAATTTCCGCCTCAAAATCCATCAAATAAAAAAATCAAATATGGCTGCCAAATATGCTATATTTTGATTGGCCCACGGCGGCCATGATTTTTATTTCTGAAATCATGGTCGATTTGTTGGTTGGACATCGATTAATTGGAACAACACTAGCCACGGCATATGCTCACTTGGCCTTTCAGGCCAGGTGAGCTAATAATAATAATAATAATAATAATACAACAGTGTTAAACTGACAGGACATTGGCTAAGATCTTGTCATTGTGCATTGTCGAATGCAAATTTAGATTTGTATCAAGATCATAATGACATTGACCTCAGAAGTCTCAATCTTAGTCCCAATAGGATGAAGCCATGCTGAGATATAACAAGATATGTTGAGTAAATGCGGAACTTAACGGTAAAGAGTTTTATACCAAGCTCAGTGACCTTGAACTTTGACCTCGGTATGCTCAATCCCTTTGATATAAGGAATCATCTGTCCAAGTTTAGTCCCAATAGGGTGAAGCCATGCCGAGATATAAGACGATATGTTGAACTAATGTTTTAAAGGCATATAATTTTCACTGGAAACATAACAAGTGCGACATAGTTAGCTTTGTCAGACAGACAGACTGACATAATATATACTAACCAAAAACAGTTTACCAATTTGTGCAGTTTGCTTGGTGCATTGAAATTGTGTATACCAAAATTATCATACATGCTCGCTTTTTTGCTATGAATACTTGATAAACGCAATTTCTAACTGCTTATGCGTGATCATCTCTCCATAATGAACAAGGGCATCAATTAAAAGATCAACACGGTTCTCCGGGGTCATTTCTTTTGATATATTGGCAAATTTTCCCAAAAAATACATTTCATATACATTTTTAGCCGCAACTAGCAATTCAGTAAACCGCTTTGTCTCTTAGTTAGTCAGTCGCAAAAGCTTATTAAGTGCTTAGTTTCAAGAGTTTTTCGTATACATTGTGGCAAAGGTTGCCCATGGATTTCTGAAGATGTTTTTTCTGGCATTTGGAGAACATGTCCAAACATAGATCACCGCTGTTCCGCCACCCTCACAGATAGTGGCTCTGTGTTACACATTTTGTAGAGTGCTGCATTTGATATTAGACTGAGTGGCCAGCGATAATTTGTAATGACTCCCAGATCTTTGCAGTGATGTGCATCATATTTGTTCAACAAGGCTTTTGGTGCCGCCCAGCTGTTGCAATTGAACAGCATCAAATAGTTACATCTTGACCTGCATGTTGATTTTAGAGCCACGAATCCACAACTTTCAAAATTACTGGAGGGCGATGTTCCCTGTTACACAGCAAGTTCTAATCTAGGTAGAGTTGCAGAGGAAGGGAGCACTGGACTCCGCTCTTCCTCAACTTCTCAGTGCCCCAGTGTGTGTGTGTGTGTGTGTGTGTGCGTGCGTGCGTGTGTGTGTGTGTGTGTGTGTGTGTGTGTGTGTGTGTGTGCCCCGCGCGCGCGCGCGCGTGCGTCCCCATGACTGCTGAATATTGCTCAATCAGGATGGCAAATACAATGCACCTGTAAATTCAATCTAATTACATAGCTGTCTCAAGTACATCCTGCCATATTCTTCCGATGTGAAACACTTATAAACACCTGTCAATCATCATCATTAATTTCTGTGGTGTCAGATATGTATACGTGAGTGAACTACTAGTGTATCAAGAGGACCAGTTTCATCATTGATGAAGTCAACATCACATACATACTCTATTTCAGGTGGCATACCTATCATTGAGATTGTTGATTTGTCTGCACATTAAAACAAACCTGACATGCCATCTTGTGACCATAACAGTGAAAGATTGGTATGGCTAGGGTCACCGCATCAAGCAAATCGGTTCGTCCATTCTTCTGCATGGCACAGCACAAAAAAACCATTGCAATATTACAATAGTATGATTTGCAAAAGATCACAATAGGAACAAATGGCCAGAGGGAAATTGAAGTGCAAATTAGAATCTACTCATCTGCAACCAGATTGCATAGTACCGTAACAGTTTAATGGCCAAATATGTATAAAATGACATGTCCAGTGGTTTTAAGGAATGTTCATTTGCAGGTCGAGATTATTTTTTGAAAATTTACCACTCAAATGCCATGGTTTATAACAAAGCCAGTCATTCCAGTGGCAAATTTCGAAACAAGAATGGATTGCCTAAAGAAAATTAGTCATGATTCGTAATACATATTTTTAGCGAGGCACCAGCAAGGAACTAATCCCCCAAACATGAAAGGTTTCATTAAAAGTACAAGCAATGATTATGAAAATCTACGACTAATGTCATAATCACATTGATTATGATTGGCAATCAGATACAGAAAGATCATGAAAAGGTAAATTCCATGCCAGATAATTGGTTCCAAGTTAAGCGCTCCTAGATTTAGTAAATGCTTTTTCTTAGTTAATTAATCATGATTCATTTCGATTTTTACAAGTGGTAGTTTATTTAATATTTTCCCTTCCTTTAAATAAAGATAGGTTGACCCGATTATATAAAATGAAGACCAGTTAGCTTTGGCATTTCTGACACTGATGTTGGTTTGCTCAATGAATAGAGAATAAATTCATAGCAATATATCAGACTAACAATTTTCATTTTATAGAACTGCAATCTGTATATAAGTACACAGTACCTTGCTTTTCCATAATGCAGGCAATGTCATATAGAAAATGGATATTGCTTGCCTCATTTTCTGCGACTACCTTTTCCAATAGAAAAACCGAATATCCAATCCTGAAAGATAAGTAGAGGTCATTGGAATGATAATGATATCGCCAAAAACAGTCACAAAATATTTTGCATTATGATTGCTAAATTATATATCAAATTGCCTAAATATGAATAGATGTGTCACCAAAGGATTCTCTTTCTCCATTGGATCCAATAGAAATTTGAACAGGTCATATGCTCATAACTCTCTACGCTTGACATTTTATCATTTACAATGCCAATATTAGCTTTCAATAAAGACTTTCCAAATTAAATATATAACAATATATATGATTACTGTATTCTGCGGGCTGTAGTAGTAGAAACAGCTGCAAACAGTCCTTCTTCGCTTTTGCCCACTGTGTCTTGTCCTCAGTTGAAATCCTTAGGTCCATTCTTGACTTGAGTATACCGAGTCCTACTCAGTATACTTAGCGAATTCCAAGGCTCTCTGCGATGGTGTGTCTTCTGGCATCCTTAGCACATGGCCAAACATGGACCATCTTTGCTGGGCGACTTTTACCGACAGCGGCGACGTATTACACATCTTGTATAGTGCATCATTGGAAATTATGCTGTCTGGCCATCGGTATCCAGTGATGATGCGTAGGTGTTTGCTGTGGCAGGCATTGAGTTTGTCTAGAGCTGCCCAGCTGTTACAGTTAAATAGAGCATCAAGGATACGCAGGTTGCATTGCATAAACGTAGTCTTTATCATCTTTGATCTACGAATCCATAGCTTTATTTTCCCCATGATTGTTTTGGATTCATTCATAAAGAGATTCTCAGTTTGCTTGAACCTATTGGGAGAAATTCGTCAAAGGGGTTTCTTTTCCTCGTCTATGAAGTCCATATCGTCGGCGTATTCCATCTCTAGCGGCATAACCAGTAGACCAACTCCCTGTGGGAAGTCGATTGATATCTCTAACTCTACAGACTTCACTGACTTGACTCGTACCCTCATCTTGGTGTATACAAGCAGTAGTCTCACTAGTTGTAGCTCATCTTCATTGCAACTGACCGGGTATAGTTCATCTAGGATCTTTGAGCGGTTAATTGTGCCAAAAGCTTGTGACACGTCAATGCCAATTTTGTGGAAATCCCAGTGTTTGGACATGACTACTGACACAAGCATGCGTTGAACCAATACAATGTGTTCGCAGCTGCGTCCATGTTTGAACCCACTTTGACATGATCCGGTGAAGTCATCGATCTTGTCTCGGATGCGGCATAGAGTAAAATTGGATAGGATTTTCTGCATCCTGTTGAGGAGCACAATGGGCCGCAGATTGGCTGAGGCCAGGTGGCTTCTTTGGCTTGGGTAGCGCGATAAGGGTGCCTTGCAGGTGGTGCATAAAAGATGAATTGATTAGGTGCTTGATCGGTTTTGAGATGATGTCACTTGCATATTTGAATAGTTCATTGCTCATGCCATCATAATGGCATGGGGTCTCCTGAGAACAGGTGCAAGGGCTCATCATCGTGGTCAGTGAACTGTTCCTTGAACCATTCTTGAATCGCATCAGCTTTGCCCTGGTCGGTCCCGATAAAGTGTCCATCAGAGTTGTCTACAATGAGTGGTGGTGTGTAGTCAGTAACTCTCAGGGCTCGGGCTGCCAGAAACATTTTGTGACAGTCATCCGTGGCAGTGATCTCATTAACAAGATCTTTTAAGTGTCGCTAATGTGAAGCAGAATGTTAGTGCGTTCCTTGGGTAGTTTTGTGCATTCTTCACTTTGGCCACTTTGATAGATGCAGCCGTAATGCCTTCTGATCTGCTGACATTTCATTACTAGAGGGTCGTCAGTATACCTAGTTCAGTTGTTTTTTAAAACACCTATGGTGCTGGTAGCTGATGATTCCATAGATTTTAGTATTTTGGGTAGGGCTTTGTTTGGATTGGCGCTGACGTCGATGTTAGCTATCTGCTCCCTGAGGGCCTTTTTGTATGACAGTTGAGTGTCAATGTCGCTGATGAGCTTGGGTAGGTTGTACTGTAGGTGACTCCAACCTCCTGCCTGGTATGGTCTTTATACATTGGGTAGAGCTGGTTCATCTGAAGACGTAATGACTGGCTTATATATATATATATATATAAAATATGACCGAAGGTGGTGCCAGATAGATTCTGATTTGTGGACTTTATTGGCAGATCGGACCCATCCATTCTATTAGGTCAGAAATGGATGCTAATCAAAGATTACTTATCGCTGACTCAAATTTCCATTTTATACAATTAGCCTTCTAATAAGCAAGATCTAGGCACAGATTATGTGGGCCGCCACTAAAATATTAGAAATCTATTACCTCCTTAACCCTTACCACACTGATGTCAATATTCTATCATTTACTGTGTCAATAGCAAAGAAACGGGTGTACATTTATCAACAATTTTGGTGGACGATATTGCTGTCTATGACAGCACCATCTTCTACCAAATTTGTTGAAAAATGAACACCAGTTCATCTATTTATTTAATTTGAAAATTTAAAAGTTGGACATTAGAGTGTTACGAGTTAAGTAACATTTTAAAATTCAGCTTATTTGGATCAGCACCAACAGCAACATTTCATACATCGCTTCTCCAGTTATCCTTCTAATAAACAGGATATGAATCCAGACTATCTTTACTAAACAAACATTTCCAAATTTCACCTAGATTTCCTAAGCTACAGATGAATAAAGAGAGGTACCGCTTCAGCCTTTGCCATAACACAGGTGTAAAAAATTTCATAATGTACTAAAAACATCCCATAGATTACCTTTCGCCATACTTCAAATTGAAAAAGAGATATGGGAACTCGTGGCGACATTCAGAGCCAAACACAGCAGTCTCATCTAACCTTTTGTTCTTAGCTTTTGATCTTAAAGCACTCCCAGCTTTAAAGTCATTGCAATCCTGTAGAAAACACAACAAACTTTAAGAAATGTGCAGCAGTTCTCCATATACTAACGTATAATAAAGTGTGGGGTGTGTGTGTGTGTGTGTGCGTGCGTGCGTGCGTGTGTTAATATACAGTTTACTAGTTTCAATTTTAATCAAAACACATTTACTGTATTTATTTTAAATTGATCACTTCCAATTACACCACAACTTGCTTCTTCATTCAAGGCAAACATGTTCCTCTTTTTAAAATAATTAATTTGTATTATATTTCGAAGGGGTTACATTTGATTTCCAGGCGGTTATTTCTTAATTAGGCACTGTCAAAAATTAGTAAATCATACAAAACCTTTCTTCCTTACATTATTACTAAAGAAATTAGCATCCTAAATAAATAGGCCTACATCTGATCATAAAAGCTTCGGATACAAAAATTGAGAAAACTTAACAAGAGTCTTAACTCGCCCCTGGACCATTAACATTTTAACCATTAGCATTTGAACAAACATAACACTTTAAATTCAGCAGCAACAAGCCATAAATTTACAAAATTGGGAATACAGTACAATCGATATTTAGCAGAAATTAATGATGAACAATGACTAAGCAAATTTAACATTAGGTTCCATCCAGCCAATAAAAAAAAATCTAATATAGCCATCAAACCCAAAATATTGTTTTATCAAGAATCAAGTTCTCCTGAACAAACTTTAATCACCCTTAGTTTTCAATGAAATTAAATCTAATGAGTTTTAGCCTGATCCGCACACAGCAGTTCCTGAGATGTCATTTTGGAGAACAAGTTGGCCATTGGAACAAGTAGTTAATGAGGAGTACCATTTGAAATTATTTCCAGCCTATTTTCGAAAAGTTCAAGATGGCCACTGAACAAATTCACTAATCAAAATTCTGTATAAGCTATGAAGCACACCACTTTCGAGGTCTTCCAGCCGAGTTTGATAGAAATCGATCAAGCACTTAATGAGGAGTAGCATTTTAACTGATTTCCCAAAATTTCCATAAAATTTAAGATGGCCACCAGAAAAATTGATCCAATAAAATTCTGTATACAAGTTCTGAAACCGACCAGCCTGTTATCCTTCGCTAAATCTGGTTAAAATTGCTAAAGCAGTTAATGAGTATTAACAATTTAAATGATTTCCCGTTATTTTTCAGAAAATTCAAGATGGCCGCCAAAACAAAAAAATTGATGAATGATAATAAGTGTTGAAGCCTACCAGCATAGAATTACTAGGCCACCGAAGTTTTGATGAAGTCGGGTCATGTATACTGGAGGAGGAGCATTTTAAATGATTTGCGGACAATTTTCGGAAAATCAAAGATGGCCACAGAAAAAATTACGAATCTGAATTTTGAATAGAAATTTCTGGAGCTTATCACCGTAGAATTCAGGCAAAATTTGGTTCAAATCAGTCAAAGCATAAATGAGATGCGATCTGACGGACGGACGGCAGGTGGGTGCCATAGAATAAGTTCACAGGCCCTTTGGGCCAGGTGAGCTAATAAGTGGCCCAAGGGCATTAACGCTCAGCTGATATTTAGTAAGAAATTAATGATGGACGCTGACCACACAATTAGATTGATAGATTGAACTGTAGATTTTGATTGGTCCAAGTTTTGTTGAAGTCCGGTCATTTGTATTGGAGTCGTGTTTTAAATAATTTTCAGACTTCAGAAAATGGCCGCCGAACAAATTGACCAATCAAAATTCTCTGAAGCACACCAGTCTAGGGTCTTTCCAGTTGAGTTTGCTTGAAATCATGCAAACGGTCAATGAGGAGTAGCATTTTAACTGATTTCCCAAAGTGATGTCTGCTAGAAAGATTGATGAATAAAAATTCTGCATACAAGTTGTGAAACATTCCAGCCAAGCCTTGTTGCAATTGCCCAATCGGTTAATGAGGAGTATGGTTTTAAAGGATTTCCTGCCATTCTTCAAGATGGCCAGCAATAAATCACACGTTCTGAAGCGTACCACTCTAGTCCTCTCAAACGAGTTTGCTCAAAATCCGCCAAGTGGTTAATGAGGAGTAGGCTGTTAACTGATTTCCAGAAATTTTTTAGAAAATCCAAGATGGCCACCGGAAATATTGACCAATCAGAATTCTCGATATAAGTGTTGAAGCCTAACACCATAGAATTAGTCCACCCAAGTTTTGTTGGAGTCGGGCCATTTATACTGGAGAAGTAGCATTTTAAATGATTTTGGGAAAATTTCAGAAAATCAAAGATGGACACCAGAAAAATTGATAAATCAAAATTCTGAATATTTTTTTTGGATCCTACCACCATAGGATCCTTCCAGGCAAATTTGGTTGAAATCAATCTAAACATAAATGAGGAGATGCAATTTGACAGACGGATGACAGCCATGGCATAATTATAATATACATGTATTTAACATCCATTATAGACGCCGTCATTTTTAATCAGATTTTGGCGAAAAACTAAAAAGTTCTAGACAATGGAACTACATGATAATATAGATGACGATTAAACTTAGCAATTTCCTAATTATCCCACTCTTGAAGGGAGCACTAAAAAAATAGATTTCTGTTCCAATATAAGGGTAAAAACGTATATGAAGGTTCTCAAAAGTTTCTATTTCATACCAGAGTTATTACAAGTTGATTTTGAAAGAATATTACAGACAGTTCCAAATCAACTGTTATGCGATGGAAAGTTATGATATATATAAATTAAAATTAATTTTGTCATCATATGGGAGACACATTTTGTAGAATGTATCTTATAATTCCACGGTTATTCGATAATCAAATTATTTCATATAACACGAGCATGGACGATTATAAAATTAAAAAACTGAACAATCGAAATATATTAAAATTTCAAAATATAATATATTTCCGGAAGTCATCCGATTCCATATCAATGTAGCTGTTTATGTTTCCTTACAAAGTGTTAAATACCCAGCCAATCACTGCAAAGTTTTTCAGTTATTCAACAAATTACACTTTGTAATGGAAGGCTTAGCAACCACATGGAGATGGGATGATCTCTCCGATTACTGACAAGGAACCAAACACAATTTCATCACAGGAACAAGAGCTTCGCTAGCAGCGCATGATACCCTGCCATGACAAATCCATGAACTTGAACTATCAGTAGAAATCTATTTCTTCCACAGGTCAGGTTCAATCATCCTATGAAGTTTCAATGCAATCCAATAAACGGTAGCAGAGTTATCCAGCAATGCTTAAACAGTTAAGGGTACCGAAGCGACTCCAACAATGGCTACCATTTTAAAATAATGTGCCAATTTAAGGAAAATTCAATCATTCATTACGGCACGAATGTATAAATTCTAGATTGATACAACCTGCCCCTGAGATGATTTTCCTTTCTCTTCCATGACGCCATCAAAGGATAGCTTCAAAAACGCTGAATACTGGTAAAATTGTAGAAATTTTAAGAGCTCAAACACATGCGACTTCAGAAGTCAGGAAAATAGACGAATCTGACTGATGGTAATTCCCGGACACAGCATGGGCGGGAGAGTGCGGAGTATTAATTGTTTATTTTGAGCTAGACTAGATAATAGACATTATCATAATAGTACATCTGGTAAGTATTATTTGAAGTAGAAAGCGATTTCTTCCACAGGTCAAGTTCAATCATCCTATGAAGTTTCAATGCAATCCAATAAACGGTAGCAGAGTTATCCAGCAATGGTGTTATTGTCTGCAAACCAATTTTCAGGATGACCACCGGAGGCTCTCGGCCATATTGGATTTCAAATCATCGTTTTCTTGGATACAATATTAAGTCATGATGCTGATACTTACACACTCTTTGTTAGAGTCCATAGCATAACCAGCCATGAAGGCATCCACCTTCGACTGGTCAATAAAGAATTCACCATCATGCTTGGCCTTTGAAGCTGCCATGCCGGAGGACATCTTCCTCACTAGCTGGAAATCAGCGTCAAAAGACAAAACTTTTGTGGGATTCTATAAATAGTAAACAAAGAAAAAAGATAATTATAATAGTGAGTGAGAACATGAGGAACAGGTATATAAGAGATATATTGCATGGGTTTCTTATAATTCCATACTTTTATAGACTCCATGCTTTTGTATGAAACCTGATTACTGAACTGAGAAACAAGCTTTATCAGACAACTAAAAAGGTTTAGTGTAATGTCAGACCACCAACAATATGAACCATCAAAACATTTCTTTTTGGGATGAGAAAGTGTTGGGGAAAAAGTTCAGACTTGTAGCTTTTTCAATGATACTTACTTCTAGTTTTATGGCTTTGCCGTATACCATACATGAGAGTGACTTCATCAAGCAGGGTAGGAAATTAAGTCATACCCCCTTGTTAAATTAAAATTAATGCAGATTTGAATGTTTCAGAGTGAATAGAGATCATTTCATTTTACTAAGATTTAATGACAGGGTAGGAATTCCTACCCTAGGCTGAATGCTCTCATGTATGATATACACAAGAACGTAAACCAATTCCATAAGTAACAAGTATCACTGATCCAACTAGTCAGGATATCCACAAGCTTACAATTTCATTTTGCTAAACTCAATAGTTGTATTTGCAGTCTTTTCAATAAGGACAATGTAATTGTTTTGTCATGGTTCGGACATTTTCTCACACAAATTACTGTCTACAAATGTATATTTCCCATTTTTTATTAGTTCAATATAAATATCACCCACCATATGTTTAAAGGCGTGGTAACTTTATATGCATTGCTCAAATAGACGCTGTCTTAAGGAAGTTATCTGGCAATATTTGGTTTTAATCCATCGATAAATGACGAAACGTGCAACAAATATATTTTCCTCATAGGCTTCAATACTTAGAAGGTATATCAAGAGGATAATCGATTTCAATAGGTTTATTCTCAGACCTAGTCCAGTCTTCCTATGAAGCTTCAAATCAATTCGATAAATAGTAACAGAGTTCTTATTTGGAAAACAATTTTTTAAGGTGGCCATCTTGGATTTCGGAACAGCGTCAACTTTGATAGCGTTCTTCCCCATGTCTAGTCCTGGTTACCCTGTGAAGCTTCAAAGCGATACGAGAAATGATAACGGCAGTTACCACCCAGAAACCACTTTTCAAGATGGTCGCACTTGGTTGGATTTCGGATCATCGTCAATTTTGATAGCTTTCTTCCCCTGACCTAGTCCAATCACCTTATTAAATTGCAAAGCAATCCAATAAGTGGTAATGGAGCTATCATCCGGAAACCAATTTTTAAGATGGCCAACGGTGGCTGGTGGCCATCTTGGATTTCGGATCATCGTCAATTTCGATAGGTTTCTTTCCCAGCTCTAGTCCAACCATCCTATGAAGTTTCAAAGCGATCCAATAAATGGTAATTGAGTTATCATTCGCAAACCAATTTTCAAGATGGCCAATGGTGGCTGGTGGCCATCTTAGATTTCGGATCATCGCCAATTTCGATGGGTTTCTTTCCCAACCATAGTCTAACCATCCTATGAAGTTTCAACTTGATACGATAAACAGTAACACAGTTATCATCCGGAAACAAATTTTCAAGATGGCTGATGGTGGCCTTCTTGGATTTCGGATCATCGTAAATTTGGATAGGTGTCTTCTCCAGCCCGTCCAACCATCCTATGAAGCTTCAAAGCGATCCGATAAGCAGTAACAGAGTTATCATCCAGAAACCACTCTGCTGCCTGCCTGGACAGCGCCATTAAATACGGCGGGGGTATAAAAACTAGATGATATAAATCAAATAATCACCTCGCAATGGAAGCCAGGTTCGTGAGATAACATAATCCCACTGATTTGGATAGACATATGGATGGATACACAGACAAATGGGAGCTAAAATTCAAAACTTACACGGATGGACAGAAATTCAGAGACAAATGTATAGATGGACAGGCTGACTGACCCACAAAATAATGTACATTTCCCTAGTACCATAGCCAATGTTCCCATGAAGTTTCATCACAATACTCCAAGCAAAGATAAAGTTATTGAACAAAAACCCCAAATTTGCACGGATGGACAGACACAAAGGGATGGACGGATGGGCTGACTGACCCATAAAATAATGTACATTTCCCTAGTACCATAGCCAATGTTCCCATGACATTTCCTCACAATATTCCAAGCAAAGATAGTTATTGAACGAAAACCCAAAATTTGCACGGATGGACAGACACAAATTCAGAGACAAAGGTATGGATGAGCTGACTGACCCACAAAATAATGTACATTTCCCTAGAAACATAGGCATTGTTCCCATGAAGTTTCGGCACAATACTCCAAGCAAAAATAGTTATTGAATGAAAACCCAAAATTTGCAGGTACGGACACACAAATTCAGAGGACGGACGGAGGGACGAGCTGGCGGACCCACAGAATAATGCACATTTCTCTAGTACCATAGCCAATGTTCCCATGAAGTGTTCCAAGCAAAGTAGTTATCGAAAGAAAATGTGTGTTTTTGTGTGTGTGTGTGTGTGTGACGGACAGAAGCGAAAACATAATCCCCCCGCTTTTCGCTAAAGGGGGGGGGGATAATTAGATGAGCATAGGAACATAGACAAGTTTTATCTAAATCGGTCCAGAAATAACAAAACAGTCCACCATTGTTGATGACACACAGCCGGATGGGGAGTGATCGCTATAGTCCAGCTGAGCTAAAAAGGATCAGATCATATTCACTAGAAAATGTACACGTAATATAGGAATGGCATATTTTCAAATACCTCAAAGCGACATTAGATACCTGAAAATAATTAATTCACATGGCAAAAGAATTACCTGTATTTCTGAACGAAAACAGCATAGGTGATGACATCTGATTACAAACACTTATTATTGCAGAAACCATATAAAGATACTGCATTTACGAGGTGATTAGCCAGCTCCATGAGACACCAATGGACTTAAATTTAGAAATCAGATGTACTAAACAGAGCGAAAAGCTTTCGTTGCTTATTTAGGCACCAACAACTTTCAGTTAGATTATTTCCAATAGCAATCATACATGAACAGAAATCACTGGCATTCAGTGATGAAAGGGTCAACACAAATGACATGTAACTCAAATTGTCAAGATATGAAGCATTACGCATTCATCTGACATTAACTCTTACATTATAAACATAATGGAAACGGGCCAGAGGAACAATGCTGTCTATAGTTACTAATACATACATCATATACTAGAAAACACAAATGCATACTGTGTACTGTATCATAAAATGTAATTCCCCTGTACCTGCGAATCAACAAATCCCTTTTGGTGTTTTGTTAATCGGGCTCGTAACGCCTCACAAAACCCCTTCGACGACACATGACATTCTAGGAGTAGAGCCGTCATCCACTCAAGTAGGCCGATATGAAATTCCAGCACATGATTTTTAGGAGGGGTTGGCCACAGATTACTCCTCAGCATTATTTCGGCATGTGTCTCACATGAACAAAACCTCATTGCTCTATGTTGCCTACCTGATAATACAAAATCAGAGATCACTTCAATCCTAAGACGTATTTCACCAGATTCACTCAAACAAGTACATGTAAAATTGTACCCTTACCCGACAAAGTAGATATTATTGCATTTGTGTGTCTGTTGGAGAGACCTGATTTGATTTGCCACAAACTTTATCAGAAGCAAGTAATCAGATCTCTATATAAGAATTTGTACAAAAGTCAGATGAATCATAAGGAAAAAAAGATTTACTTTTCAACTGGGCAGGTAAAATACTTTAATCTTTATAACAGCCTGTCTGAAAGCTGTTGGTTCAAGTGACAGGAACTACCTCTCAGTCACCCAGATTGAAAATATTCAGCAATTCAGCATTCATGATACGACCCTGGAAACCAGCAATTTATTTTGAAAACATTTTCACTGAAACTTGTCACTTCCATAAGAAACAGTGACTTTCAAATATAATGTTTTCAAAATGATCAACAGTGAATTAACAATAGCGAGATAATCGTGGCGTCTATACAGAATACTATTCATACCAGGCCAGCAGCATCACTAATTGCTTACTAGAGCTGGTAAATGATTTTTTCCCATTTACTCTGATTTATCTATGTTTTATACACCTTAGTAAGTATGGTAGTATATTTAATATCGTATGAAATTAACAATAAAAATAATTTGTTAGTTCACTTTTCTATTCTTTAAAATGTCATTGATGATACAACACGATATCCTTTACTGTAATGTCTATTACTTGGATTGCAAAGTCTGACTTACTATCTGTTGTGCGATAATTAGCTAGCAGTGAGCAATGGTTAAAACAATTTGGAAATAAGTATCCTAGAAATGTAGAAAGGCAATATGTGTTATGGTACTCTTAATATTTAGCAAGATTGAATGCTTAAGTATCCTTATATTTGAGAGATAATTGTGTTAATGCCAATTTTGATAGAGTGAAGAACGCAAGTAGCTTGCCTGTATCTAGAGCTGTAGAGGTAAAGCTGCTTAGTAAATTAGAATTATGAATCATTACAAAGTATTTACATGTAGGTTTAGATCTCCAATTTTCGTGACTTGCAGATTAGTCTGCCAGACTAGCGGGCCAGACTAGCCGTCAAATACACAAAGCATACGATTCAGCCCTATTCAGATGAATATACAGTATCATTGTTCACTCAGATGGTATGTACATGTAGTCTGTACAGATCATTCTATGCAATACTTTGATGGATTTGTTTGGTGCAATAGTATTGTTTTGTGTTACGGCAATAAGGATGATGCTAATTAAATCTCAAATTTGCGATTTTCAAAACTTTCAGTTGGAACTCTCAACTAGTACAAGTCTGTCATCTATTGTCAGTTAACAAACATTTCTTACAATACTGTATACGATTTTATTTTAGTTTGTTGTTACACAGTGAATCAGACCCATCTTACCCTTTTCATCCCTAACAACTATCTCCCTGGAATAGCTGGACGGGCAACAGTGCCTGTCAGGGCGGCTCCATTCAGGTGTTTCCAAGTTGACAAAAAGAAATGTGCCATCCTGGGGAAAGAAGGAAAGCTGGATTAGGGGTGTGCTCATTGCTCGTGATTTCAGATTTTCTCAGGTAGGTACTCGATTCTACAGCCTCCTATTTAAATGTGTCGATGAAAGTACCTACTATTCAAGTAATGCGAGAGTGATGACCTAAACTCGTCCTTAGTGTATCATCATGTTATTTATATCTTTTTGCGATGACATTTTATGTCAAATCTTGGACTAATTTTCATGTAATAAACGATGTTTATTAAAGCATACGCAATATTTAGGCGGTCTCATTTAATAATTTCACTCCCACGATGATAGTTATGAGGTATACATTAAGTATATTCATAAGGCAGCAAGAATCTATGTGTTAAATTTTCGTGGCATAGTCTATATTTTTACAACAATTTTAGAGAATCGATTTCAACAATTTCTCGAAGTATATGCAGGTCTGACGATATTGTGATATCGTTTTCATTTGCAAAACTATATTGTGAGCAGCTTGACCATTTTGAGCACAGCTCTAAGCTGGATGCATAGTTGAAGTCTGTATTTCTATAAAATCATATACAAACACATTATCAGATGCTTGTACATCAGTTTATGGACTGGTCCGAAGGCTGGAAACAAGAGGTGTATGGTCATATTTTGACTTGAAAGATGACAGAGGAACATCAATCTCACAACTGTGGTTGGTCCAAGAAAACTTGTAATCTGGTAACAGATGCCCTAATAATGTGTCATTGACGTAATGTCCATTATTTTTATTGATACCTCAAATGTGTAACCTAAACAGACAAGCTCTAGTTCAGCTTGCTTTTAAATACAGGCACTTTACATATCATTATTAACATACATGCATTTTCTTGTGCTGTAATGCCTGTAGCTGACATTTCTTGGGTGATTTATTTATCCATGAATTGGGAACATGCGGCCATTAACATATTTTAAGGGTGTACCAGTCTTGTACAACTGGTGATCTCGCATCCCTTTACAGCAGCAAACTTGCTGGTACGTGTTCCCAATAATGCTCATGTGTGAGTCACCTTTAACATATATTCTATTTAACTGGAAACATAGATACGACTCACACAGACAACTTAGAAGTGATAGCTTCACCAAAATGTCCTTTATTTCAAGCCCTGACTGATGCTAAATGTAAAACGCTGAAAAGATCTTTTATCATAGTACGATTGCAGACACGATGTCAACTCAACCATAGTACCGAGCAATACTTCAGAAGATAAGCTAAAAGTGAAGCCCCTTATATATGTAGTTTATGAAGCATGATGCAATTAACCATAGCACAATTCTATTTAATCATGGTCATTGTCCAGGGATCTGTCTAGTTTTACACACAACCTCAAAGTAAGCATAACCTGTAAAATTGTGACAAGACAAGAGGCCTATATCACTCACCTGCAACATAGGCATTTGAACTAGAAAGGCCCTCAACTGAAGCCTAAGGAGTTGAGCGGAATTGCAATAAGAAAACAGAGGCCATGTTTCTTTAAGTATCAACATTTCTTGAACAAACTTTAATGGCCATTAATCCCAAATTTCAGCCCAATCCATTCAGCAGTTCTGAAGATGAAGATGACTGATAAAGCATTAGGGCAATCAAGTTCTATTGAACAAATTTGGTTCAGCTGTTGCCATAGATAACGATTTTTAATCGATCCCCAAGCGGATTCGTCAAAGATTTTTAAAGGTGTTTTAAAAAAATCCAAAATCCAAGATGGCTGCCAAGCAAATTACCGACGGGATTCATTTCAATACACCTGTTTCTCTATGCCCTAAGTATTCTTTCTGCCAAATTTACTTGAAATCGACAAATGGTTGCTGAGAAGACATTTTAAGTTTCCTATTGCTTTAGTACATGGGAGTTTCTGATTGGAAAATGATCCATGGTGCCACAGTTTCAAAAATCACAAATTTGAAATCAGAATACCCAAAAATATATATAAAACCAATAGCGCTTCAAAATCTGTCAAAATAAAAAATCCAATATGGCCGCCAAACATGCTACATTTTGATTAGCCTGAGGGTGGCCATATTTTTTTGTATCAATTTCCTGTGAACAAACTTTTATAGAATAAGTAGGTTATCAGTATTAATTTCTGAGACTGTGATGTAACTTTGTTACGATCTTACTCACCCGTAACCTAAATGCGGAGTCAGTATTGTGTTGTTTTTTCAATCGAAACATCTGATGCATAAGTAACGTCAGGTTCGGTTGAAACTCTTTACAACGATCAACAACCTTTTTACTATATTTTATACTTTCTACGAATATTTTCACGTCGTCAAGAGAATAGGTTATGTCCCTTGATTCTTGAAAATCAGTCATGTCCGAGCTGTCATCATCATGGTCATCAGGAAGGATCAGGTCCTGCGAGATGGGTGGTAATTCTGGATCTGCTATTGTGACGTCATTACATGGGTCATGACAGGGTTTGAATGTTACAACTGAGTCTTTCGGCTCTAAGATCGCGATATTATTGTCTATGGCACAGATAATCTCCTGCGTGGAAATTGGAGCAGGTTCATTGATTGACATTTGTTCACTAGATTGTTCCTTTGCAGTAGCAACAATAGTATTACGTTCTGTGGGAGACGTATTCTCAGTCATGTCTTGTACGCTATTGGGAACACCAGCGTCAGATGTAGACGCTCTGTCAACCACTACCTCAACGCTGTTATCGTCGAGTGAGTTCAGCACTTCAAAGCGATTGTCTGACTTAATCTTAGGAGCTTTCCTTTTAGGCGACCGCTGTCCGTTACTTACTGATTGAGTAACTGTTTTTGAGCAATTGTTTGTCTGCGTTATTGTGCCGAGCCTCGGAAATTCAGTGTCATTATTCACATTTGCATTATCAGACAAGTGGGATTCACTAACGTCTCGAACTGGTTCCAGGACGTCACGAAGCGGGCATGTACGTTGGAAAGGCCCTTTTTCGTGACACCGAAAGCATACTATTTCATCAGTACTTATGAAAACACGATGCGTTTTTCCAGCGAAAGCAAGGTCTATGTAGTCTGGAACGACAGTCTTGTCAATCAAAATCTGGACTTGGCGACGAAAACTCTTCACATGCCTCAGTTCAGGCGACCCAGTGGAATTGCCCTGGCACTCCCAATCACTTTCCCGTATGTCTCTAATGAGCGCTTAATCACGAAGTTCGGTATGTATGGAGGGACGTTTGAAATTATGAATCTTGTTGGTTCGTTTTCAAGGGAGTACACGTTGTGAAACGCACCGCCAACTTGTACGCCTTCAACACATAGCTTTGTTACATCGTTGTCAGATTTTAGATATATCATAATAGCTCCTTTGCTTCGCGACGCGGCAATGATATTAGCTGGTGACACTACAGAGGCCGACCCTTTAACATATGCCTCTATAGCCACACCGTCTAAACAGCCAATTCTTTTACCGTTCTTTCTGTCTATGCCTGTGAACGGCTCATACTCCGAGGACATGCCCGCATTCGTCACGCTTCTGGTCATCTTGACCTTACTGGCAAAACTGACCGGCTGCGACCACATTGTCTTCACACAATAGGTTAATCAAGGAGTCCTACACGGACCAGCCAACAAGGCCGGTATAGTAATGGCTACTATACGCAAACCTACTACCTAACTATACACAATCACAAACACAATGGTCCAAATTCATAAAGCCTTCGCGCGTACTAGCCAGAATTTTCGAAACGTGTTTATCTCTTAATCGTGTGTAATTTTGCTAATCGTCCGATGATCATCGGATTAAATTTAATCGGAATTTTCGAAGAATGTTTATCCTACCGGCGTGTAAATATCTGCAAGTAATTAGACACATGTTCATAAGTAACAAAAGAATAAATAATCGTCCGTTGGGGGTTGTTTATCTCAATATATTCAATCGTTTCGAGCACAGTCAAACACTCAAACGATTGTAATGGACGCGATACCGGTGTTAGAGCTTGCCCAAGATGATTTGGAAGAGCACCGAGAGGGTCTTGGAAGAAGGCACTTGAGAGTATTTCGGGACAGAACGAACCCCCTTGAGGAATATAATGATGTTCAGTATTTGGAAGAGGCGGTTCCCATGTGTTGGTAGCGGCAATTGTCTCCGTTGTTCAGTAAGTATAACTGCATATATTCTAGCTATATGATTTACATGTCCATCTTGAATGAGCATAGTTATACACAGGTCAATGTTTAGGAGGTCATATTCTCATGTCATGATATTCATTGAATACAAATACAATACAAATTTATTACAAAATAGTTATCTATTTCCAGATTTATCGGATTCTTTCAAATAAATTCAAACTTGTATTCAAAGTTTCATTTTATATTCATGTACAGTGAAATCTGTTTATTGCGACCACTTCTTGAACCACTAAACGATGCTTCTAGAGAAATGTGTTCGATGAATATAGATAATTCATAAGGTTATTTGCTTTTGAGATGACAAGATGATGGCTCTTTACGACCACCCAGCTTAAAGAACCACCATCATACATATTACAAATAACATTTCGGCTATATCAGATTGCTAGTCATGGAGATAGTTATTGAATTCTATCTGGCCACGATTAGGGATCTTTGAAACAGCAGTACGATCGAATTCTGGAAATTCTCTTATGCTATAGAATTATTTATTGATTTGCAGCTAAATCGAAATCTTGGTCAACCCACCGCAACCACCCCTCCCATGCAGACCACAGTGCACCAAACTGTCAAATTCTTGGCCTTTATGAGACGCTACCAATGCTGCTCAAGTTGAGGTTAATGCATATATGCTCCTATTTCTCTTATAGCTGGACCACAACATGGCCATCATTGTGGCAACAGCCTGCCTACACAATCTGGCTAAGCGGCGGAACGATCCTCTCCCAGATGACGATGTGGCTGGCCAGTATGAGGATCTCGCTCAGCAGGATAATAGAGTAGAGGTCGACATGCGAGGAAACCCTATTTAGAGAAAGGTTCATACGGCAACATTTTGAGTGAGTAATTAGATACAAAAATTCGGTATATCTCCTAATTTGTTTGATGGAATGCAACTAAATTTATCCTCTTAATTGCCTCTGTGATATCGTAAGCGATGATGTGCAATTTTAGCGTCAAAGGATCTAATGACATTAACATGAAATCCATTGAAGTGGGTTGGGATGGTTGGTGTGGGGATAAGTAGGTCATGAAAACATAGGGATATTTGTACATTTTGGTTTCCTTTATTTCACAATATTGTAGGTCTACTATAGGTCAAGGCACAGTCTTTTACGTTTCTCATTGTAATATGCAGTCTTGCTGCGCGCCGCCTCTTGCTGTAGTGATATCAATTTCATCTTTGCCTCATGTTCCTCTTTCAGGTAGCGCAATGCTTCATCAGCTTTCTTCAACATCGGTGATGAGGTTTTCCTGGTGTTGCTAAAAGAAAGAAGAAAGGAGCTATATGTGATGTCGCGCAACCCAGCATGCACGGTTGAAATGTTGCATTCATGGTTCAGTCTAAATATAGTTGTTCCGGGAACCAAGTCAAGCCAGAAAGATTGTCAATATGTCATTGTATGAGAGTTATGCTTACCCAGAAGACGTGTTATTCTGCGCCAAAGTGAAAATTGAATCATAGGTGGCGTCATTCGCGGCGGGCGTCTCGGCGGCGTCATTCACGGAAGATATTTCAGCGGCGTCATTCTCGGCGTCAACTGTTATCGTACCAGAACTGCAAGATGGATATTCGAAAGCATAATATTTGTCATTTGAAAGCATAATATTTGTCATTCGAAAGCATGTATGTTATTCTTTAAAACATTCAGGTGAGCACAACTAAAGTTCGTATTCTTAATAAATTTCGTGAAATTGCGGCAATACAATGCTACTCTCTGCTAATCGCTTCTCTTTGTTAGTTAAAAAAAACAGCCACATCCATGTAAATGCCAACTTTACTGACTATGCCGATTCCATTGCTACAGTAATCCAGATCATCCATAAACATGGCACCTGTCTTTCAAGCCTAGTCCTGTCTGATAGTCCAACGGTGGCCTTTGTAGACAGGAGTGACGGTATATATGTATACACCTGTGCAAAAGTTAAGCACCAGCAAAAACAATAGAACGTAGAAACATGATGGTACAACTAGGCTGCCATACTTTTTGTCCCCGCGTTAGCTGACTTAATTCCAAGTACGAAATGCACATGCATGCATGACTTCACGCCGCTTGATGTCTGTGCGTGGCGGGAAACTGCACACGTGTTCAGTTATGTAAAAGTCCAGTTTGAGGTGTAGAACATTACATACAGATTTAGGCGACAAGATTAGGAATTTTGTGTTCATGACCGTGGTTTATTTGTACAGAGAGAATTAGCTCTTGATTGTGAACCGCTATGGCAAGACGAAGGTTAAGTGATCGTGTGAAATGGCAAATCATAGGCATGCATACCACTGCTATGTCATGCAGAGAGATTGGCAGACAGCTGAACATTAATCATACTGTAATCAGTCGTTTGATTGCAAAACATGGGCAAACTAACGAGGTGAAGGACAGGCCGAAGAAGACTACTGCCCGTGATGATCGAGCCCTAGTACGCCTTGTTAGGAGATCTCCATTCACCAACAGCAGAGTGCTCAGCCAGCAATGGGAAACGCGCAATAGAGTGTCAATGTCTACTGTCAAAAGGAGACTGTATGCTGCTGGCATGAAAGCTAGGAGACCTGTCAGACGTCCTCTCCTCACTGCACACCACAAAGAGGAGCGTCTGAGGTGGTGCAACGAAAGAAGACACTGGAACATGAGATCCTGGAGACGGGTACACTGGTCCGATGAAAGTCGGTTCCTGCTTCATGCCACAGATGGTCGAACTCGTGTATGGAGGTCCAGACGCACGGCGTACGACCAACGTAACATCATGGAAGAAGTTCCATTTGGTGGAGGTTCCGTTATGATATGGGGGTGCATCTCATTTGATTGTAAGCTGGATCTGTTGACTGTACCTGGAACACTAAATGGACAAAGATATCAAGATTCCATACTGGATAGAGTTGTGGTCCCTCATTTTGTAAATCATGCACCTGGAACCCACCCTATATTCATGGATGACAACGCCGACCACATCGTGCTAGAGCTGTGCATGAATACCTCCGCCAGAATGCCATCGAAACCCTACCATGGCCAGCAAGGAGCCCTGACATGAACCCTATTGAGCATATCTGGGACATTCTGGGAAACATGGTGAGAAGGAGGGATCCTCCTGTGCAGAACCTACAGGAATTAACAGACGCACTCCATCTTGAATGGCAACGAATACCACAATGGCGTATCAGTCGGTTGGTGACCAGGATGAGACGTCGTGTCCAGGCCGTCATCCAGGCACAAGGTGGATATACCCGGTATTAATAATGACAGTCTCAAACTCGTGCACAGATGTTAAACTTCGTTTTCAGACACCATTAATGACAATCTAGCCACGTGTGTCAACTGTAGGGCAATAGTTGTCAGTTGTGTCAACGTAACCATATTCAGGCCTCGTTTTCAAGTTCAAACAAAAACATACAGTGTTTCCCCACCATCATAATCAGCATTCCTCTAGTTGCATTATTACCTCTTGCACTAAGATGGATGGGTACATAAATGTTTATGCTATTGCTTTCTTCATAGCACATGAATATACCCTCGCATGTGCGTAAAAATAGGGTGGTGCTTAACTTTTGCACAGGTGTATATATGTACCGCCCCAATATCCAAGTTGCGCCGTTGACCAAAGGCGCAGCGACGTTGAACAAAGGTGCATGCGCAAATATCAAATTGGATATTGGCGCTGCGTCTATGAAGCGCTGATATCCAATTGGATATTGACGCTGCGCCTTGGTCAATGGCGCAAACCTGGATATTTGCGTGTTACATATATGCATGGCATTAAATTAACACGAGATCTTCCCCACATTTAGCGATTTCCGATCACAAAAAGGCTTCCACTGGCCCAGATGGCAGATTTGGTCTAGTGGCGTTTGTGGTTTCGATGATAGGCGAAAATCGTCAGATGTGGTCTGGATCCCATGTTTATTGTTTAGCTAGCACTGGATGAGAGGTAGCTTACCTGTTTGAAACGTCTGTAGCACTTGTCGATGGCATTGTAGAGACACTTGGTCGAGGAATATCAATATCATCTGGCACGACACTCGCGACATTTGCCTGCTGGTCAATCGTAGCAGAATCATCATCATACTTGTTATGAAATTGCTGTTCTGTAAAATCTCCTCGTCTATATCACCAACGACAGACTTGCCGCCACCGGTCTCCAGAATATCAACCTTCTTCTCTCTCTCGCTTTGGCCGTTGCCTTGGTTTTGAGTCGTCTCCAAAGCTCTTTCAACTCGTTAGCGGACGATTTGGCTCTATCTGGAAAAGCTGCTTGCATGTCCCTTGCAATTGCCTCACATGCTGCTTGTTTCTTTAAGTTCGATTGTGTGTCACATTTTTTATCCTCTATTACACTTTTCCGATTTTTTATGAGCTCGATCAACATCATTCGCTGATCTAGCGAAAAGTTGTCACTTCTTTTCCTCGCAGACATTGCTAAAGTACTACGTGTATGTGAGCCTAAATGATTTACCATGTGCTGTCCACGACGAGAAATAGACCAGTCGAACTGCTACCGAAATAATGCGTGCAATATCCACATCTCCCACACCCACCGACGCACACATGCGCATGCACATACGCACACGCACGCGCATAAAAAACATACACATGCACGCGCATAAAAACCATACACATGCACATGGCACCTCCACATCTACCTATACGCACGAACGCACGCACACTGCCATTACTGTCTGTATGTCTCTGTTAAGCTATCTAAATTATTTGCCAGCGCTGTCCAGCGAGGAATGGACGGGCCAAATAGCAGACGACACAAGTAGCGCATTGCCGAAATAAAGCGTGCAATACCGAGACAAAAGAATCACGGTCGGCGCTCTCGAGTTACACGGTGTCAGCTAATAAGCGGATTTTCTCCGTACGAAAATTTGGTTTAACACAGGTATTTTTCTAACCCTGGTTAAAACCCTATTTACGGGTTAACCCCGTGCAAGATAATCGCACGATGATCACCTTTCGAAAATTCGGGCCCTAGTGTTTAACAGTAGATCTATTTAGCTCAACAATGTCAAAGAAGCGAAATGACAATTTTAGCATTGAGCAAAGGATGGCATTAATAGAATGCGTTAAAAAACGAAAAAGTATTATCGAGGACAAAAAATGTAATACGCAGACAACCAGCAAGAGACGAGCTGCATGGGAAGACGTCAGTCAAGAGATGGGCGCCCTTTTTCCAGAGCGTGCAAAATGTACCGGAAGAGAGTTCAAAGAGCTACGGAGAAGGATGAAGACAAAGGCAAAGGCAGCAGCCCGTAACGTCAAGATTGACGTAACAGAAACCGGAGGTGGCAAAGCAGTCACGGGAGATGTCGGAGACGAGATTCTGGCTATCCTCAATGTCATCGTAGACGATCTGGCGCAGTACCACAACAAATGTGACGATGATGCGAGTTTGACCACAGTCAATAACGATGAGCAGTCTTTCGGCTATGTGCAATGTCCGTCCCCTGCAGCTTCAACAAGCAATGCAAACGTTTCAAAGAGGCAGGTTAAGTAAATAGTGACAGGGCCTAATTCGCTTCCAGATGCTGCTACTGCTACTACTACTGCTGCTGGTGCTAATGCTGTTGGTGATTGTGATGATGATGATGGTGATCATGGCGGTGATGTTGGGTGAAAATGACGCCAAGAATCTTATATAAAATTTCAAAGAAAATGCTTCCTTTTTATTAATTTCAGAAGTTCAGTAGGTTTTGAAATTCCAGATGAAGAAACAGAATTGTCAGATCTTTCGCAAGGGGCCAAATCTACCAGGTACGTGCACAAGCATCTTGGAGGATATAACAATAGAATTATTGCAAACTATACTGCACTCGAGCGAAGTGCTGACTCAAGCACTATTATGTTCTTTGCTATAGCCAAAACGCGTTTTGGGTACATAATATGTGACCCTGTGACTTAGATTTTTGACATTTGACCTCTATGTTAGACAGGCACGCACGCACGCACGCACGCACGCGCACACGCGCACAGTTCTTCTGTTAATGATCTGCGGCAATTCTTCTTATATCCACAGAAATCTCACAAATGTAAACGAAGTAGTGGCCTACATGAAAAATAACAAAAATGATAAATATATATTACTAACATAAAACGATAACAAAAAGATGAATCGGAAAAAGTCACCGGTATTATTTTACATTTTTCATGATCAATACTGCAACTTAATTTTTATAATTCTGTTGCGGTATTTATTATGTAACAAAATATTTCAGATTTTCTGACTTTGCCTGTTGTCTTTTACAAGATAATTCTGAGAAAGCCACCCGTCGCTTTCCAGGTTTTTTCAGAGTTTTCCTACGATTTAATTTTAATTAACTTTGATCAAAATCGGGTTAGCAGTTTTGGAAATATTCACAGATCTGGAATATGTTTATCCGAATCATTGTGAACCTAGATTGGTAGTCAATCGATAACAACCAAAATCTCTGGTTGTTATGGATCATATTGCCAGTTAACACGTTTCTCCATTATGTGCGATATAATGCAAGCATTGTCGTCGACATCACAGTGAAAGCTACCATTTATCTTCCATTTAATTTTCAGCAAAAATAATAGTTCATCAACGGAATCGCAAGGTGTATCGCACGTGCTAAAGAAGACAGATGTAACCCTGGGGTTTCTGAAAGAAGAACACGATGAGAAGCTGAAATTAATTGCTTTACAACAGGAGGCTGCAAGAGGCAAAAAAGCTGCGTACGATGTCAAAAGAGCTGCGGGCGAAGCCAAAAGAGCTGCATGCGAAGCCAAAAGAGATTATTACCATGAGAAACGTATGAAGCTGTGTATGGATTTGTAATCGTAAAGCATAAATTATTGAATAAAACATTGCAATTACTCACTGAAAATGTTGTCTTATGAAACGCTGACGAAAAATTTCACCTCGCACGTTGGCCTCTAAACGGTTTGCTTCCAATTGTGGTTGTAGATACACTGCTGCCGCAGGCTCATCATCATCTGGTAGTTGGTCATTCCTTTGTAGTGCCAAATCATGCAGACACGCTGTAGCAACCACAATAGACATACTGACCTGCAACTAAATTATTTAAAATATTATGATGCTGCTGTTAAAGACATGCCGTGGTGGTGGTGGTGTTAGTGGTTGTGGTGGTGGTGGTAGAAGTGGTCGTAGTGGTGGTTGTGTTTGTGGTGGTGGTAGTAGCGGTGGTGGTGGTGGTGGTAGTAATGGTGGTGGTGTTGGTAGTGGTGGTGGAGGTGGAGGTGGGGTGGTGGTGGTGGTGGTCTACTTAGCTTAAGCGTTATATTTGCTGTTTCTGTCTCCAACACAGTGGACGCGTTTCTTCCATATTCCAAACGCGCTTTCAATGGCGCCTCTCGTTCTTCTTTGAGCCTGGTTGTACCGTCACTCCGCTTCAGTTGCAGGCTGGCGTATGGGTGCTAGCATGTAGGTGCTGCATGTGTAGGCCGGATCTCCAACTAAAATGCCATGGATTTCCCCTCCTTCAAATTTCCTGAAAAGACGCGATTCTTGGAATATTCTAGAATCGTGTGCCGAGCCGTACCATCTGGATACAACATTTGTAAATTGTAACTTGTGGTTACAAACCAGTTGACAGTTTAGGCTGTAGTACCTCTTTCTGTTCATAAATCGCATAGCGTCAATGCCCCCGGGGTTGGCAATTGCCACATGAGTCCCGTCAATCGCACCAATGATCCCAGGAAATCCGGCTATGTTGCTGAATCCTGAATCCCAGTGTTCATTAATCTCCCGAAACTAATGGACTTCTCCGGGTTTATCTATGCCCCGCCCATCTCTATCGAAGCTCCACCTACTCATCATTCGTGTAGGAATCGGTCGATCTCCGAAGATTTTGGATACCATTTTATAGAAAACTAAATAAACTATTGAATATTTTGAAGCTAGTTTGTCTGGGTGTTGTATCTGCCTAAGGCAGAAACGACACCCAGTCAAATTAGTTTCAAAATACTCAACAGCATGTTTATTACATTAGCATAGAATTACAAATACATACTTATTATTGTCGTCTTTCCGCCATTTGATATTGAAATGGTTGAAAATAGGTTTTCATTGCAACAATTATGTATAGTTTTGTATATATTTTGTGCATGATTTGTAAATTTTGTAAATATAATTCTAATTAGTTTATATATTTATTTGGCGAGGGCCTCTGGGAGATCAGGGCATTGCTCTGAAGATTTACCCTCGATAAATAAAGATTCTTATCTTATCTTATCTTATCTTGCATTACTGCTTGTGAAGCATTTTGATTGTCGGGGAATCTGATGAAGCGGTCTTTCCTTGCATTAATTGCGTCTGTCACACGACGGACAACTCCACACACAGCATGATGCTTGGGACACACCGCAAGTATCACCAACTACTTACTGTCTAGAACGATCCGCATGCGTAGAACCGGAGAGCAATTGTCAGCTGTTCCAGCGGCAGGAGGGCGCGGTTCCTTTGTGTGGGATGTTCAATGTCATCTCTGATCATTTCAAGAAGTCCGCGGAAAGATTCCGCGGAAAGTCTATACCGCCTAACGAATTTAACATCGCTATACTCTTCAAATGGATTAGTCCGGTCGCAAAATACTTTGGCTCACACACACGTGACGCGACAGGCGACATGCAATACGTGGCAAAATTAATTAATTCATTTGCCAAAGGTATTCAGGTGTGCTAAGATTGAAGTTACACGTGCAATGGCGCTGTGGAACACGGGGAATGAAAATACTTCTGATTCGGAAGACGAGGATCTTCTCCTTCTACTAACAAGTGTGGATGATAATCGTAAACAGAATAGGAGGTTCTGGGTGCATCCAATTCTAGATAAACGAAATGAATTAGGAGAGTTCAGTAACCTTATCCCTGAGTTGAAGCTTGACTCTGAACGATTCAAAGGCTACTTTAGATTATCACCAGCCCAATTTGATGAAATCTATGACCTTGTGCGGCATGATATTAGTAAGCAGCACACCAACTAGCGAGAGCCAATAACGGCTCGGGAGAGACTAGCAATATGCTTGAGGTAAGAACACAATTTATCAGGGAAATATAATTGTATTTCATTTTATCACAATAGACATTTACATATTAAAATATGTTGAACTATTTTGGTTGTCGTTAGAAGGAACACCACATGTACTGATAAATCCCTGGGTGTCAAGTTGCTGACTATAGTCAAACTGTTATGCAGAAACATGATGCTGTGCCTCTGTTTCCTGGTAATTGCTGTTCAACTGATGTGAGGAGGCTTGTTGCATCTGTGACGAATTGTGGAGCGACATCTCTGCATCAGCTATCACTTGACACACCTTTAATTTCACCTGACATTGAACATGCAATGGGAAGCGCTTGGTCGTCTCTGCCATTGAATAGAAAAAACTCCATTTCATCCATTTTTGGAAGTGATTGCCGAGCACGCTTCTCTGAATCTCTGTTCTTAAGATACTCCCAATTTCTCCAGAAGACCGTTTAACTGCTACCCGTTTTTGCCTGGTACAATCGGCTTTGGATGAAACTGATGGTGGGAAGTTGGATTCAGATGGCTGCGGAGAATGTACGGGTTCAAATGGAGTTTCCCCGCCATCATCAGAATGGTGACTCTCGTCTCCTTCATGCTCTGCCGCCTCCGTCGGACAATCTACCTCCACGAGATTGCTCACCGTTCTATAAAAGCAAATATATGAATAGTTTTAAAAAGCAGTATTGATATAATTCAGTAATTGATATATGTGTTTATTGTCATCTACATGCGCGTTTATGAAGGGAAATAACTTTTCTCCTTGTTGCTGAATGTACACTTTCTACCATTATCCCCCAGAAACTAATTCATGTTTTAAATACGTGGTAGGTTATGGCCACAGGTTCTGCCATGTCAAGTTAGCCGTCATTAGCTTAAATAACTCATTTCGATTAGCTCCAATTCTGTTATATATTTGGAAACGAACTTTATTTAATCAATGTAGTTATTAGATGCTGAAAAGAACAACATTTATTCTCAAGCCATAAAATCGCGCCATCATTATTGACCCCAGATGGATAGACGGACGGATGGATCGACATACATATCCTTGGACGGACGTCGGATGCGGAGTCAACACCGTAGCTCAGCTAACGGAGATGTCAATAGAGCCAATGACACATCCATCTTAATATGAGCGTGTGATATGCAATAACAGCTGCGTTTTCGTCTGTCCATCCGGCCGGCCGGTCATCAATCCGTCTGTCTATTTACAGTTGCATCTCAGGAACTGTTGAACCGATGTACTACTACTACTACTACTACTACTACTACTACTACTACTACTATTACCACCACCACTACTACTACCACTGCTATTGCTATTGCTACTGCTTCTGCTTCTGCTTCTGCCACTGTTTCTGCTTCTGTTACTGCTGCTGCTGTTGCTACGGCTACTGCTGCTGCTGCTAATGCTTCTGTTGCAGTTTCTACTGCTACTGCTATAGCTCCTGGTGCTAGTGTAACTTTTGTTGTTGTTGTTGTTGTTGTTGTCGGCGGCGGCGGCGGCGGCGGCGGTGGTGGTGGTGGTGGTGGCGGTGTTGTTGGTGGCGGTGGTTCAGCTTATGCAACATGCCATAAACATTGCATCATGGTAGTGAAGAAACATTGCATCATGGTAGTGAAGTTAGATAACTGTGCAGTGCAATACACACCTTTTGTTGTCGAGGAATGGAAGCAGGAACTCCATTTCTTTACTGAACCTCCATGGTTTCACGTTCTTTGCGGTCTGCCCACTCTTTGTCTGTTTTAATGATCGGCGATACCTCATGAATGCATCTCGTAAATTCTTCCAACGGGCTTTAACCCAGTCAGCTGTAATAAAAATATATTTTGTTAATTTTTTAGCAGATATCTGGCAACAGGGGATCCTTCAAGACCATACATTACAGTTTCAGAGTGGGCCATTCAAATGTAACAGGCATCGTCCATGAAGTCTGTGAAGTTATATGGTACAGACTGCAAGCTCTCGTTATGCCATCCCCAACTCGAGAAATATGGGAGAAGTCGGCCGAGGAATTTAAACAGTTTTGGCAGTTTCCTAACTGCGTGGGTGCTATTGACGGAAAGCACATTCAAATTCAAGCACCGCCTTCATCGGGTTCGATGTTCTTTAATTACATGGGAACTTTCTCAATCGTTCTTCTTGCGCTGGTTGATGCAAATTACAAATTTACAGTCATTGATGTTGGCAGTTATGGAAAGAACAGTGACGGGGGCATTTTGATGGAATCAGCCCTTGGCCAAGGGTTACACAACGGGAGTCTGCAGATTCCAGAGGATTGCCCACTGCCAGGGTCGGGTGAGGTTGTACCTCATGTGATCGTAGCAGATGAAGCATTTCCCCTGAAAACATACATGATGCGACCATATTCTGGAAATGCTTCACGGGATTCCAGACAAAAACGGTTGTTTGATTATCGCCTGTCACGTGCCCGTCGCATCGTCGAGAACGCATTCGGTATTTTAGCATCAAGATGGAGAGTTTACCAGAGGCAAATTCAAATGCATCCACAGTACATAAATGTTTTAGTACAAACTACCTGCGCGTTGCACAATTTCCTAAGGATTTCAAAGGCAAGGGCAAGTGACAGCGATGTTGATGACGCAGATATGGATGACGCGGGCGGTATGGGAATATTAACGGCACTAAATGGGACAGGGGCTCATGCATCACAATCTGCTTCAGATGTTAGAGATACTTTCGCCAGGTACTTTAGTTCGCCACAGGGATCTGTTCCCTGGCAGGATCAAGTTGTGCAACGTGGATGTCAAAGACAGGAGGGCCACTAAATCATTGTGACATTTATTTTGAAAACTGTATTTTGTTATTGTGTTACATGCATAAATTAACACTTTAATTCTAAGTAACATACGTGCGTGCGTGGATATGTGCGTTCGTGCGTGCCTGCCTGCCTGCCTGTAGAAAAGTGAACCTGTATGTATTGAGATGAATATTTTAAAAATAATTTGACTGGAAGTTGTTGCTGCCTAGAACAGCAACAGGTTCCCGTTGAACTAGTTTCGAATTATGCAATAGCTTACACGTATGGCCGTCTTGAAATTGAAATTATGGTGATTAATTTTTCAAAGGGTTAATAGATTTACCTGTACATTTCAACTCATCGCGTATTTCCTTCCATGCGTTCTCCTTCCTCCCTGTATCCTTATAAGTTGGTTTAGAGGCATCATACAGCTCAGGATACTTTTCAACTAGGATGATAATTTGCTCTTCCATATCGAGTACCTATATGTATATATAGATTTCCGAACACGTGTCATTCGTATCTGCCGCCTTGACTTTGTTTTGTATGACGTAGAAAAAAACGCGTTCGTGATTGGCTAGCTTGTTAATTTGTCGCGGCGACAGGCGATAAGATCGCTCTGGATTTGATTTTGCCGCATGTCGCGAGTCACGCAGCGACATGGTCGTGTCGTGTCGCGCATGTGGGAACAGTACAATGAAAATACGTTTTGAGCGATTTTGTAGTGTCGTGTCACGTCGCGCCTGTGTGAATAGAGATTTATGCGCATCACTTCCCTCTCTTCTTCCATCTCTTCCACTGCAAACTCAAAAATCTGTAATGCGTCCATGTCGACTACAACTACTAAATGCTAGCAGATATTGTGATAACGAGCAATGAAATCTCAGCATGCATTGCGATTGTAACGACCTAGTGCATGCACGTGCAAGAAATAGACAACATGAATTGCGATTGTGAGGACCTTGTGGATGCATGTACAAGAAATAAACACCCCACCCTTGGGGTATATAAATTCTCTTTGGCTACCCTCACCCCGCAAGGGGAAGAGGGTATTGTAATCGATACTGTTTGTCTGTGCGTGCGTGTGAGCGTGCGTGCGTGTGTCAGTGACATATCTCTGGAACCAGTTAACATATCTTAGTGAAATTTGGTATATAGGCCTACTTCAATACCTCACTGATAGATATGCAGATGTGCCTTTTCTAAGATTTGCCGTGATCCTGATAAAAAAATATCTGGATTCGGATCCCGATTCGGATCAAATTATTAAAAATGCATGCATTTCTTCTACACTACTGCTCCGATTTATTTCGAATTTTAACGAAGCAAAGATCCAGGACTACACTAGGGTGTCCACAGTACGGCCATGATCCGAATGAAACTAATTATCCGGATTCGGATCGAATTATTAATAATACAGTATAAAATGTCTATAAGGGACACCATGGGGACAGACAAAAGTGTCCTTGAGCAGGTGTCCTTTATGTAGATGGTCAAATGCATTGTTTTCTGTTTTTTGGGGTTGACTAAGGTGTCCTTTATATAGAGGTGTCCCTTAGAGCAGGTTTTCTCATAAGTTACTGACCTGGTGTGCTTCAACCTTTAACATAACAGTGATCACCACAGCATACACAGATATCCAAAGCTTCATAATGATCGAGATCAAAATATCCGGTCCAGGATCACAATCCGGATCGGTGGGTATCTCGGAAACTCCTGATCCGATTTCGCTCAAATGTTAACACAATGTTGAATGTTGCTAATCATTATTATTTTTGCACATTGATCGCGATCCGTGCAGAAAATACGGATCTTGATCCAGATCAAGTTCAAAATCAGAATGTTAAAAAATAATTTAAAAAATTAAGAAAAGAAAGTATTGCAATTGTAAAAACTTAACTACCTACATGTACAACAAAATAAACACCTCCCTCCGGACGTTTAAACAATCCTTTGTTATTTAGACGAGCTTGACCGAAGATGTGCGCGTGTCAAAACACGATTAAGCTAAACACGGTTTATGAATTCCGACTAAACTCAAATGGCGGATAAACGCGCGTTTTTGTCAACTTAGCCACGCTCGAGGGATAAACAGGCTTTATGAATTCGGGCCAACGAATTTATTACTAATCTAATAATTAGTCAAAAATATTAATACACACATTTCCCAAAACAATTTAAATATACATAGCACAAACATTAGCAACGATTATCTTCAATAAACACGTTAAATCCCGCAAAAAGTCGCAGCGAAATAAACACGTCCTTCCTCTAGAAGAGTCAGAAGAAGAAGTCTATCCGTTTCTCCACCAGCCCACCCAGACCTTGTGCACCTGCCCAAAAACTGCCAACCAGAACCCACCCACATGTTCTCCCGGCCAGAACATATGTGCCCTCTCGCCTGTCCATTCATCACGCCATTCAGCTGTCTATCTCTCTATCCACCTGACCACCTACCTATCCAAAATCCGTGAACCTGCCCACCCAGAACCCACCTGCATGCCTGCCCAGAAACAACCTGCTCAGAACCCACCAGACTGTCTGCCATCCCAGAAACTGACAACCCAGAACCCACCTATCTGCCCACCCCAACCAGCCGGCTTGTCTTCCTGCCTGCCCAATCAATCACATGCATATAGTGCCTGCCCACCACCACCACTCGCCCCATCAACTGCCCGTCCGTCAGCCCTAACCACCCACCCACCCAGAACTCGCATGCCCGCCTGCCCACCCACCCACTGCCACCCCAGACACCTGACTGCACACTACCCAACGGCATACAAGAGCTTGTCTGCATGCATGCCCAGACACATCCCCCCGCCTAACCAATCACATGCCTAGTGCCTGCCCACCATCACCAGGAGCCCCACCCAGCTTCCAGCACACCCATACAAAACCTACCCGGCCTGCCCATCCATCTGTCAAATCCTTCTATCCATCCATCCATCCATCTCTCCACATGACAACTCAGAACCCAAGCTCCCTCCCACCTGCAGGCCCACCCTTCCATCCTTCGATCTATCCATGATTCCACTTGACCACACGTCCACCCAGAATCTGCCTGCACAGAACCCGCCTGCTCGCCCGCCTGGTCAGAACCTGCCATCTTCCCAGAATCTGCCTACCCACCCACCAACAAAGAACCTGCCTACCCAGAATCCATCAGCTTACCCAAAGCCTGCCTGCCCACCAACCCGGAACCTGCCAGCCATGAACCTGGTCAGCTACCCAGAGTCCACCTGCCCGCCAGGCCGGAAACCACCCACCAACCCACCCACCTGGCCAGCAAATGTCCACCAAGAACCCACCCACCCACAAACCGGATATCCTGCCCTGAACTCATCCTCCTGCCCACCCAGAACATGTCTGCACAGAAACCAACAAGACTGCCCGCCCAGCCAGACCCTGCCCATTCACTCACCAGTGCAGAACCCGCCTATCCAGAGCCCACCCAGCTACCTGTCCATCCATCCATCCTCCAATCCGTCTGTCCACCTGACTATCTGCCGCGCACACAGTACCCAAACACATGTCCAGAAACTGACCACCCAGAACCCACCTGCTGCCTGCCTAGCCAGTAACCCAACTCCACCCCACCCTACCCCGTCCCCTGCATAGAACCTTCCTGCATGGGCACTGGATTGAGTGAAAACTGTAACCTGATAAAATCAATAAATCATCATATGTGTGCCACCCCACCCCGCACCACACTCACCCTCCCCAAACCCCCTGTCCAAAACGTTCCCACCAGTTAAGCAGCCCACCTAGAACCCACCCACGTGCTTGCTCACTGGTTCTGGATGGACAGTTGAAGCATTTGCCAAGAGAGCTAGGGGTGCCAGACCAATTGACAAAAGGTACATTCCCCGTTGCTCAATAGTGTCAAGGGCACTCAATAGTGGCCATCACCTACCATTCCACCCTCTCAGAACATGCTTGCCCATGTTCTGCCCACCAGAATCTGTGCACTAACCTGCCCAGAACCCACCAGCCTACCGAGAACCCACCTGCTCGCCAATCCAGAACATGCCCACCCACCTGCCTGCTACCCACCCAGAACCAGTTAGCCTGCCTGCCCATCCACCCACACACCATCCCACCTGCCCACAACCCACGCGCCAGCCCAGAAGCCGCCCACAAACAGGCTCATCAATCTCTGTATTCATCCTTTCATCCATCCGCCTCTCTACATAATCTGCCTGCCTGCCTGTCTATCCGTATGTATGTCAATCCATATGCCTTGCCATCAATCCGATGGGTCTGTCTGTCTGTCTGTCTTGTGTTATGCCACATTTGGTTAATGAATTATAATTTGTGATGTAATTTTGTAGTATCTGGAACATTTGAACCATAGGTCAATTGTGTCATAGAGAGTTGGTTCATTGATACTTGTCTCATTGGAGAATAGTGTCAGGGCTGCCAATATGTTTGTATTTCTCGGCCTGCGATCATCACCCCATCCTTAAAAGTCATGTGCGAGGACAGTTGAACCATTTGTCAATAGAGCTAGAGATGCCCGACCAGTTGACAAAATGTACATTTCCCGTTGCTCAATAGTGTCAAGGGCACCAATGCTTTTTTTATTCCCACCCAAATTGTTGTTTCTGTACATCATAATTAAATCATTTGATTCCGGTGGATTAAGGCATGAGCAAAATTCAAATAAGTGGGCACTACATGGATTGAGCGAAACCAAATAAAATCAATAAATTATCCAATGTCCTAGTATGATCAACAACCACCAGTAATGGGCCTACTACCCATCCCACCCCATCCCATCCCCCACCCTCGGACCACCCCATCCCCCTTGTAGTTGACTACATGTAGCCCTATCCATTACTGGATCTTTCATATTGTTATGGGTACGAAATAGCCGAGGGGCGAGATCATACTTTTCCAAATGGATTTAAGCTCGGCGCATGCGTATACATCCGCTGTTATTGTTAACGCTCTGAGCAGACATAAGGTATACCGTACGGTATGAAAGTGTTACTTTCCTCTCGCTAGAAGGCTGTAACAATTTAAACAAAATTCGGCCTCCAGCCCGCTAACTATATAAGGATCGGGTGAATATACTCACACACGCACGCACGCACGCTCGCGCACACGAACGAATGCAGGCACGCACAAATGCATAAAACACACGAATACTTAGTAGATATTTAGTAGATTGTTTTAAACACGCAAGCAGGTGCACATCTACATACATATTCACGAATGGATCACAACAATGCTACACACTACTTAACCACTAAAATCATGTAAAAACACAAAGACGCTTTAAAAGTACATGCATATACACACATATATGAACACAATTCCAAATCTTATCTTAATTATTTTATTAATTTTCATTTAAATCTTATATTCATTATGATCTAAGTTCTTATAAACTGCACATATTCGTCATTATTATAATCTATTGTATAGTATTCGGAGCGAGTCGTAACTAAGTTAGAGACAACTTGTAACTCAATCCGTATTGTCTCTTGAACAATAAAAATATGTTTAAATAAAAAGTAGTTTAAGCAATTAATCAGATCCGGATTCAGGTTGTGTTTATCCGAATCACGGCAGACGTCTGGAAAGCCTCGTTCCCGTTTAGTTCGCTTATTGTGCTAAAATTTGAAACACATCGGCTCAATAGTTGTTTCGCTACAGGTCCGCGTACATGCACTCACACACGAGCGACCGCGCACTCACCTGCCATTAACATACCACAATAGTTGATCATTACATTGTGTTATTTATCAAACGTAAAGATGATACAGCGAGATGACGGGTAATTACTGTAAACATGTCCCCGGATTTCGCTTGTTAACAAATAATGATGGAAGCGATATTTCGATCAGGGATACATAAAGGTGACACATGGCGGGCCTCCAGATCGGATGACAAACAATTATCAGGACGCAGTTTACTTTTGTGTCGTAAGCCCTCTCTGAACAACATGACCTACGCATCCATCCATAAAATCTTAATACATCTGTATTGCAAAGAATTCAAGGTAGAGAATCCTGAATAAATAATTAACGTTGGGAATGGGGTTTTTCATGTTTCGCAATAACACCATAAATGAGTATAGTTTTGAAGCAGAAAGCGAGACACAAGTATCATTTTTTCGACGACGAGGGCGGCGGTAGTAGTGGCAGTGGCAGCGTCAACGTTAAGTTTCTGTGTTTAGCAAATCATCTTTGTGTATATTTTAGGATTGTTTAATCTTACTGCAACCAAACGTGGACAAATCGTCGCGTATACCATAAGGAGCCAGCATGGTGATCGCGAGGTCACTATGTCAAATGGCATGGTTATTCTGGCATTGCTAGTTGACCTCTACTTTTCTAACGTTAGGTTTTAGCGTTTAGCAAACCATTTAGGCATACATTTATATTTCAGGATTGGGGAATCCAATGGACATTTCCGGTTTTAGCTTTGCGCCGCCCATCTCTAGCAAAGCTCCACTCACACTTCGCTAGTGTTGGGATCGATCGATCTCTGAACACCCTGACTATCAATTTCCAAAAAACTACACATTTAAGCTGTTGAATATTTTGAAACCAATTTGACTGGTCAAATTAGTTTCAAAATATTCAACAGCATGTTTATTAAATAGCAAAGAATTACAAAGACATATTACAATTCATACACCGTGTCGGAGTATTTGAGATTTGGTGACGGTCTATATGGAACCCTTTGTGACGTAATGATTGTGACGTCATCATACACGCGCTGAGCTTATTATGACGTCATACGACGTCAGATGATGGATGGATACTATGGAAAGGTGAATTGGAAGAAAGCTTGGCTACATGGATACCTACGATTTTAGGATACAGTATGTCACTGTCACCTCTACAAAATTTGGTCATATTTTACCGTCAAGTTTGTGCGCTTATATTTCGGGATTGCTTTAGCCTTGTGTCTTATACAACAAGTATGCAGGATGGTGGCAGTGAGGTCAATGGTCTTGGTATTTGACCGCTGCTTTTTCAACATTTATTTTTTTCTTTTAGCAAATCATTTACATTTATATTTGGACACATGTTTCCATATGCCATAAGGAAGCTGCGTGCATATATTAACATCCCTAGGGCAAAGGTTACGGTCATTGTAGCCTTGATACTTGTCCTCTGTAATGTTTGTATTTCCAATGTTAGGTATTTGTGTTTGCCTATATTTTAGGATTGCTTAAGCCTACTGGAATAAAACTTGGACGCCTGGTTACATATACCATACAGAGGCAGCATGATCAAAATGAGGTCATTAGGCCAAAGGTTACGGTCATTGTGCCATTGCTATTCGACCACTGCTTTTCAACATTACTTTTTTGCGTTTAGCAAATCATTTACATACATATTTCAGGATTTGTTAATACATGGTTATCTATAATGTTAGGAAGCAGCATCATAACATTGAGGTGACAAGTTCAAAGGTCAAGGTCACTTTAACAAACAGGAAACGGGCCAGACATTTAATTCCGCGGACTTCTTGATTTTTTTTTTAAAACATAACAACCACTGACTTTGTCAACATCATAATAGTGACAACACGTGAGAGCTTGTCAACATAAAAGCAATGACTATGCATTAGAGAGGTCGTATTATTTTACCGCGTCTACCTAACAACCGTGTATGTGCTTTGCGATTAGACGGGTTTTTAAAAATATTTTCCAAGTGAAGAAACGTACAGCCAACGTAATAATTTACACAGAGTTAGGAAAATACTCCTTATATATAACTATACAATATAATGATTGGCTTCTGGGCTGACATTGTAAAACCAATTCAAAGATAAATGTATAGAGAAGATAAGCGACTGACAGCGAGTCATGCCGATCGTTATTTTATAAGGAGATAAAGACTGATTTCGAATTCGAAAAGTATTTTACAATTTTGCCCTACAGTGATGGTATCACCCTTGTGTCATTTTCCAAACCTGAATCACAAATTAATAAGCATTGAAACTGGGAGGTGGGCGGGAATTGGAAGACGTGAACGGTTATATGAAAATTGCAATTGCCTAGGCGATGAACTGCACTTTCTCCGTAACCATTTAATCCTTGAATTTGTTTTAAAATTTTTAAATTTTCTCATAGAAAATGCCCATTTGCAGCCCTTGACAAGACAATTTTTGAAAATGTACCCACTTAAATGACTGGCTCGATCGAGCCAGTCATTCCAGGGGTAAATTTACAAAAATCTTGGTCTGCAAATATACATTTCTCAAGACCACTGCAGAAGAGGTTTTTGGCTGATATGAGTGTTATAGGGCTAACTGTGTAAAATACAATCCTGAAAGAAAAAGATATATTCCTGATTATTGTGTTACGAATAATCAAATCGAAAAAGCAAAAGGACTCCTCTCCATATTGAAGATTTTGGATCTCCGGGTTCTGACTCAAGATTACTTCGGTGGTCCCGCTTCGCTACCGGCAAGTTTATGATGTAACGGTTGCTGCGACAACCGGCTAGCCGATGGCGGAGAGGGATTCAGGACAGTCTGGCTCGCCTCGTCGAGAAGATGATAATGACGATATTTATTATAAGACTGCTGGGCCTATTCTGACTAAGAAGATCAGGCAAGGATCGGATGTTGCTTCCGACTCGGTGCTCAGATTCCTAATGCTACTTGCTACTGGATAGAGTAAACCAAACTATTGTCTCACATAAACGTAAGATGATGTATTTATTAAAGCTAACTGTACAGAATTTTACACGGTAATTTAGATTGGAGCAATATCGCTCAAACAACAGACTAGTACCTACTGGTACAAAACAAGTAAGTTCCTACTGCTATTCTATAGCTACTTACAAAAACTGAACATCAACGATATGTTCAGTGAATCGAGATGGTGGATTGATTAACTTTCTATAACTGAAAGTGTATCTCTTATAGTCTTCAGAATCTCTGATTCTGAGGTTCTATACATATCTAGATAATGAGATTCTTGCTGAATCCGTTTTAATGATTCTTCTAGGTACGTTATAAGCACAGCTTGATTGGCCCGGACAATCAGTCCATCAATCAACTGCTGCTTATCCCTTCCTAGAAGTTCCTATCTAACAAATGTTGGTCGTTCTAACCAATCAACGATCCCTTTCATTTCGATGTTAACTACACAACCTATTCTATATAATTCTTTGCTACAGAGTTTGATCGACGCTCATTGATCGTGACGTCATTCTGACCAATCAAACTCTGTGCTATTCTTCTATGGAGATGATGCCTCACATAGACAAAGTGGTGGTAACTGGTTCTGATTTGATGCGATCTGTCAGCTAACATTACAGAATGAGTTGTTGTTGCATGCCATTGTATGAGTGACATATAGTTGATATACAAATTTCGATTATGTTATTAATTCCTACAGGACGCTACAATGTCCATGTCCTGTCCATTGCCTACTGATGGATAAGCCTGTAGGATGCTAGGGTGAATAGGCACCTGAGCTGTATGTTCTCATTGCCAGCTGATGTTGTTTCATTCTCATGTGAGAATCTAGATTGCCTACGTCATCAACTAAGTCCATTTGTCACATTCGATTCCACTGATTATTATGCTTCGATCATTTCCTAAACTATTGATCCAAACGACTGCTGAATATTATAAAAGTGTGTGCCGACTGCACAGCCACAACTTTCATCTAAACTATTTCCAAATACACATCAACTCAGAACCGTGGGATCTATTCTAATCAATTCGACTATTTCAGTTATGATTATAACACTTTATCCAACAAGTTTCAGTGTGCTAAATTCACACATCATCCATTTACTGGAAATTTAACGGGAAATTCCAGTGAAAATCGGGAATAAGTCAACTAAAAATATACTATAATCCGAAATAGTTGCCGCAAAAAATATAAAATACACTGTTCCATTGCCGAAAAATAAAAAAATGAATATGCCCAAAACGCTCGAAAACGTGACTCCTGGGCGCATCCATTTTCTCGCAACGAGAGCGAGAAACCGCGAGATTATGACGTCAACGACACACCAGCAAAATATCGCCATCGCTTTTAGATTTACCTGTTTACTTCGCATTATAAAGGCCGAATATTAATTAACCCTTTAATGACAACATTCTGTCAGGAAAATCAGAATATTTCCATATTGAATGGCCATTTGCAGGTCAAGCGAAGACTATTTTTGAAAATTTACCACTGGAATGGCTGGTTCGGTTACTGAGACAGTCGTTTTAGTTGTAAATTCTCAAAATAGCCTTCTTTCGACCTGCGTCCTCAACTTGACGATTGCAGAGGCCAGTGCTGGCGTGAAATGGTTAAATCGCATCATGTCCGCATGTCAAGCATGGGCTTGCAGTAATAGAAACGATCATGGAAAGGGTACGGAAATTCACATTTTCAGATACCGGATCCACAGAAGCATCCGCATGAAAAGGGGCTAACTGAAAGATGGCTTCATAACATCGGCACTTGATGGATATCTTCCACATTTAAATTTGGATGACACAAGTTTAGAACATATAGTCTGTAAAATTTTAAAATAATGTGTCATGCATTTCAAAACAAAAGGCGCGGTACTTAATTTTAATATAACAGAATCAAACTCGACAATTACCGTCCTATTTGCTTGCATCAATTGTAAAACGGGATTTGCAAACCAAAATGAAACGATGTCGCTGATTGCCCGGTCGGTCAATTATAGGCTAGCGGCTTCCTTCGTAGACGATAGGAGGTGACAGCTAGTAAATAATGACAAGTGTACGCTAGACATAATTAGTAGTTTAGTGCTTTTACACTATTGAAATCCAGCGTTATTAATCATTTACAACGTTTACTCCCAATTTTAAAATAACTATGCTGAGTGTTGAATATTCTGAATTAAATTTTCCTGGAATTATGTTGCAGTAGCTTCCAAACTAATTAGTTTCACACAATAGACCTATGCAGGGTAAATTTTAAGCTTTCTGCTTTTCTGTCCTTGAAAGGGTTAACTAATTGATCCCAAATTTTTAAATGTTGACCCATATTTACTGCCTGTTGAATATTTTGAAACTGGAATTTGACTGGAAGCAGAAGTTGCAATAGCAACAGCTTTCAGAGAAATTACATTCAACATTTATTCAACTAACATATTTTTCAAGAATTTGTTGTGGCTGGTTGATTGCAAACACACTCCTGGCATAACCCTTCAATGTTTTTTTAAAATAGAAATTGCCCATAAGAAAACAATTTTTGACAATTTAGCACTACAATGACTGGCGCGATCATCGGGACACTAATTGCACTTTAATTTCCTCCAAACACTGGCAAAGTACGCTAATTATCCACGAGATGCAAGATTTACCTCCCCTGGTTACGGCTATCCTCGATCAAACAGAGGAGGGCAATTCCAGCGTGACTCGGGTTACATTCATAGAAATATATACCTATTTATCATGCTTTCACTTCGATACAGATTTATTCCTATATTCTATACTCTGTACCGATTATCTTGGAGGGGTAGTCTATGCAACCATATAAACAACGTATCACTAAGATGAGAATAAGAGCCTCGATGATGAGAAAAAGCAGTGTGACTCAGGTTACAAAAAAAGGACAAGGCATTTTGGGCGCTATCATTTGTCTGATATTTCTCTTCAAATTATACATTGGACTGAATATATTTTACTATGGTATTACGTCAACCAAAGTAATTGACACATTTGCTTGTGCTCATTCGAGGACAACTGAGAGATAGCACAAGTAAACTGTGTGACTCGGGTTACCGTGACTCAGGTTACAGTTTGTCCATAACCATCAAATACTTATTAACATCCTTGGTTGAGACAATACACATTCACAATTTAAAGCGTTTGACTTCACATGACTTCAGTGAATATTTCCTGTAATAATTCGTATTTAGCTGCCTATAGCTGTGTGTCTGTTGGTCTGTCGGTCTGTCTGTCTGTTAAACTTTTGACAAACCTGACAAATGTGTCAGAGTCGCAGGTTATTACGCATCGCATTTGCTGTGAAAAAATCTGCAATATTTCTACAATTCACTCTCTATGTGTGCAAGCAATATTTTACATTTGACCTGTAGTAAGTAATGTTACCATATGACTGATCTACCCACAAAGGCATTTTAAGGCAAGTATCCCAAATGTTTTATACCCCAATGCTAGAGTGAAACCCAACAGCTCAGTGCCATTATTTTTTAATTATATCGTGGTTAACGACTAGACTTAATACATATAAATGAGCATTATGTTTTCTAAGATACAAAGAAAAGTACAACTGCACTATGAAACAGAATAGTACGTCTGGCTAGAACAATTATTATTTTATCACTTATATCTATTATCTAACTTGTCTATGTAGTACTCCCGGCAATATCAAATCAAAACTGTAATTCAAAATTGCCAAAATAAAAATATCCACGGGCATTGGCAATGGTTGGCGGATCAAGCTCAGACATCAGATGACAGTGTGTAGATTAGTACATTGTCATTACCCGTTCGCATACTGTGAGCTCCGGATATCCCACGCACGGGTTTTGCAGCTTTGAACACCTCTGACAAATTTAGGGACACCTGTCGTGCCTCGATTTCACCAGATGCTGCTGAAACAAAACTAGCTGAGTCATTCACGATACACTTCCTTCTTCTCACAGCACTCCATACCTGGCATTTGACAGATCCCCCAATGCCATTGACTGGTCCCTTTCCATGTGAGGTGGCAAAGAAATTCCAAATAATCTCCTTGCCGGTTTTTTTCTGAAGCAGTTCCAGAGAGGCTGCGACATAGCGATTTTTGAACTGTGATGAAGGACCATCTGACCAAATTGATATAGTGTGGACCGTATGTGGAATTTCTTCAATTAGCCGGTCGATGTATACAACGACAGTATCCTTTGAATGGTCAAGATTATCGGATGCTATCACAAGTGGATGGTGTGTACCCGAAAACCAAATGGACGCTGTGAAGAGGCTAACCTGGTGTTGCTTCCAATGAGCGCTCTGAATCTCATCTTGGGCGACACAA
The DNA here is from genome assembly GCA_034401795.1 of Chaetoderma sp. LZ-2023a. Lineage (NCBI taxonomy): Eukaryota > Metazoa > Mollusca > Caudofoveata > Chaetodermatida > Chaetodermatidae > Chaetoderma > Chaetoderma sp. LZ-2023a. The sequence continues at coordinate 41,315,150 of CM067362.1, read as the reverse complement.
GTGTAATTCTCCGAGAAATCAACTTGCATTAGAGCTGCTGAGCGATTGCTGGCGCTTTCTGCTACTTCTCTCTCAGCTTTGTATGCCTTAGCCTGCATTCGTTTAATAAAACAGTGTTCCATAAACTGAGGTATGAGAGAACATACATGGTCCTTAAGGTCATCAACTGTGCCCTCTTCTATCACTTGAGTCAATTTCCTCTGCTGGTCATTTTTCCAAATCCGCCAGGAGACATTGGTGAACAAAACAGTCATGGGATATGCCTTTCTGAAGCATTTACCATCACGACAATGCTTACAGTTATTCATCCAACACTCCTTTCGAGGTGGTGCACAGAGAGATGTCTCTGGAAATTCATACGAATATGCAGGAACTGTTGGAACCGCATTGTGTAGTGCATTAATCGCATTAATAAAGTGTTCATGGTATTTGCATAAACACACATTGTGGGGCAATTTACTGCTCAGTTGTACATGCTTTGGGCGAAGATCGGCAAATTTACTTTTGCCGATTTTCACATCTGGATGTTCCTGGCAAAACAACTTGTAAGTCTCTGGCACAGTGCAGGTGAGATGTTTCAATTGGAACTTAAGCTTTTGTCCATCAGTCTGTCGGATATTTACAAAATCCTTTCTTCCCGGTGCCTGCCGACTAATGTCATCTTTCAGATAAAATTGCTGAACTAGAACAACACTGTCATCACTAATAGTATTAGATGATTTTACACATGTAGGCAGTGTCTGTATGTCTGTATTCTCATGGAAGTCGGTTAAAAAAAGCTTGTGACTAACAGCCTTTTTTCTATTTGGAGTGTTAGGAAGAGAATTTTTCAGACCTCGTTTGGCTCTTGCTAAAGCTTTACCAAATGCTTGTACACTTCGGAAAGGTGATCTCCGACCATCTGATGCGGTGACACATACCCCTCTTTCTTTCTTCATAGCCCGACACTTGGCTACTTTCTTTCGGATGCTTTCTTTTCGTTTCTTCGCTATCAGTTTCTGCTTTGACTCACTCAGTTGTCGTTCCCTTTCTTTCTTCTTGTAATAGCTCTTCTTAGAAATTACACAGTGTTGCTTCTTATACTGTTCATAGTTTCCGTTCTCTTTCAAAAGCATGCATCTCTTTCTTTGTCTTTCAGCGGCATTCAATGCCATGTTGGTTCTCTGAAGAAAAAACCCCAACAGAAAACAGACTTTAAAATTCGAAATGAAAGGTTGCTACAATGAAGGCTTTCTAATGGCGAGGTTGTAATGATTAAGGACCATCAAATAGCCTAGTGTTAGCTAAAAGTGGGTGATCATCTTAGTAACGCTATTTTACATAGTGAGGCTGTTTGATTGGCCGAGAACAGGACTCTAGGGTTGAGTTTGTTGGCATGGCATGATTATTCATGAGTCATTGAGCAAGTTCGTTTGGGCGAGTGTTGTTTTGATTTAATTATGACATCATAATCATGTCATGCCAACAACACAAGTTATACGCCGCAAGTGTTGCTTTCCTCGCCCAAACGAATTTCTCAATGACGTCATAATCATGCCATGCCAACCAACTCGACCCTAGAGTCCTGTTCTTGGCCAATCAAACACCCTCAATAATTAATACAAGTGTTGGCTGTGGAATGAAAGTAATAGTAAATATACGGATCGATCAAATAGCTTCACTGCGTGAGTCTATGAAATTGCTAATTTTCATACCAAAATACTGACTATTTGAACATTAAATGATGCTATTCAAGCATTTCGCACCCCCCCCCCCATTGAATAGTAACTTAATATCTACAAATTAAATAATGCCAGAGTGAATTTCACAAAGTATGCAATCCAGAAAGAATGAAATAGCCTTGATACAATACTTCTCTAGCAGACGTGTTTCGGACAATGACAGTTTCAACTCCTATCCATTTATGCAGTACAATAGAGCAGATATTTCCTTCCTTGTGAATGACAGACGTAGATTTCACTCTGCCTAGCTGTTTAATTGACATGCTTCTCCGCAGCAACAGCACACAATTTTGGCTGCTGTCCAAGGTTTCATAATTGGACAGCAGCCAAAATTTTGTGCCGTGGCCGTGAAGAAGCATGTCAATTAACCAGCTGGCCAGAGTATAATCTACATTTGTCACTCTATGCTCTATTATACTGCATAAATGCATAAACATAGACTGCTAATTATGAGCACAGCGTGCATATGCAGTGGAATGACGATACAAATGACGAAGGGGAGTGGGGGGTGACAGTATGACATATTTAGTACATATTTAAAACGTGACTCAGGTTACACGTGACTCAGGTTACAATATGGAAAGTGCTTTATAATTGTTTACCTATTAACTGTATGTATAGATAGAGAATGGTATGAAGGAGGAGAATACTAAATACATGTTCATAGCTAATTACGAATAGATTACAGTATTAAAAACATGTATTTTCGTGACTCAGGTTACATTGATCACAGGAGCTGATGCGATGCCTATGTATACTAGAGAAAATTTAGTTTAAAGATTAGTATTTATCCCGAAGCAAGCATGATCTTAGTACAATTTATATCGACCACAATTCCACAAATACTCGGCAAAGTACAAAAATACATTGCAATAAACCTGCCATTGTAAAATTGCACTATTTATACTAAATAATATAGGACAATTCCAAATATGCTCGAAAAATTATGTGTAGAAGCTATGGTTTCAAATACGTGGTTTCAGTATCTTTAGTATGTAAAAATCATTATTTCGTATTAAATAAGAAGAAAGGAATTTACTCGCCATGTCCCTATTTGCTTGGAATTGCCCAGTAGGTGTGTCGGTGACGTCAGCTGCTTGTCTAAAATGGCGCCTCTATCTACTGGTTACTTTAGCAATTTAAATTGAGGATATCTTTTTTATTTGTTGGCATAAAATTGTGCTCTTGGTCTCAAATTAATGCGGAAAATTAGTACTTTACGTCAGATGCATAAAATCCCCCAGTGGAATATCCCTTTAACATCATCAGCACTGCTGATATAATTATTAAGTTAAATATAGAGTATAAAATGTCAACCGGTCCATTAGCTCACCTGGTGTTTTCAAAGTATAATTTCTTCCGGACTTACTCGGAAATATAAGACATCCGGCGGGGTCATGACTCCCACAAGACAATCCCATACATACAATATGTAACAAGCCTTTACTAACAAAACTCTGTAAATATATTTTAAACTCTTAAGAAAACAACATAACCATTTTTGATACATATGTACAAAATATCTCACTATTTGCCAATAGAGTGCGATAAAGTGAAAAAGAAAAACGGTTAATTGCGATGTAAACATAATATTCACCATCGCCTCAGTTTCTCGGAATATGTGTTAATGTATGTTTTCCTCAGAAAGATGTACTCGATATCTCGTGTTACGACTGATCCGCCACAGGCATTTCTCAATTGCACTGTACTACAAACGCTATAGATAGATACACATTAATGGAGGATTCTGGTTTCTCAGTCAATCATATGTTGTCATAATCAACTACGTGACGTATAGGATGAGATCATAATTAATTGTTTCATGAAAGACGTGGGTCGCAACAGCACCCAGTCAAATTAGTTTCAAAATATTCAACAACTTACATGCATAGTTTTCTAGAAATATATAGTCAGGGAGTTCAGGGATCGATCTATCCCAACACGGGCAACGCGTGGGTGGAGCTTAGCTAAAGTTGGGCGGGGCATGGCTAAAACTAGGTTCCTCAATTAAACGCGCCAGTATGTGTTGTTTAAGATTAAACGTTGATTTAAAGCTTAACGTTTCCAATCTCTACAACAGAGCTCTATAGCAGCCGCGCCACCGCCATGCTGCAGGAAATATAACTGATCAGTTTATTGCTGACCAACAATCAAAGGTACGACTATGGTGGGCGTGGGTGGGGAGTCTGCTGAGTGAGATCGTTCACAAAAATGGGAGAGAACCATAGTCGTCAGCAGATAAAGGTGGCATTTTTGTGAAACACTGATTGTCGCCTGAAGCACAAGCAGTTACAAAACTACCATCAGAAAATATAATATGTATATATAGAAATAATCTGCAACTATGAATGTCGAAAATACACATAATGTTCTAAATTGGAGACCTGCCGTTGAAGGTAAGTTTTCATCCATATTTGGATACTGTTGCTGTTGCTTCTGGTCACATTTGTTTCAAAATCTATCACAAGAACAGGTGTGACTGTACACTAGGATTCGATCATTCTGGGCGTGATCCGAAAATATCCGAATGAATCGGAACAGGTTTGACAACATGGCGGGAAAGGGAGGGCGAGGGAGGGTCTACAATTTTATATTTTTCTTGTAAATGACAATGGATTATAATGGAGGCTGACAATTCATTAATGCTATAATATAACTATTAATGACAGCGACATCTTCCTCATAAAGTATGCGTGTATTGAATATGAGGAAACAATCCTCTACACATACCATCTTCACCTTTCATCGATCCGTGTTTCCCCCGAGGCGGCACCGCTACGTTCACTCTCCCCATACGCCACACGTCCAGGGAAGTAACTCTATCTGAAGCAAATTGAACCTTGTTGAGTTCTCTCCCTTAGTATATTATTGAGCAAATAGTGTATACCACTTTATTGCTATGATAACTTTATTACCCTCGCCCCGCGTAGGTTAGTGCGTGCGTATGTGAGTGCGTGCGTGAGTGTTCATACGTCAGGTGTGTGTGTGTGTGCGTGCGTGCGGCGGGGGTTGGGGGGGGGGGGGGGGGGGGGGTGGGGTCACGCTTGTCTTCTAGCTGTCGTCACGCGCTGTGCTGTTTTGTCTAAAAAGCGGATGTTGGTATTCGATACACACACGTGACACGAATCTCCATCTTCGCCTCTTCATCTTAGGAAATAGTTAAATGGAGCCGGTTTTCGTGGGGCAGTATTTTGTTTGAAATCTTGTCTGGCATGGCGATCTGCAATATCGTATGAAAGAACTTGCTTTGTTTCCGGTTTATGGGCTAACATGTTATCTATCAGCACTCTGTGGCGTAGGCTACAGCTGTGTGTTTTGCAAGGTCTCATCTTGGTTCTTAATCTCAACATGCTTGGACCAAATAAATGTTTATATCCTATAAATCCCGCATCGGCTTTCTCGCTGAGATCTTTGTCTTCTGATTTTTAGGTGCGACTCGTAACTACCATAGGTCGCTCTGTCAGTCTGTTTGTTTGTTATTTGGTCTGTCAGTTTGTCACTGGGTCAGTCAGTTAGTAGTCAGTCGGCCAGTTTGTCGGTGTCTGTTCAGTAAGTCAGACGGTCGGTCAGTCATTTTCTTGGGCATTTGTTTGGTCAGTCAGTTGGTTAGTCGATTGGTCAGTTGGTGAGTCAGTCATACGTCAGTTAATTGGTAGCGAATTTTTGGCTAAAGATGTCTATGTCGCAACAATTGCGCTCTGACATTTGTTTGGTACCAATATGGTCTTCTCGTCTCCATTGTGCTGTTTCGGTGAGAGGTTCTACCTTGTCTTTATGTCTTCATGTCTGGTATTTTACTAGGCTTACATCATCTGAATAATCGGGATATTCCAACAATTAGTTCAGCTAAAACAGTGTCGCTGCTAGCATGTTTTGTAAGTCCATTCATGAACCAATCAGGGATGAAGAGAACTGTGAAGAAAGCATCTGCGAATATAGAAGAATTAATCTGGATCTGCATCTGCCGAGATGATGATGGTGGACAATCTTTGATCTTGTTGTTGAATGTATTTGCCAATGGTAATGCAAATAGGGCAGAAGATGACATATTCATCACTTCCTCCCATGTAAGTACCAGCATAGCTAAGAACTTACGTCATCGTGGTTTTCAAGATGGCATGCGCATTCAGACAATGTTTAGCTTTTTTATTCGAAGGAGCTGTATTCGACATCATCGGCTAGCGCAATCGCCCTAAGAGTTTGCAATCGCAATCTGGAACGTTCGTGGATTGACTGCACCATCTAAGCATCAGGCATTCGGAACTGATTGTGGACATTATAACATTGCACGTATTCAAGAGACAAAAGTATTCACCATAGATATCGTATATATTGCCTAGATCACCAATGACCCTCTCAAAAGCGACATTTCAGAGTTTTCTCGCCGATCTCGTTTATATGAGAATAACATATTACTAATAGAATCGTATTTTTGGTTGCAAATTCCATTTCCTAGTCTAATACATTGTCAGATTAATACCTCCAACCAAATTTTATTTGCCGCATAAAATATATAAATTCGGGTCAAGAGTGTCTGGTTCTTACATGGAGTATATAGATAGCATGTATGTACGCGTGTAATAAGGAAAAATCAACAGAAAATGAGACAGGGAACCAGGCTAAAATACATATACCATGCGACTGAGAAAGCTTCGTTTCCGGTTGCGAGCTTTTTTTGGTCCCGGTTTTGGCTTATGAATCTATAGCTTTTGTGGTATCTTTACCGTTGCATTATGGGATATGGTTATTCATTATGCGTATGTTCCCCTAATAGTTTTAGGGCAACCTACTGCACATTTCCAATGTCCAAAGTTTTGCGATATTGTTATCACGAAATCGCGTTCATTTACTTTAGAATGTAAAACGATTAAATAGTCTTAAATAGTCTGACGCAGACCAGATACAAGCTTTATTTATATTCATATTTATGCGTCTGTAAACGCAATATGAGGTTTGGTTGACTGTCTCGTAATTATTTTTGATACCTATGGCCATAGCCATGGAAAGTCGTAGTTGTCAATGCCGTATGTATTTAGTTAGCACTGATAACAGGAAATTTAAGGCCCAGTATCACGCCATTCGCACCCAAATGGAATGTACATACATGTATTTACGCGCAGACATGCATTAATTCCCGTTTTTGTAGCTTATGTCTGGACAAACGCGATCTAAAAATTCTAGCGGACGACATTTCATTATGACGTCATAGTTACGGTAAACTTGTTTGTATTTCCCCAAATAGCGAGGAGCACCACGATACGTCGGTACACATTTTATAACGTCATTGGACTTGTGCAAATATTTAATGGTAAAAGATGCAACCGTGCTGGCGGCTATCACTGACAATGTGCATACGCATTGTTGTGAACATCGTGGGACTGGATGTACCGGAATGCCTTCCAAGCATGATGAAAAATTAGCTTCAAATGTACTATACATGGGCATAGGCCTACGTATTTATGACATTTCAACCCTATACAAACTGGTCCTATTTATTTAAGCAATAAATGGTGTCTGCGTTCGCTGAGAGGCAACGCCTATTTTTATATTAGACTATATCCATAGATATTGTATATAGTAGCTAGATCACTCATTCGCGTACCCTCATTATGGGGCTGGTTGTAGCAACCGCTGGTTGCCGCAGTTCAGTAAATCGCAATTACGCATGGCCGGGTATTCACTGACTGACTGACGCAGACGATCAGCTGCATATATAGCCTCCAAAAATGACTAAATTATCTTTTGGTAATTTGAAAAGGAATTGAACAGACGTAAATTTTTATATTTTTATCAGAAATAAAATTATATTGGCTGTATTAATCTGACACTTTATTCTACTACGTAATAGGATTAGTAACAAAAGCATATTATTTTGGAAACTATACACCCGGGGAGAAAATACTGACCTCTGAAATGCCGCTTTTGAGAGTCATGAGTAATCCAGTGATTATGTACTATCTCTTTGACTATATCTATCCTCCATGAACGTTAGAAACATGTTGTCCGGTCTCTTTTCTGATTACTGAAAAGATTAGACACGGCATTATTACGGCATTTTATAGACCGTGGTGGTTGGGCCGGGCATGTAGCCAGAAGAATGAGAAAAGCACTGAGAAACGTCACAATTGACTGATAGTTGAAGGCAAGTTGCTAAAATGAAATGAAACATGAAATGAAACATCAGCTGAACAACTGTTACTGACAGTGTCAAAATCTGAAAATACCCTGGTGGGGCAGGCGCACTGGCGATTTACTGGTGCTCAAGTCATCAGCGGTCGCAACAACCAGCCCCATAATGAGGGTATGCACATGAGTGATCTAGCCAATATATACGATATCAATGGTATTCACTCATTCAGAGCACAACTTCAGACTGGGCCTAAATGAATTCTCGTGCAGCAAAACTGCTGACGTATCGCTGCTATGCTTTGTAATCAAACCGAGACTCCTGCACCACGATACTCCTGGACGACGTCCTGGGTATTGGACACATAAGCGATCAAGTTGCAGGCATAGACCTGGTCATGCCATTTACGAAATAGTACTGAAATTAAATGTCGCATTTGTAATACATATAACCCGCTGCTTTAAAAACCCAAGGAAATCCCATCCCTGATTGAGTCGTTTTATTGTGAACTGAGCGCAGCCACCACCATTCTAGCCAGATGGTAACTATTTGTGTGTAGAAAATTGAAATCCAAGCTAGATGGACGGAGCAAAGCATGAAAAGATACATGACTCGGCGTGTACATGGGGGTCATATGGTATGGGCACACGTAGCAGCAATGGCGATGCCGCAGCCTCTTTGGTCACAAACACGACCGTCAAACACCCATGCCCTCAAGGAACTGCATGCAGAGGACACCTCACACGTACCGCAGAAACAATCTTCCAAGACCACAACAGCTGTTTTAAACCAAATTTATAACGTGATGTGCAATATTAGGACAGGGGCATTACTGCAGAACTCTCGCAAACGTCAACGTGACCATAACGCAGTACTCACCTGTTTTCAAATGAAGCAGACATGCCTCCTAGTTTTAAGCAAAGAGCCGACCAATGTGGCAAATGAAACCAGTTTATCTATCCATCCATCACATGACGTCATAATCAACTGTGTGACGTGTAGGATGACATCACAATCGATTATAGCGTGAATGCCTCTATTTAGTCCGTTTTAAACGCTTAATAGTCTGACACGTAAGAATTGTATGTATTTACTATTTAATAAACATTCTGTCAAATATTTTAAAACTAATTTAACTGAGCGCTGTTGCTGCCATAGTTTCAAAATATTCAACAGCTTAGCTGTATAGCTTTCTAGAAACAGAGAGTGCAGAGATCGATCCCAACACGAGCGAGGTGCGGGTGGAGCTACTACTCAATGGATGAATCTGTCCCGCAAGTATGTGACGTCAAAATCAATTACATCACATGTAGGCTAACGTCACAATCATAATTGACAGACAATACGCCGTTATGAAGCTGGAATAGTCAGTCAGGTGTACGAATTGTATGTCTCTGATGTATTTATTATTGAATAAGCATTCTGTTGAATAATCGGATACTAATTTGACTGGGCGCTGTTGCTGCAACAGGTAGCAAGAGCACCACGTCTAGTTCGTTTCAAAATATTTAACAGCTTACCTGTTACCTTGTTATCCGGAGGCTTTGATTGATTCCAACCCGTGTAAAACGTGTGCGGAGGTTAACTAGAAATAGGCGGAACATAACTAGAAATAGGTGGGACATAACTAGAAATAGGCGGGACATAGCTAGAAATAGGCGGGACATAACTAGAAATAGGCGGGACATAGCTAGAAATAGGCGGGACATAATCAGAAATGGGCGGGACATAACTAGAAATAGGCGGGACATAACTAGAAATAGGCGGATCATAGCTAGAAATAGGCACGCCATAACTAGAAATAGGTGGGACATAACTAGAAATAGACATGGCATAACTAGAAATAGGCGGGACATAACTAGAATAGGTGGGAGATAACTAGAAATAGGTGGGACATAACTAGAATAGGCATGCCATAGCTAGAAATAGGTGGGACATAACTAGAAATAGGCGGGACATAACTAGAAATAGGCAAGACATAACTAGAAATAGGCGGAACATAACTGGAATAGGTGTGCCATAACTAGAAATAGGCGGGACATAACTAGAAATAGATGTGGCATAACTAGAAATAGGTGGGACATAACTAAAAATAGGCGGGACATATCTAGAAATGGGCGGTGCATAGCTATAAATAGGCGGGACATAACTAGAAATAGGTGGGACATAAATAGAAATAGGCGAGATATAACTAGAAATAGGCGAGATATAACTAGAAATAGGCGACACATAACTAGAAATATGTGGGACATAACTAGAAATAGGCGAGATATAACTAGAAATAGGCGACACATAACTAGAAATATGTGGGACATAACTAGAAATAGGCGAGATATAACTAGAAATAGGCGACACATAACTAGAAATATGTGGGACATAACTAGAAATAGGCGGGACATAACTAGAAATAGGTGGGACATAAATAGAAATAGGTGTGGCATAACTAGAAATAGGCGGGACATAACTAGAATACGCAGCACATAACTAAAAATAGGCGGGACATAACTAGAAATAGGCATGTCATAGCTAGAAATAGGCGGGACATAACTAGAAATAGGCGTGTCATAGCTATAAATAGGCGGGACATAACTAGAAATAGACGTGGCATAGCTAGAAATAGGCGGAACAAAACTAGAAATAGGCGGGACATAACTAGAAATAGGCATGGCATAACTAGAAATAGGCAGACATAACTAGAAATAGGCGGGACATAGCTAGAAATAGGCACATAACTAGAAATAAGCGGGACATAACTAGAAATAGGCGTGTCATAACTAGAAATAGGTGGGAATAGCTAGAAATAGGCGGGACATAATTAGAATTGGCATGCCATAGCTAGAAATAGGCGGGACATAACTAGAAATAGGCAGGACATAACTAGAAATAGGCGGAACATAACTAGAATAGGTGTGCCATAACTAGAAATAGGCGGGACATAACTAGAAATAGGCTTGTCATAACTAGAAATAGGCGGGACATAACTAAAAATAAGCGGGACAGAACTAGAAATAGGCGTGTCATAGCTAGAAATGGGTGGGACATAACTAGAAATAGGCGGAACATAACTAGAAATAGGGGGGACATAACTAGAAATAGGCTTGTCATAACTAGAAATAGGCGGGACATAACTAGAATAGGCATGCCATAACTAGAAATAGGTGGGACATAACTAGAAATAGGCGGGACATAACTAGAAATAGGCAGGACATAACTAGAAATAGGCGGAACATAACTGGAAGAGGTGTGCCATAACTAGAAATAGGCGGGACATAACTAGAAATAGATGTGGCATAACTAGAAATAGGTGGGACATAACTAAAAATAGGCGGGACATATCTAGAAATGGGCGGGGCATAGCTATAAATAGGCGGGACATAACTAGAAATAGGCGGGACATAACTAGAAATAGGCAAGACATAACTAGAAATAGGCGGAACATAACTGGAATAGGTGTGCCATAACTAGAAATAGGCGGGACATAACTAGAAATAGGTGGGACATAACTAAAAATAGGCGGGACATATCTAGAAATGGGCGGTGCATAGCTATAAATAGGCGGGACATAACTAGAAATAGGTGGGACATAAATAGAAATAGGCGAGATATAACTAGAAATAGGCGAGATATAACTAGAAATAGGCGACACATAACTAGAAATATGTGGGACATAACTAGAAATAGGCGAGATATAACTAGAAATAGGCGACACATAACTAGAAATATGTGGGACATAACTAGAAATAGGCGAGATATAACTAGAAATAGGCGACACATAACTAGAAATATGTGGGACATAACTAGAAATAGGCGGGACATAACTAGAAATAGGTGGGACATAAATAGAAATAGGTGTGGCATAACTAGAAATAGGCGGGACATAACTAGAATACGCAGCACATAACTAAAAATAGGCGGGACATAACTAGAAATAGGCATGTCATAGCTAGAAATAGGCGGGACATAACTAGAAATAGGCGTGTCATAGCTATAAATAGGCGGGACATAACTAGAAATAGACGTGGCATAGCTAGAAATAGGCGGAACAAAACTAGAAATAGGCGGGACATAACTAGAAATAGGCATGGCATAACTAGAAATAGGCAGACATAACTAGAAATAGGCGGGACATAGCTAGAAATAGGCACATAACTAGAAATAAGCGGGACATAACTAGAAATAGGCGTGTCATAACTAGAAATAGGTGGGAATAGCTAGAAATAGGCGGGACATAATTAGAATTGGCATGCCATAGCTAGAAATAGGCGGGACATAACTAGAAATAGGCAGGACATAACTAGAAATAGGCGGAACATAACTAGAATAGGTGTGCCATAACTAGAAATAGGCGGGACATAACTAGAAATAGGCTTGTCATAACTAGAAATAGGCGGGACATAACTAAAAATAAGCGGGACAGAACTAGAAATAGGCGTGTCATAGCTAGAAATGGGCGGGACATAACTAGAAATAGGCGGAACATAACTAGAAATAGGGGGGACATAACTAGAAATAGGCTTGTCATAACTAGAAATAGGCGGGACATAACTAGAATAGGCATGCCATAACTAGAAATAGGTGGGACATAACTAGAAATAGGCGGGACATAACTAGAAATAGGCAGGACATAACTAGAAATAGGCGGAACATAACTGGAAGAGGTGTGCCATAACTAGAAATAGGCGGGACATAACTAGAAATAGATGTGGCATAACTAGAAATAGGTGGGACATAACTAAAAATAGGCGGGACATATCTAGAAATGGGCGGGGCATAGCTATAAATAGGCGGGACATAACTAGAAATAGGTGGGACATAAATAGAAATAGGCGAGATATAACTAGAAATAGGCGACACATAACTGGAAATAGGCGAGATATAACTAGAAATAGGCGACACATAACTAGAAATATGTGGGACATAACTAGAAATAGGCGAGATATAACTAGAAATAGGCGACACATAACTAGAAATATGTGGGACATAACTAGAAATAGGCGGGACATAACTAGAAATAGGTGGGACATAAATAGAAATAGGTGTGGCATAGCTAGAAATAGGCGGGACATAACTAGAATAGGCGGGACATAACTAGAATAGGCAGCACATAACTAAAAATAGGCGGGACATAACTAGAAATAGGCATGTCATAGCTTGAAATAGGCGGGACATAACTAGAAATAGGCGTGTCATAGCTATAAATAGGCGGGACATAACTAGAAATAGACGTGGCATAGCTAGAAATAGGCGGAACAAAACTAGAAATAGGCGGGACATAACTAGAAATAGGCATGGCATAACTAGAAATAGGCAGACATAACTAGAAATAGGCGGGACATAGCTAGAAATAGGCGGGACATAACTAGAAATAAGCGGGACATAACTAGAAATAGGTGGGAATAGCTAGAAATAGGCGGGACATAACTAGAAATAGGCGGGACATAATTAGAATTGGCATGCCATAGCTAGAAATAGGCGGGACATAACTAGAAATAGGCAGGACATAACTAGAAATAGGCGGAACATAACTAGAATAGGTGTGCCATAACTAGAAATAGGCGGGACATAACTAGAAATAGGCTTGTTATAACTAGAAATAGGCGGGACATAACTAAAAATAAGCGGGACATAGCTAGAAATGGGCGGGACATAACTAGAAATAGGCGGGACATAACTAGAAATAGGCTTGTCATAACTAGAAATAGGCGGGACATAACTAAAAATAGGCGGGACATAACTAGAAATAGGCATGGCATAACTAGAAATAGGCAGACATAACTAGAAATAGGCGGGACATAGCTAGAAATAGGCACATAACTAGAAATAAGCGGGACATAACTAGAAATAGGCGTGTCATAACTAGAAATAGGTGGGAATAGCTAGAAATAGGCGGGACATAATTAGAATTGGCATGCCATAGCTAGAAATAGGCGGGACATAACTAGAAATAGGCAGGACATAACTAGAAATAGGCGGAACATAACTAGAATAGGTGTGCCATAACTAGAAATAGGCGGGACATAACTAGAAATAGGCTTGTCATAACTAGAAATAGGCGGGACATAACTAAAAATAAGCGGGACAGAACTAGAAATAGGCGTGTCATAGCTAGAAATGGGCGGGACATAACTAGAAATAGGCGGAACATAACTAGAAATAGGGGGGACATAACTAGAAATAGGCTTGTCATAACTAGAAATAGGCGGGACATAACTAGAATAGGCATGCCATAACTAGAAATAGGTGGGACATAACTAGAAATAGGCGGGACATAACTAGAAATAGGCGGGACATAACTAGAAATAGGCAGGACATAACTAGAAATAGGCGGAACATAACTGGAAGAGGTGTGCCATAACTAGAAATAGGCGGGACATAACTAGAAATAGATGTGGCATAACTAGAAATAGGTGGGACATAACTAAAAATAGGCGGGACATATCTAGAAATGGGCGGGGCATAGCTATAAATAGGCGGGACATAACTAGAAATAGGTGGGACATAAATAGAAATAGGCGAGATATAACTAGAAATAGGCGACACATAACTGGAAATAGGCGAGATATAACTAGAAATAGGCGACACATAACTAGAAATATGTGGGACATAACTAGAAATAGGCGAGATATAACTAGAAATAGGCGACACATAACTAGAAATATGTGGGACATAACTAGAAATAGGCGGGACATAACTAGAAATAGGTGGGACATAAATAGAAATAGGTGTGGCATAGCTAGAAATAGGCGGGACATAACTAGAATAGGCAGCACATAACTAAAAATAGGCGGGACATAACTAGAAATAGGCATGTCATAGCTTGAAATAGGCGGGACATAACTAGAAATAGGCGTGTCATAGCTATAAATAGGCGGGACATAACTAGAAATAGACGTGGCATAGCTAGAAATAGGCGGAACAAAACTAGAAATAGGCGGGACATAACTAGAAATAGGCATGGCATAACTAGAAATAGGCAGACATAACTAGAAATAGGCGGGACATAGCTAGAAATAGGCGGGACATAACTAGAAATAAGCGGGACATAACTAGAAATAGGTGGGAATAGCTAGAAATAGGCGGGACATAACTAGAAATAGGCGGGACATAATTAGAATTGGCATGCCATAGCTAGAAATAGGCGGGACATAACTAGAAATAGGCAGGACATAACTAGAAATAGGCGGAACATAACTAGAATAGGTGTGCCATAACTAGAAATAGGCGGGACATAACTAGAAATAGGCTTGTTATAACTAGAAATAGGCGGGACATAACTAAAAATAAGCGGGACATAGCTAGAAATGGGCGGGACATAACTAGAAATAGGCGGGACATAACTAGAAATAGGCTTGTCATAACTAGAAATAGGCGGGACATAACTAAAAATAGGCGGGACATAACTAGAAATAGGCGTGTCATGGCTAGAAATAGGGGGAACATAACTAGAAATAGGTGGAACATAACTATAAATAGGCGTGTCATGGCTAGAAATAGGCGGAACATAACTAGAAATACGCAGAACATAACTGGAAATAGGCATGGCATAACTAGAAATAGGCGGGACATAGCTAGAAATAGGCGTGCCATTACTAGAAATAGGCGGGACATAACTAGAAATAGGCGTGGCATAACTAGAAATAGGCGTGGCATAACTAGAAATAGGCAGAACATAACTAGAAATAGGCGGGACATAACTAAAAATAGGCGGGACATAACTAGAAATAGGCGTGGCATAACAAGAAATAGGCGAGATATAACTAGAAATAGACGACACATAACTAGACATATGTGGGACATAACTAGAAATAGGTGGGACATAACTAGAAATAGGCGTGGCATAAATAGAAACAGGCGGCACATAACTAGAATAGGAGGCACATAACTAGAATAGGAGGCACATAACTAAAAGTAGGCGGAACATAACTAGAAATAGGCGGGACATAACTAGAAATAGGCATGGCATAACTAGAAATAGGCGTGGCATAGATAGAAATAGGCGAAACATAACTAGAAATAGGCGTGCCATAACTAGAAATAGGCGGGACATAACTAGAAATAGGCTTGTCATAACTAGAAATAGGCAGGACATAACTAGAAATAGGCGTGGCATAGATAGAAATAGGCGAAACATAACTAGAAATAGGCGGACATAACTAGAAATAGGTGGGACATAGCTAGAAATAGGCGGGACATAACTAGAAATAGGCTTGTCATAACTAGAAATAGGCGGGACATAACTAGAAATAGGCTTGTCATAACTAGAAATAGGCGGGACATAACTAGAAATGGGCGGGGCACAGCTAGAAATAGGTGGGACATAACTAGAAATGGGTGGGGCATAACTAAAAATAGGCGTGGCATAACTAGAAATAGGCGACACATAACTAGAAATAGATGGGACATAACTAGAAATGGGCGGGGCAAAACTAGAAATAGGCAGGACATAGCTAGAAGGAGGCGGGACATAACTAGAAATGGGTGCGACATAACTAGACATGGCTAGGGCATAGCTAGAAATGGGCGGGGCATAGCTTGAAATAGGCGTGACATAACTGGAAATGAATGCTCCCTTTATTGACAGGTACGCATAGGAGCCGAAAACAACCATGGCCAACACTAGTCTACACGAAGCCTTATCCAGAGAACTCAAATGCATTGTAGCATCAGCCACCAATGTACTAGGATCTGTCAAGAATCGTAGCAGATCTGGACGCGACATGTCAGATAAAGCTGCACAAACAGCAGAAGGTATTACATCCACATCTATCAAAGTTGACAAAGCAAAGACCGCAACGCAATGCCATACTTCAACGGATCCGCGAACGATTGAAAGAATGTGTCGCCATACAAGCAGACTCTTTGGCTGATGGCAACACAGCCACAGAGGAATGTCACAAAATGCTTAGGGCAGTCTGCGAATGGAGGAATCCAGTTTTAGCCATGACCCGTCCATCTCTAGCTAAGGTCCATCCACACTTCGCCCGTGTTGGGATCGATCGATCACTGCACTCCCCGACTATCAGTTTCCAGAAACCTATACATGTAAGCTGTTGAATATTTTGAAACTAATTTGACTGGGGCGCTGTTGCTGCTTATAGCATGTTTATTAAATAGTAGACATACAATTCGTACAAGCTGACGGACTATTAACCGTTTAAGACTAACTAAATCGAATCATTCATAACGTAATTGATTATGGCGTCAGCCTACACGTCACGTAGTTGATTATGACGTCATATGATTGATGGATAAACTGTATTCATCCATTGTTGATTTAGCACCATCGCCTTCATCAGAAACGATCAGGGTAAGGGAGATCTGATCAGAGAATGGTTTACAGCCCGAACTACGGATCCAGGCGATGGGCCAGTACACCATATGGTAGGTCACTCGGGGCGTTAGGAAATGGACTACATCTCGACTCCACAGCATCAGTAATAAACTGTCTATATATGCATCATCAACAACAACAACAACAACAACACTGTTAACCAAGGTACCGTTATCACGCTGGCTAATCGTAAAATGGCACCTACTCCATCAACAAACCAGCAGCCTATCGTGCTCCTCAATGGCATCTGTGAATTCCGGTCCAATGTGACTTTGCACTGCATCTGGGAATAGATGGACTGTTTCACTGAAGCTGTCTTAAATGAGTCTGCTGATGAAAGGCATTGCGTGAAGAAACAGCGGATGCTTGTGTGAGTGGTCATGTCCATTCACTGCGAGTTTTACATCATGGGGATTGACATATCACGGCCCTTTGTCAGCAGCAAACTTTCAAATCCACAAATGTACTACACCAAACCGGATGTAATGACGGTGGGCTGTGACGACGATTATTAAGATAAAAAAGATTAGAGGTGGTAGCTTTTGTAGACTAACTATTTATTTTGACATGCTTTCGCACATAAATGTGCTTCATCCGATGAAGCACATTTATGTGCGAAAGTTTGTCAAAATAAATAGTTAGTCTACAAAATGTATCACATCTAATCTCTTTTATCTTATCAAGACTAACTTTCTCTCTCTCTCTCTCTCTCTCTCTCTCTCTCTCTCTCTCTCTCTCTCTCTTTCTCTAATTGGCAGATACCAAGCTGAATGTACGAGTAAGAAATGTGCGGTCTGTAGAGTTCGAGACCTAAAAGTGGTTCTCGATAAGGACATGACTTCTCTGGTGCTGCTTACACGCTACATCGTTGAAGCCCTGCCATATGCGCGCAAACACTCTATGAGACCAAACCTTCAGTATCCACACTGGGCTGACACTTAGTGATGGAGTAAGTAGATTGTCGCTATAGACGGGGAAATGAAACCTCTCTCCATGCAGATGTAAAACAGCTACGGCATGAATGAGAATCCTACATGAACAAAGGCAAGACCGAGTTCATCCATGTACACTGTACACTGCAGCTCATAAATAATTTAACAGGTTTCCAAAATCTACCTGCCTGCCTACCTATCTACCTACGTACATATACCTACATCTATCTATCTATCTGCCCATCAGTTCATCCACACATTTGTCTAAGCATCCATTCAGCAGTTCATCCGTCAAGACGTACTTCTGTCAGTTCAGCAGTCCTTCCATCCATTCATCTGTTCTAGAGGTGCCCATTTCTAGCTAAGCTCTGTCCACCTTATACGCGCATTTGACTAAATTCTACCACATTTACACCTGAATTCCTATTCGAAAAAGACATACGCATCAGACATTTAATGTAGAAAATTTGCCACCTATGTCATTTGATTGCGACATCAGATAACACGACTATGTCGTCAGCTACTGGAGTGACAGATCACATCCCTCCATTGGCTCGTGAAGTTTACCTGCCAAATGTGTATGTGCCGTGTGTGCATGCTTGTTTGCGTGCGTGCGTGCGTGCGTGCGTGCGTGAGTGAGTGCGTGCATGCGTGGCTACATCCACATGGGAGTGGGGCGTGGGTCAAAATGTCAAGCAATTGATTATAATGCAATTTCTCCGATATTGTTGAACAGAGTTCAATCAAATTTGCTATGTGAATTATCCATATGATTCCGGAGTGCAGACGTCATTTACATTTGGCTTCACCCCAGGGAGTCGGGTGCGGTGTGGCAAAATGTTAAGAAATTGATTGTAATGCAACTCATCTGGAACCATTGACGGATTTGAACCAAATTATGATCAAATAAATCCATCTCGAGTAGCCAGAGTATTGATAAACTATGGAGTAGGGCGAAACATGACATAATAGTACTCGGATATACCCTTAATATATAATGACACTGCAAGGGGTAAAACAATCACATCTTAGCAGAATGTTTGTCATACTATCATTTGTTAATTGTTCTCATGAGAAATTGTTGACCAATCAAAGTGTAATTAACTCCGGGGGAGGCGGAGGCTACAAGAATAAGGCCACTATTTGTTGTGTTGAATCAATGTAATCAACAGTATTACATGTGCTAAACTAGTTTGGTACTTTATTTATTAATAACAAAATAAATTACAAAATATAAGCACATGCCAGCTATACAGGACCAGGAGAATGCACTATTATATAACAAACTGTATGCTGCATTTTTTTGGCTGATAACACCCATGGTGATTGTACATTCGGAATCAAGCACTGGCTCTATAATGGATCTTTCTAGCTTAGCTATGCCCCGCCAATCGCTAGCTAAGCTCCACCCGCACCACGTTCGTGTAGCGATCGATCGATCTGTGAACTACCAGACTATCAATTTCCAGAAAACTATACAGGTAAGCAGTTGAATATTTTGAAACTAATTTGACTGGGTGTTGTTGCTGCTTATGGCAGCAACAGCTTCCAGTGAAATTAGTTTCAGAATATTCGGAACAATCATACAATTCGTACAACGTGTCGGACTATTAGGCGTTAAAGATGGGCTAAAATGAATCATTCATGGCGTCATGATTATGACGTCAGCATACACGTCGCATAGTTGATTATGACGTCATATGATTGACTGAGAAAATGGATTCATGAAATGATCCAGCATCCTGGAGTTCTTTACTAAATAAACTTTTCTGAATACGTTTTTGTACCTTTATTACTATGGATGGTACAGTTATCTTAATGGTTATCCCTTAAAATCTCAATGTCCCAATTTCAATACAGCATTATAGGAAGGTTATTGACTGTTTTGAAAACAATTTGGCTGTAGCATGTTCCTCCAATATGCAGCAACAGCATTCAGTAGACTAGTTTCAAAATATCCAACACAATATTCCTTATATCATAGAAAAGGAACGTGGACAAGAATGGTAGAGTCAGAGTTGGACACAATTTGACCAGGTATGAGATTGGCTTGATGGCTCAAGATCAAACTGGGTGGATGAGCTTCACTGCGGCCTTATGGTCCACCAGTAGTGAACAATATTTGTCAAGCAGACTAGCTAGCATATGTTTGCAAAGCACATCCATTTTTTTAAGCGTCATTCATTGCGCATTTCCTGGCCCCCAATAACTGCAGTAAAGGCAATTGCATAAACGGTCAATCAGCATAAAATATGTTCATATTTATCATCCCAACTCAACACAGTCCTACAGAACTGGAAGGGAATATTTTCGATTAAAAACTGGAAGCAGTGGAAATTGATCAGATCTAATGAAACAGAAACGGCAAATGCTATTCTAAAAAGTGGCTATCATTGCTGAGGTGTGTTCTGATGTTAGCCAATGTACTACTTAACTCTAATGATTATGCCATTTCTCCAGAACCTCCGCGTGTTCACTAAGATGAGTTGTGCGAGCAACCACAATGAACAAACAATCTGTCCAGCAGACGCAGCACTGATTGAGATGGCTTACTGTTGCAAGCCAGCAGATAATAATTTCAATGGTCAATAACTGGACCTGCCTAAAATTTTGATAACAATTTGACTGAAAGTTGTTGGTGGCTTAGCCACCAATGACTTTCAGCCAAATTTATTTCAAAATATTCAGCATATTCAGAGTTAACCACCAAGGAAATTGTAGTCTGCTGGAATTGAACAGGCAGACAGTTAAATGACTGATGAACAAATCCATGAATGTAATGGACTATATGATTGAGATCTGAGACAATACTATAAGATGGCATGGATGGTCCAGAATCGTGGTTGCGGGCAGAAGGCATTCCTCAAAATAGTCCTGGTGTCTGTGCATTCTTAGCTGTTACGGCTTCCTGAAAATGCTTTTTACAGTAAAGAACCCCAGCTTCTTGTCCATAGGTCTGTTTACTGAAAATATAATGTGTTTTCTCTTTTAGAATTCAGAAATAGCATCATCAATGACAAAATTGCTGCTGCTGCTGATGATGATGATGATGATGATGATCTGATCCTAACTAGGCTCTATAATGGATCTTTCCATTTTTTGCTATGCCACGCCCATCTCTAGCTAAGCTCCACCCCACACCGCGTTCGTGTTGGGATCGATGGATCTCTGAACTCTGTGACTATCAATTTCCAGAAAACTATACAGGTAAGCTATTGAATATTTTGGGACTAATTATGGCGGCAACAGCGTCCAGTTAAATTAGTTTCAAAATATTCAACAGCCTGTTTATTAAATAGTAGAGACATACAATTCGTACGTGTCAGACAATTAAGAGTTAACCCTTTCACGAACAAGCCGGCCTCTGTTGGGTCTTGAGGAATGTCCATTTGCAGGCCAAGAGAAGTTTATTTTTGAAAATTTACCACTGGAATGACTGGCTCGGTTATCGAGCCCGTCATTCCAGTGGTAAATTTTCAAAAATAAACTTCTCTTGGCCTGCAAATGGACATTCAATAAGTAAATATTAAAATATTTTACAAATTTAGTAATTAATCGGTTAAAGACGGGCCAAATACAATCATTTATGACATAATGAGTATGACGTCATCCTACACGCCGCTTAGCTGATTATGACATCATATGACGTCAGATGATAGATGGATACTCTGGAAAGGTGAATCGAACTATGCTTGGATCATCAAACATCTATTAAAACATTTGCACAGCAGCTGAACACACTATTCTCCCGGAGATCATCTTTCACCTACGATCTTTGGTTGTTAGAATTTAAGCGTAATCAGATAAGCAGTTTTAGATACAGCTCCACAAACACATGCATGCACATACGCATGCATGCTCAGACAGACAGACCCGATTGAAAATCCCTCTTCTCCTTAATCGTTGAAGGTAATTACATCAGGTATTAATTTATGGTTATCAGCTATTCAACTTTTGGTTATTAGACACGTACAAGATACAAGTAAGTACTACCTATCACTCACTCACTCACCCAAACAACTACTCGCTCGCTTGTCTACTTAAACGCTCACTAACCACCCCCCCCCCCACCCCACCCCACCCACACACACGCACGCACGCACGCACACACATTGACTTGCTGGTGGGTGAGCAGGTGTGAGTGGGTAGGCGAGAGGGATGGTGGATGGACGGATAGATATTTGGATGGATTCTAAATGTACTACTCCAGGCCAGTTGCAATGAAGATGAGCTACGACTATTGAGACTACTACTTGCAGACACCAGGTTTGAGAGTACGAGTCAAGTCAGTGGAGTCTGTAGAGTTTGAGAGAGCAGTCGGTTCCCCACAGAGAGACGGTCTATCTATCCACTGTGCTTTTCACCTGTTACCTTGCTGATGCATTGAAATCCGTGCGGGAAAATTCCACAAGACCAAACCCACAGCGCCCATACTGGTATGCCGCTAGAGATGGAATATGCTGACGATGTGGACTTCACAGACGAGGAAAAGAAACCCCTTGACGTTTTTCTCCCAATAGCTGCAAGTGAACTAAAACTTGAGAATCTCTTTATGAATGAATCCAAAACAGAGTTCACCAACTTATACATATCTACAAAGCATGAAACTAAAGAAAATGGCAATCCACTCCGTGGCGGCGAACCAAGGAGGAAAAGTAGAATCCTGGGCTCACTGCTTTGCATTACTGATGACATTGCTGCGCGCTGCGTCATGGGGAACATAGCTCTCCAGTCCTTCTGGAAGCTATGGATTCGTAGATCAAAGACTCCCTTGACAAAAAGACTACGTTTATATAATGCAACCTGCGTATCCTTGATGCTGTATAACTGTAACAGCTGGGCAGCTACAAAGGTAGCTCTATACAAACATGATGCCTGTCACCGCAAACACCTACGCACCATCACTGGACACCGATAGCCAGACAGCATAATTTCTAAAGATGCACCATGCAAGATGTGTAATACATCGCCGCTGTCTGTAAAAGTCGCCCAGCAAAGATGGACGCCAGAAGAGACACGATCACAGGTGACCAAGAAAGCGGGACTCGGTACACTCAAATCAAGAATGGACGTGAGGAAGCTCAGGATTTCGGCTGAGGACATGACACGGTGGTCAAAGGCGAAAAAGGGCTGATTGCAGCTGCACTACTAATACAGTAATCATACATACATGGATGGACGAACGCTCGCTTAAGCAAATACCTACTCACGCTTCCAGTCAGTCTCCCACCCACCCGCCGGCCCACCCACTCACTCACTCACTCACTCACCCACTCACTCACTCACCCACCCACCCACCCACCCACTCACTCACTCACTCACTCACTCACTCACTGGCTGGCTGACGAGCATGCGGGCGAGTGGGTTGACAGATGGATGAACGGTGTGTGCGTTTGCTCGCTCGCTCGCTCACTCACTCACTCACGCACTCACTCAAACACCTACTCGCTCGCTTGCCTATCCATCCACTCACTAATTCACTCGCACACACACGCACACCACACACACATACACGCACGCACGCACCTTAACATTACTTACGTAAGAGACAGTTTACACATGGAACATTTAAAGCAAAGTTTATGGAAGGGAATGTTTCCCGCCTCAACGCGTTCCTGTGCATAGACTGTCTTGTCGCAGATCCCGCACTTTTCACCACCGCCCTGGGGAAACAAACACAACAAAATGTTAGTACTAATCATCACCATCTCGTCATCATCTAGATATCGCCTTCGTATCTATGAGTATCTAGTGTAATAATATGGGGAATTATTTAATTTGTTCAGATCTCAGGTGGTGCTGCTACAACTTCTAGAGATTGGATGAGATTTGTGGTAGATAAATTCATCATTCATGTTCATTTTGAGTTATATTGCTAAACCCTGCTGCTGTCTTGACAGCAACAGCTTTTAGTAAACCATAACTGTCAAAATAATCATCAGTTAGCTCTAAGATGCTGATTTTAGGCCAGCAGGGCTTGTAATATTATATATCAATAGCCTCTGACAATGGACACTAACGTGGATTTATTATTATTATTATTATTATTTTTATTATTATTATTATTATTTTTATTATTATTATTATTATTATTATTATTATCAGAATTGGGGATGCCCTAGTTAATTTCCTTAGCACGTGTGCTTGTCAAAATATGTCCGCGTGACATCAGTGACCTACTTCTCGTTTGACGCATTTTAATGCTTGTAGCATCGCATAAACGCGTAGTAGTGACCACGGAAACATAATTATCAGTTTAGGAATCAATTTAAAACAACCCGGTTCAAATATAGGTATATTTCACCTGTCTTCGCTGTGTTTTTCCACCGCGCGGTTCAGCGGTTCAACTTTCACCGAAGTATTGTTGAGCCGCGACACGACATTCGGAAATTTGCGTTCGTTGATGATAGACGTGTTTTAGATTAGTGTAATTTGCGTCCATTATTGCGTTATTGCGTTTGCGAAAAAATTATAGTGCTTAGTGAGACTAGAGTTTAAGGAACAGTGTTACTTGATAATTCTTTTCTTTAAGCTATTTTAAACATTTTCCGTTTGAGGCTCGTTCGCGTGCATCAAGCACTAGCTTTTCCGCCAGTAAAATCGTTGTTCTTGTCGGCCATTAGGGTTGTCTTGCTCGTTTGTATTTGGCGCCATTTTTCGAAAACAAAGCTTTTTATTTTTACGTTTATTTGCTGTGCTCCCCGAGTCGTAACTACAAGGTATTGTTATTAAATTATTTTAATAAATTTCGTAACCTTAAAATCTGTTTAAACCTTTTTGATCAATTTTCTTTTGGATGTTCGTCTGCGTGCGTTAGAACACTAGATTTTTCGCCACTCAAACAGCCGCATTTGTCGGCCATTTTTTTTTTTTAAATCTTCCTTTCAGTGCTTAGTTGGAATTTTCGCGAATTTTACCGAAGGGGATGACACAGCACTGATATATTGGTAACGGTTACTAGGCATATTCTACCTCCTCTCTCTACACTTCAGCCTTTCACAGCCTACTCTACTCATCTCCTTAACACATTACTCCTACTGCATTCTATCCTATCTCTCATACTGTACCTACTAAATTTTCCTACTACACACTACCCTCTAAACAATCCACACCGTTGGGTAAGTAACATGGAGGAAGCTGACTTCCTCAAGCAGCATCCTGAAGTCACAGCCAACGCGGCGCCAAGTGGTGTCAAAGAAAACGACGAAGTGGCAATGGATGAGTTCACCCAAGAACAGGTGGCCCAGCAGGTGGTAATCCTGGAGAGCAATCTCCAGAACACACCAGGCCCCAAAAGGAAGAGGATGGTCGGGGTGTTAGAGGAGTGGGAGGAAGTGGGAGGAAGGGAAGGCACTCCCAGCAAGAGGTCTCGGGACAAGGGGGCCTCCCCAGTGGGAGGGAGAGACCAAACCACCACGCAGAGCGGGGGTTCCCCGGGTGGTGCGTCCAGTAGGGAAGGGAGGGAAGTGGGACATAAAGGGGGGCAGAGAAATGGTACCCAGGGAAGGAGGGTCAGGGTCAAGGGACTCGCGGGAAATGATTTTGCGGGGTTAACCCGTATGGTAATATATAGGTTGCTGTATGCCATGGTGGGCATGCTGGCAGGCCTAGACAAAAGAGACGGGGCGGTTTTGGTAACCACCACCAGTGAAGGGCAGTTTCAGAAGCTGCTCAAAATCACAACGATAGGCAGCCACGTGGTGTCTATCGAAGAGCACACCACAAAAAACACTGAACCAAAAAAAGCGGTAGGTGTCATATCGGGAGTCCCAAGGGACTTCACGAATGACGATATAAAGGAAGAATTGAACGCCCATGGGGAACGCAAAGTGGAGTGGGTGGGTCGGATTGGCGGAACAGCCAGACCGACCTATGCAGTGAAACTGGTATTCAAGTCAGA
Source organism: Chaetoderma sp. LZ-2023a (assembly GCA_034401795.1). NCBI lineage: Eukaryota > Metazoa > Mollusca > Caudofoveata > Chaetodermatida > Chaetodermatidae > Chaetoderma > Chaetoderma sp. LZ-2023a. Next base: position 41,289,139 of record CM067362.1, on the reverse strand, counting down.
CGAACTGCCAAGTAAGGTAAAACTGGGATGGATGAGCTTCAAAGTCAAGCCATACATCCCAGAGCCCGTCAGATGCTTTAGATGCCACCTGCTGGGTCACGTGGCAAAGCACTGTAGATCAAAAGCCAGCGCATGCGTAAACTGTGGAGGAAACCACAAACGTGAGGACTGCCAGCAGACCCCCCACTGTAGAAACTGCAAGGGGCTCCACAGTGCTGCATATCGCGGATGTCCGGCTTTGCAAAAAGCCAAGGACATCCTCAAGGTCAAATCGACAGATCAGGTCTCATACGGGGAGGCAAAGAAGAAGGTTACCCAGCAAATAAGCAGGGGAACCGAACAGCCAACTGGAATACCAGCACCTGGACCAGCCATACCTCTGGAAAGAACAGCATGGCAGAAAAGGGCTGAATCCGTAAGGAGGAAGCTGGCCACCCCCAGGAGGGACTGCTCAGTACCGAGACAGCATGAAAGAGGGGAGGAGGCTCCTACTGAGCCACCTACAATAGAGACGGCCACGCCCACCCTCCCGCTTGGGAGTCCGGCCAGAAAAGCCGGCAAACAGGCCAAAAGGCAAACAAAAACACCTAAAAAACCCGCCTGCAAAGGGCTCAAAGTCATAGGCAGGAGCAGGGCCCGAAACCAAAGGGCTGAACCAATCGGCACATTGGAGGTACCTCTAGTGGAAAAACAGGCTATCAAACCTGTGAACCCCACTAGCAGTCCTGGCAGATGCAGTGACCTGCCGGCCGAGACCACCAGAGGGACACCAACGAACGAGGTAAGTCCCACCCCGATGGTTGGAGAGCATAAAATTGTCTTAAATGTACAAACCTTCAGATTGATCATTGAGACGATCATATCATCAGTTTGCACTGACAACGAAGCAGCAAGGAATAAGGTTGATGTGGACGGCCTCGTTGCGAAATTCGTAGAACTTTGCTCCTCTTCGAACTAATCATGGGGGTCAAAATTCTTCAGTGGAACGTTCGAGGCACCCGGTCTAATACCAACCTCGACGAATTGTGGAACACATTCCACAACGAAAATGACCACCCAGACATTATATGTCTACAGGAAACCCGTCTGAAACCCAACCAGGATTTCAAAAGGTACAACTACAATGTCGAAAGACAAGACCGTACCACAGAATCTGCAACCACCCCTAGGGGTGAAGGCGGTGGCGGCATAGCGACCCTCATAAAAAGTAATCTTTCCTACAAAAGGTTGCCACAACGTGAGAGTAGCGTAGAGCACCTTACGATAGAAATAGAAATCAATCACGAAACTATTAATATTGTAAACGTCTATAGTCCCAGGTTGCACTCTTCCTCGGACTACGACAAGCTCCTTGAAGGCCTAGAAGGTGAAACAATACTTCTGGGCGACTTCAACTCCCACCATGCCCTATGGGGTAGCAAAACCACGAACCCCAAAGGCCGAGTATTAGAACAGGTTATTGACAACTACAACCTGTGCCTACTAAATGACCATAGACCCACCAGATATAACTCTAGTGATGGAGAATGGTCGGTCTTGGACCTGTGCCTCATAACACCTGGCCTCCGACCAACCCCCAGCTGGGACATCCAAGACCAGCTCCTCGGCAGCGACCACCTCCCTATCAAAATACAGATAGGAAGCCTACAGAACAAGAACGAGGCGCCACTGCACAGGAACAATTGGAATCTGAAAAAGGCCAACTGGACCGAATACAAGCACATAATGGCCATGGAGCTGGAGACACCGATTACTAGTACCAGCACCGAGGAATATTATGAGCAGTGTATGGGGATTCTCTACAAGGCTGCCAACTCAGCCATCCCCCAATCAAAGCCAGACAATAACCCCAAACACAAACGCGTGCCTTGGTGGAACAGGGAGTGCCAAGAAGCAGTTAAGCTCAAGAAAATAGCCTGGAATAGACTAAAGAGAAACTTCAGCATTGAACGCCTAGTCGAGCACAAGAGACTACAGGCCAAGGTAACAAGAACCATCAAAAAGGCAAAACGCGATCACTGGCGACAATACTGCTCTGAAATCACTTGGTTCACACCCTCGAGCCAAATATGGCGCAAAGCGAAAGCTATTGCCAGCGAAAAAAACAAATCCAAAAACCCCTTACCCACCCTCATAGCAAATGGGGTAAAGCACGCCAACGACAAGGAAAAAGCTGAAGTGCTTGCCACAGTCTTCATTGCAACCAGTAGCAGTGATAACCATGACCATGACTTTGTAGCTACCAAAACAAAGGTTGATGAGCATATCAATCACCTGTTCAGCTCAGGGAAATGCGAAGATCCTAACAACCGAGACATCAACAAAACCTTCAACAGAATGGAGCTTGAGCAAGCCCTTGGCAGAGGCAAAAGCTCCTCACCAGGTGAGGATGGCCTGAAATACGACATGCTTCGTAATATGCCAGAGGAGGGTATACAAATGCTACTCAATCTCTACAACCTTGTATGGAGCTCTGGAAAAATGCCATCAGTTTGGAAAACGGGGATCGTGGTTCCTATCCCAAAACAAGGGAAGGACAAAACTGACCCAAGATCATATCGGCCAATCTCCCTGACGAGCTGTCTATGCAAAGTCATGGAGAGGATGATCAAAAACCGACTAGAACATGAGTTCGAACACAACGGTCTACTCCACCCTTGGCAGAGTGGCTTCAGAAAGGGCAGACGCACTACGGACCACCTAGTCAGACTGACGGAGGAAGCCAAGAAAGCCCTAGATGCCGGAAGAGGAAACACAACAATAGGAGTTTTCCTAGACGTTGAGAAAGCCTTTGATATGATGTGGCGAAACGGAGTCCTAAAAAAACCTCTATGACTTTGGCTACCGTGGCCGCATCCTATTCTGGATACAAGATTTTCTCGATAACAGAAGGATTAGCGTCCGCGTTAATGGGCAAATGTCTAGGGAACAAACATTGGAAAACGGCACCCCGCAGGGTGGCGTAATAAGCCCCCTACTGTTCAATATCATGATGAGTGATCTACCCAAAGACATTGAAAAAGACCATGCACTGGGTCCCAACGCAATAGGCGGGTCTATCTTCGCTGATGACACAGCATTGTGGAACAAATATGCGAAGATAGACCGTGCACGTAAGACCATGCAGAAAGTTCTGGACATAGTCTCACGGTGGTGCAAAAAAAATGGCTTCAAACTGTCTGCGGAAAAAACAGTTCAAATCAATTTTACCAATGTTAAATACATAAACCATGATGCAAATCTGTACCTAAATGGTCAGAAAGTCAAGACATGTGCTGAAGCCAAATTCCTGGGACTAACATTTGACAGAAAGCTCACGTGGAACCCCCACATCAAGAGTCTGAGGGAGAGATGCTTCAAGCAATTAAATCTCCTTCGCTCATTAACAAAGCACACCTGGGGTGCAGACCTGCCGAGCATGCTTATGCTATACCGCGGCCTAATCCTGTCAAGGATAGACTATGGATGCGAAGCATACGCCACAGCGAGAAAGTCACTGTTAGAAACCATTGACACTCTCCAAACAAAATGCCTGCGCATTTGCTGTGGTGCCTCACAGAGTAGCCCTCGAGATGCAATCAACGTAGAGTGTGGAGAAATCCCATTAGATCTGCGAAGAGAGGAACGGCTTCTCAAATTCTGGACATACCTACAAAGCTCTGCACCCACCCACCCTACCAGGGAGGTATGTCTTCCATGCAAGGAGCACCTAAGACACAAGGTACTGCCCAAAATGACCAAAAAGACCAAACCACCAGGCCTGTTAATGACAGAGCTCGTCAGTGCCACTGAACTGGTAAACGTCGAAATAGAAAGCTCAAGGCCGGCTCCTGACCCGCCATGGCTACTTCCGCAGATCAAGGCGCATGACAGCCTATCCTCACAGATAAGCAAGAAAGACCCACCAGCGCTAATCAAGAGCTACGCTCTGGAAAACATTGACAACAGATGGAAGGAGCACAGGAAAATCTATACCGACGCCTCCAAAATGCCCTACTCTGGCGAATGCGGAGCAGGAGTAGTCATAGGCGACCAGGAAGAAGTCCTCAAGTACAAGCTTCCGAATCACCTGTCAATATTCACAGCCGAACGGGTGGCAATTAAAAAGGCTCTAGAATGGATTAAAACAGCAAATCCAGGCAAATACGTTATACTCACAGACTCACTAAGCTCAGTGAAGAGCTTCAAATCTAGCAGCAGCAAGAGCAGGGACAACCTAATCAAGGAAATCCGGCAGCTGTATGCAACTGTGGTGACTGACAACAACACCGTGGACATCGACTGGGTCCCAAGCCATGTTGACATTAAAGGCAATGAACAGGCGGACGAGGCAGCCAAGCAAGCGCTCAAAGATGGAACTATGACCAGCATAGGACTCTCAAAGTCCGAAGCGAACGCCCTGGTCAAAAGCCACATCAACAGCAAATGGCAAAGACAATGGGACGAAAGCACAACCGGCAGATCCCTGTACAGAGTCGTCCCTGCAGTCAAACGCAAATACCAAAACCACATCCCAGGACGCCAAGGCGACATTGTATTACGCCACATCAGAATGGGTCGGATCAGCGTTAACCAGACACGAAAAAAACTCAACCTGTCAGACACAGACCAATGTGAGGCCTGCAAGGAGACTGAAACTCTAGACCACTTCTTCCTACGGTGCACTGAATATGCAGACATTAGAAAGGAACTCATCAATACGCTGAGAAAGGGACACTTCAATCTTGACCCTATAGAAGACATTATAGCGATGCGTGACCGACAGATCAACCACGAATTAATCAAGTTCGTGCTTGCATCGGACAAACACATCACATAATCAGAACACATTCTGATTAGCCCAAGACACCGACCGAGACAACAACTGAGACAACCCTCGTGAGGTGTCAGGTCCGAAACGCAAATCACTCCCCTAGGCGCATGAGGTGTCAGGTCCGAGGGGAATCGCATCACACTTTTTCCCCTAGGCGCATGAGGTGTCAGGTCCGAGGGGAAATACGTGTAAGCGAACGATTTGCTGTGTGCATGACCTATACAGCATGTTATCTCTGATGTCAAAAAAGCAAACACGTGAGACGGCGCAAGAAGCACTCTTCTGCGGCCTCTACGACCCCGGCCTGTCCTGCGGCACTTACTGCCTTCCAATCCCCGGCCTCTACTGCGGCATTTAGTGCCTTCCCACCATCGACCTCTACGGCTATTGTGGCATTTACTGCCACCCCACCACCGACCCCTGGTCACTGCAGCATTTACTGCCTCACCACCCTCGTGAGGTGTCAGGTTCGAGGAGAAACGCAGATCACTTCCCCTAGGCGCATGAGGTGTCAGGTCCGAGGGGAACCGCATCACACTTTTTCCCCTAGGCGCATGAGGTGTCAGGTCCGAGGGGAAATATGTGTAAGCGAATGATTTGCTGTGTTGCAAGGCCTATATAGTATGTTATCTGTGATGTCATTCTATGAATGTTACTAAATTCTTGAAAACCTTTTATCTGGCTTGACTATTCCACTTAAGGATCGTGACATTGTCATGAATTGATGACCCAGAGTATGTGAGTACATGCCCCAAAACACCTGTCCACACTGTCTGTTTTCTCCTTCTTTCTCTTTCAGCATTGTTCCCCTCCTTTTCTTTCAGAGCCAGAGCTGAAGCTGGAGCTAAAATGCAGCAACGAAAACAACAAGGACAGACGGGCAGAAAGACAGATGGAGGACTGGAATGGACAACAGAACAACAGATGGGCCGGCCTGGCGGCGGACCGCGAGGGATATGGACGTGTGTCCATCTCATTCGTGGCCCGTAGGCAGGTATGCTTGTCTGTCGAACAGACTGACAGACCAATCAACAAATGGACAGACTGACGGACAACTCTGGGCACAGCAAGCTGCTGGAGTACGCTTAAGCAATGTACTTGGCCCCACTTGCTCAGTCTTCTCGGATGGGACTTTAAACTGAGGTCCCGTCATACAGTGCCCATCACTGTGTGAACGTGAGCTAGGGTTAGGTAGGCAAGACATTTCGGCATAGTCAAAGTAAACCGGATGCTGAATGGATCCCTCCTCGGATGGAACCACGCAACATACGGATTACAAAACCAAATTGCTAGAATTAGAATCTTTCGGAATTTTCGAGGGGACTATGGAGGGATGTAACCCGGATGACTGATCGAGTTCGTCCTCGGACGGACACAGTCACCATACGGGCTACCTAACCAATCAAAATCAAACAAGTGCGCGCTGGTGCCTGCTCGGATGATGGCCAGAAGACCAAATGGGTCCCAGGACCCGAAAGACCCCACACCCCAACCTCCCCACTCCCCCCAAAGGGGCCGGGAGGTCACCGACCTAAAGCCCCCCCCCTTCGGTGCATCAGGTCATAAGACCGTACGCACCTCCCCCGACCCAACACCTACCCCATCCCTTCCCCACCCCCGTTAGGTCCAGGTTAGGCCATCCCCATTACACACGCCCAAGCATGAGGAGCAACAAAAAAAAGCCATGGAAAAGAACAGCAACATGAGACAAAATCGAGAGACAACGATCAACACACACACACACACACACACAGAGAGACACAAGCTAATGCACAAACCGACGTCACAAGAATTCAACAGAAACCATAAAGGCCAGGCGTGAGTCTAGACCCTAGCATTGGGAACTAGCATATAAACGCCTCAAATATTACAACACACACTGTTGAGCCGCGACCGGAAGTTGTCTCTAGAGCCCGATTTACATAAATATAGGAATAATTTATTCCTGCCGTTCTTCAAATTGCGTCGTTTATCAAATCTCATTTCGCCTAACTTGTCCAATGTAATTCATTCTGTTGTTTATTCTTTGTACTCGTACCGGTAGCACCGGTCAGTTTAATTTCCGGCTTCCCAAACACTTTAAATAGAGCGCATTTTCATTGGTTCTGGGTGGGGCTTACAGGCGTGAGTCTAGACCCTAGCATTGGGAACTAGCATATAAACGCCTTAAATATTACAACACACACACGCACTCAGCACGCACGCACGCACGCACGCACGCACACACACACACACACTGGTTCTGGGTCACTTGACAAGACCACGCAAATAGGCAGCAGCAGGGCCACCTATGAGACTAGGCGCAGGCATGCACGGTAAATGAGGACTTCCACCTCCAGTTCTGAGAAGCATGCTGATGGCATGCATTATACCAGTGCAGGCATATGGTCTGGAGGTGGTACTACCAAATAAGAAAGCCATCGAGTTTCTAGAGAAAGAATTCAGAGGCATTCTCAACAAACTGCTTACTCTCCCTACCACGGTTGCATCTGTTGCCTGCAATGCATTACTTGGAATCCGTCCAGTGGAGGCCATCATAGATGCCACGATACTAGCGCTAACCCGTCGCTATGAGAACACAGCTGAATATGAGAAGCTATCGAGACAACTAATCCTCAAAGGGTTTAATGGTGACAGTTGGATCTGCACGGCAAGAGTATTATTATCCAAATATACCCTTCCTTTGGCTCATGCTATCATGGATAATCAACCTTCGAAGAATTCATGGAAAACAACAGTGGCCACCGCCATTGACAGATACTGGTTAGATCAACTAAAGAATCAGCTTGACCTATACCCATCTATGAGATTATCCACCGACAAGGTGACGTTAAAAATCCGCATCCTGTAATAGCCTCGATTAGTAACAGCCCTAGAGGTATCTACAGAGCAGTTGTGAAGAACTGGATGGTAACCGGCACATTTCGGCTGCAGACCAGTAAAAGATGGAATCAGGGCCCTATGCCTGACCAAAGATGTCTGTTATGTCTGAAGGAAGATGAGACCATTGGACACTTCATGCTGAGATGCTCTGCTAGCGAGTCAGTGAGACAACCTATACTGAATCAAATAATGGATGAAGTTAGAATTCATGTACAGAATTCAGATTCAGAACTACAGTTAACCATTCACCAAGATGATATCACATTGTGCAGCTTTCTTCTGGATGTAAGTCAAGTAGGATTGTCGACTGAAGCAAGTGACACAAATTCAAATTGAATTCCACACTCGGAGACTTTGCTATGCACTTTACCAGTTTCGTGAAAAGACACTGACACGATTACATGCAAACGTGAAAAGACACTGACACGATTACATGCAAACAAGAAAACGGGACTATACGAGAACAGAGAGAGTCAATGAAGATAAAACTAGCCAATACTCCTCAACTATAATACGTAAAGAAAATAGGTTTTTACAACCATTCTCACCAAATGTCAGGGATATACATCGTCAAGACAAGACAAGGATACGTCATAACGACAACAACTCGACTCGATCCTTGTCTGATCGGTTCCCGGTCTAACACGTTATCAACTTATTGTCGTCTGTCTCCGAATCGGTAAGGGCGATAATGAAAGAATTCGTGATCAGATAGCCGTTTCGGCTTAGATCTGGATTCCTAATTGGAAACTTGACCCTAGTTGGATAGAGAAACATGTTTTCTCGGGATTGATTATAAGGGTAGCAATTAATAAGAGGGAATCAAACAGACTGACTCAATTTTAAAGGAGATGATTTATCTAGGTTTTAGCGTTAGGCCTATGCCTATGGAAACAGCAATATTACTTGGATACGTGACATAGATTTACCGTCACGACATTTGGTCAATATAATGTAACATATTTTTGCACAGCTGTGCAGTCATGGATCTGACAAATTCTTTTCAAATGCTGTTGCTACACAAAATAATATCTTCTTGAGTTCTAACTTATTCTTTTGACATGTTATCTGGATGCATGTATATCCACTCTCAGAGACACCAAGCGTCTCTGGCGTTTCCCCTTTAGACTCATATGCCGAACCTGAAGGATGAGTGTGGAGTTTTAATTATTTCTTCATCCATCATTTCATTTAATTATTATGCTTATACAAGCGTGCCTTGTTACTGGATACAAATGCACCATGGACCGGGTGCTTGAACATAAAATGGATAATTGATGCACATAGCTTTAACGTCTCTCTCTCTCTCTCTCTCTCTCTCTCTCTCTCTCTCTCTCTCTCTCTCTCTCTCTAGCAGCACTGAATTTCCCAACCAGCATACCATATTCGGACTCATCCTACTCTCCACCACCATAAAGGGACACGCTCGTCAATTTAGAGTGGCAGGGTTGTTACAGATTGTTGGTGCAGTAACCAGGATATGAGTAAAACAAAAGGGGAATTGGATCCCATTATTACCAGTGGGTATTGAATTGGCGGATATACATTCACATAAGTAAAAAGTTGCATTATGGATAACCGAAATATATGGGACACTTTGAGTGGATGGGTTACCAGTCCATTCAAAAATAGAATAACTTCCATAATGCTATTCCACCATACCATGGGGAAGATGGGCAGGGTTAAGGACAGAATGCCCAATCTGGATATGAGGATGAGGAAGACAATGAGCCCATAACTGACCAACAAAGCATTTCAGATATGCATGCAGCACCAATGGCTGTTTCTGGATTAAACCAGGGAAACATCCAAGGGGGCCTTTACATAGGTAACAGTGGGATCCAAGCAATGGAAGATTCCATTGCCCAAAGAATCATCCATGATGTTAGGGGTAATCAAAGGGTATTTCAACCAAATACTCACCCTACAACACACATGTCTGATAGGTCCACATTCACCTAGGGAAATCTTAGGAATGATGGCCAGGCTAGGAATGCAGAACCTCCAATACACAGACAGTTTCATACTGGCTATGATAACCATTATCCAGGACATAGTGATAATTTTAACGCCTACCATGACTATGAGGCTACTGGAGACCATCAATATACCAGAAGCCCTGGGTCATATGGGATTAATTCTAGTAACCATGGTTACCAGGGAGTGCCTAAACCATATTCATCTTATCCTAGCTATAGAATGACTGAAGATGGTAGATTTTCGCACAATAATCTTGGACCAGTGAATAATGTTAATAATAACGTGCCAGGGTTAATGAATAATTGCTATGGACAGACCTACAATAGAGGTACACCAGCTAATGGGACGTAGACCGGATATGCATATAACGCACTACCAGATAATCCACCTCAGCGGATAGATAATGTATATTCAGAGTCAGTCTAGGATGAATGAGAGATCCTCACCAAACTGTGGACAAATGGGAAGGAGAAAACAAAAAAGACACCCCCACCTCTGATGGTGAATCTGTAGAATAGCTGGATTATCAGCGACAATTTGAAACAGTGTCTGTAGGGAATAACTGGGATATAACAGAAAAAGCTATGCAGCTTGCTATGAGCTTAAAAGGATCAGCTCGTAAAGTATTGGGTGATCTACCAATAGAGGTAGTCAACAATTATGAACAATTGGTAGCAAAATTGACCAGAAGATTCAACCCAGCTGAAACTGAAACTGGTGTTAAAGTGTAAACGTATTTCAAATTTAAAACTGAAATCCAAGATAATGAAAATAATGCTTAGAAGTAATGGAATAACTGACAATCATCAAATAAAATTATAAAGAATTCGTCATAATTGTATGCAATCGAAACTTGTTATTATTAAAGGAACAGTTCCATTTGGAGCAACGAGCATCGACGAGATATTGTTTGAGTTGCACAGCATTTGGAGGCAAACGCTATCTACGAAGCTAGAGACAGGTTTGATTTACTTTGAAGCGATTAGATCATGTAATTAACTAAAGAGTTTCATCAGTGATGAAGTCTTTAGATAATTACATGATATACTCGCTTCACAGAATAAAAGTAAACATCACAAATGAATATGTTAAGACCTGACTAACCTATGATCGCAAAACCACACAACTTACGGCCCAAAAGTAATTAGTAATTATTTATTTGACCGCTATGTTAAGTGAAGAAGTTCCTAAGCAAGTGCTTCTTTAGTGGGACTTAATAGCCCATAAAATGACCTTCGAACTTTTGATGAGGCAAATCTTTTGATCATTGGGGAAAAGTATATTTTCTGAACAAAATCACGCTCTATACACATCAGACTCAGTGCATTTAGACGTTCTTGACGCATTGTTGTTCTTTTCTCATTTTTTATATAAGCAAGTCTAGAAAGCGATCGTTCTCCCTCACACACAGAACATGGCATTGTCAGATAAATCATGAAAGCAACTGCAACGTTGGGGAAACATTTTCCCGACAAAATTCCTTTCATGATATTCATGACCTTCAAGGCGCACTGGGCATCATTTTCATTTAGGCCACTGACTTCATTCATCACATATTTGTGGAAATTAATCAATTCGTTTTCAAACTCTTCTTCTATGTCGTTTTTATATTTCTCAATTAGTTTTCTGAATGATTCTCTTTTGACTTCCAGGTTTTTATTTTTGTAATCGAAAAGGAAAGATAACTCTTTGTGTACACGTTCATGTGCAATAGAGCGCTTCCCCATCTCGGTGATAAGACTGTCGCATATGGCTATGAATGTTTGAGTTTTAAATTTCTCTTGACGAGTAAATGTATGTTCTGATGCAGATGATTCATCAGCTTGCTCCTTATGCTTTATTTTCTGTTTCTGTTCAGCCCGATAATGTGGATCGCTTCCTGACTCATTCTGAATTTTCATTATCAACTGCTTAGCCTGTCCCTCAAAGTGATCGCAGTCATTTCGAATAACCTGAAGACATTCTGTTAAAGACTTCATATGCTCTACTACACTCTTTAGAACTAGTCCCTCGGTTTGCAAAAGCAGGTTAACCCTGTGCATGCGTTCCAGAATATCACCCGGGACACACACAGAAAGACAGATTCCAGTTCACTTAGTTTAGCAGAAATAGTTTTAGCTTCTGCTCGTTTGTCACTGTTCATCACGCAAAGAGTTCAGTGTATTAATTATACCAACATAGTTCACCCTTAGTGCCTTCACCGCGTCGTGCCTTGCAGACCATCTTGTGTCAGATAGTGACTTAACAAGAACCAGTTTGCTACTTTCAGAACAATCGGATTGTGATTTGTCTTTTAATGTATCAGCCAAGTGTTGCTATCAGTATGTAGAGCCTGGCAGAAATGCATACACTTTTTTAACTATTCCAAAGAGTGAAACAGCCTCCACACAAACACTGGCAGCTGTTTGCCCAACAAGATTGAGTGAATGTGCGCTGCAGGGTATATATTCAGTTAAAAGATTGTACTCTCTAATTCTACTCTGCACGCCTTGATATTTCCCTGACATATTAGCAGCGTTATCATAGATCTGACAGCGACAATCTCCAAGATCAAGGCCACAGTCAGATAAATATTATATTGTAACACTGGACAATTCCTTGCCTTATGACAGTATATGGGTATGAATTTGAGGAACCTCTCCAATGCATCTAAATTATCTGGACGAACATACCTCAGAATATAAGTCAGTTGGGCGACATGTTGCAAATCAGGAGAGGATTTACCAAATACCAAAGTATTTAGTTTTCGTTACCTCGTCCAACATTAGCTCCAGTATGTAATCTTCTATTAAACAAATACATTCTTTACAAATGGTTGAGGATAGATAAGATATACGGCCGCGTCCACAATTAGAATATGTCTGACTGTGCCTGGCTATGAATGGCTCATACCTCGCTAACAACTCTTATATACCAAGGTAATTCCCATTTTCCAGGGAGCCGATCATTTGATCGTTCCCTCGTAGCGCAAGCCCGCGTTGGCCCAGGAAGAGAATGACATCAATAATGCGTTCAAGTAAATTCTGCCAGTATTGACATTCATGTTCATAACTCTTGGTGAATGTACTTTCTAAGCACTTCTTCGAGAGAGAGAATTGACCAGGCATGACACGATGTGGTGTGGCAAAGGCTATTTTCATGAGCGTATATTCTAGCGGACACATTTTTCCAGGTGAACATTTTTCCTCTCATTAAACCCAGTAGTAAACCGATCTGAGCATGAGGACAAAGAGGTTGCCGATCCAGAGAATAACTTACAGACTCCACAATATACCATTTTGAGAAGTCGATCTTGTAAAACCTGCACAATCAAAATCAATGTTTTTGGGGAATATGGCCTTTTTGGATGAAATGTTCTACCAGTTCCACGCCTACTGTCCACTCAGCTGGATCATCACTACATATTTCACCACCAGCTTGTTCTTTTGCATCTCGATCTTCTTGAATAACCACACCATCACTTTCCGCCTCACTGGGTGTGGCATTTACATGTTGCACATCATGTTCAGCATTCTCCGTTTCTGCTGGAGCAGACTGTGCAGTTGCTGTGCATGTTGCTGAAGATCGCTTACATGATGATGATGGAACTGGTTCAAACCCTAAACTTGTCAACGGCTTCACTCCTGTGGTAGACGCTTTTGCTTATTTTGCTTGGATTGTCCGCTTATCCGCATCACTCAGATAGGTTCATTTCATTTTGACTATTTGAATAAATCAGATCTGAAAAGAAACCCAGCAAAATAAAGATTAAAGGCATCTGTTAAGATTTATAGTGTATCAGTATATTATACGGTACATTATAAGATCTGTCTATTTAGAACAAGGAACACGATTGCATAAACGGAATTCTTGGAGAAAACTATTAATAATCAAAAATTTAGCCTGATCGGATCAGTAGTCTCTGAGATATCGGTGCGTACAAACAGACAGACGGATACACGCACACGCACACACAGGCACACACAGACAGACCCGATTGCAATACCCTCTTTGTTTCTGGGGCGAGAATAATAAACACACAAGCATAAAAGCAATTTAATCACACGCCCTTCCTTTTCCAGGGTTCCACCGAGAATTTAGCAAAGCCAAATGGCCATCATTATTTGAGACAATTAAACAATGTTATTGCATTTGTCCAGTTGTAATTGTATCATGAATACAGCAATGTCAAGATTCACAATTGCAGCATTGCTTGAGGCCGTATAACACGGGATTGAATGGATATGGGGCATTAAAGGTAGAGTGGACATAACATTATGCATTCGCTCTTACGAAGTTACGAGGAAAATGAAATTCACGAAATGTATAAAATATGTATTGCAAAATAAAACTGTACTGACAGAACGTCAAAACGAAAGCATCAGCAATTAATTAGTTGGTAAAAACGAGAACCGTTTGTCAATACGCAAAGCAAACCCTTACCTACTACCGTCAATAATTATGCCTATTATGGCATCAAACAATATGTGCAAGTTTGATCTTGTATTCTTGTAACCCGACTAAGCCGATTTAAAATCATAGGCCACCTGATCACGACGTCATAATGTATACGTATAGTGCGTCGTTATTACTAATCTATACTATCTAGTAGCCTTGTCATTTGGCAAGCCCATGGCGGCATGACCTCATTCAATTGTCTTTAAATTTAAACAACTGTTGGAGATTTGGAGTAGAAAACTGAATCTTTGATGCATGTTTTTATAGTAATTAATAAACGTAGAATTTTCGCTATTTCATTTTTAGCAAGTCGGAAGAGCCCCCCCCCCCCCCCCCCCGACCTAGTGGGTAATTCGGCACTGATGTCTGATTTCTCCATCATCACAACTTTATGGCAAGCAGGGGGCATGAATGGGCGTTTGCCACTCACTTGTCATAACGTTCTGATGATGGAGGCGGTTGCCGAGTATCAGGGAACAGCTGGTGGGAATTGAGCCACTACTCTCTCACTCCCTGATCTCGATCAACGGTTTCATGTCATGAAGCTTCTAGGGATTTATTTTATGAGTAGGGGATTAGGGGTGGTATTAACTTTTATGTAATTGGACTGAGAGACTGGTGTGCTGTCTGTGGAAGGGTGTGTGCTGTCTGTGGAAGGGAATTGCTAGGGGTTGGCTACAACACCTGGGAATGATGGTTTGCCTAGACAGGCACCAGTTATTGCCATTGAATGGTATCCCTCAGTTGTTGTAACTGCAACTTCAAACTGTTTGTTATTATTGGAAATGTTATTGTCATTGTCATTCAACCTTCGGTTAATTTGACGAAATTAGTTACGTCTGTGATATTTTAGTAGTGTGACCACGTTGGAAAACGATGTCGTTCTAAAATGTTTTAAACTCTGGAGATTGGATTGATGAGTTTTGATCTGTGTTCATTGACATGCTGGGGCCCTAGCTGAAAGTTGATGGGAATGAGCCATCTCTCTCGCAAGCTAGAATTGCAACGTGTCAATAAATGGGAGACAGGGGCTGGGACTGGGCATATCCCACTCTCCTACTGTATTCAGCACCCGGTAACAAATCAACATTCTTATAAGTCCACGGTATTCAGATTTTGACATTGTTTTCTATTTTTGGAGTTGCTCTCATTACTGTCTATTCATCATTATATTCTAAGGGGTTTCTTGTAGATTGTATAGTGATAGGTAATTGTAAAATTTATAGGGATATAGAGTCACCTGGGAACGTGGAAGTTTTACGAATTTTTATACCTACCATCCTGTAAGTCCCAATTATGGCACGGATTCTTGTATATTTTGTAGATACTATTTTATACCTAGATTGAAATTGTATATATTGTGATTTTCTCTGTGATAGATGAGCGAGGTTTGTATGCCTTGCTCTGTTGGAATCGCATGGCATTTTTATGACTTTCAACGACTTAGGTTAACGTATTCTATGACCTCATAGGATTACTCTCTTGTCCAAAAGTCAAATTAGTTTCAAAATATTCTACAGTATATCTCTATTTTTCAGCAAATTAGTTCAAAAATATTCTACATAAAATTTTTTTTTATCTTTCAGAAAATTAGTTTAAAATATTCAACAGTACATCTTTTTGTTCTTCAGAATATTCCATATTCAATGATGTGTTTATGTTAAATACCTGAAATACCTGTTTATAAAATATTTTTCCCATTTACTGTAATCAGAATTTTTATATGACTTCCATGACATGTATGACGAAGATCTGGCAGTTTTTTTTATTTTTGTATCTTTTCATAAAGACACATGTGATACTAAAAGTAATGGTATCAATGGAGTGCATAGTGTATCCTCTGCTGTAGTGTACCCTCTGTTAGAGTGTATGTTCTGTTAGAGTGTATCCTCCTCTGTTAGAGTGTATTCTCTGCGGTAGTGGATCATCTGTTAGAGTTTATCTTCTGTTAGTGTATCCTCTGCATTGTGGGTCCTCTGTTAGAGTGTATCCTCTTTTATAGTGTATCCTGTTATAGTGTATCGTCTGTTATAGTGTGTCCACTGCGATAGTGGTTCCTCTGTTAGAGTGTATCCCATGTTTTCGTGCATCCTCTGTTAGAGTATGTCCACTGTTAGAGTGCATCATCTGCGATAGTGGATCTTTTGCGATATTGAATCCTCTGTTAGGGCGTATCCTCTGTTATACTGTATCTTCTGTATCTGCCATGGTATATCCTCTGTTAGAGTGTGCGCTCTGTTTGTGCATCATCTTTTAGAGTGCATCCTCTGTTACAGTGTATCCTCTATTAGAGTGTATCCTCTGTTAGAGTGTATCCTCTATTACAGTGTATCTATTACAATGTACCCTCTGTTAAATATTATCCTTTATTAGAGTGCACCCTCTCTTAGAGTGTATCCTCTGTTATAGTGTATCCTATGTTATACATTATCCTCTGCTAGAGTGTACCCTCTCTTAGAGTGTATCCTCTGTTAGAGTGTATCCTCTATTAGAGTGTATCCTCTATTAGAGTGTATCCTCTATTAGAGTGTATCCTCTATTAGAGTGTATCCTCTGTGATAGTTTATCCTCTGGTATAGTGTATCCTCTTGGATAGGGTATCCTCTATTTGAGTGTATCCTCTGTTGGAGCGTACCAAGCGGCACTAGTGTTGTCAGCATTATGCCAATTCTCTTTAGTATGGAGGGTGTGGTAGTGTGTAAGCACGTGAAATCTCTGTATGTGATGGATTGCTATTTAGTACGTGGTGACTACTTACAAGATGTTAGTATTCCTCACATTCCACGAATGAAAATAGAGGAAGTCATTCTTTACTATGCATACACAGATGACGTACTTCAACAAACATACCACCCGTGACCTGTTTCCTCTTGGTCCTATAAACTAGCCATAACGCAGTGATTTCACAGTTAGGTGGTGTGTTTCTGTGGATTTAGGATCGAGAGTTAGCCAGCTGGCATCTCCATCATAAGGAGAGAGAGAGAGAGAGAGAGAGAGAGAGAGAGAGAGAGAGAGAGAGAGCGCTGTAATGAAGTGTACTGTTTGTGTAATGTAGAGAGATGGCCGCCAGCTCAGTGAATCAACGCTCACGCTTTATGAGAATATAAACAAACACCAAGTGTGTCAGGACTAAGAGTGCATCCATGTTTGCCACCAATCATCACTTCCCTGTCCTTGAATCCCCCTATGGGCTGATGTGTCCAGGTATCCAACATTCGGCCAGGCTATCCACCCATTCACTCAACTACCCACCCATACATCTATCAATCACCCCACCCACCCTCCCTCCCCAACCCGTCCTCCATCCATCCATCCAACCCAATTCTTCACCCACCCAATCCCCACCCACCCACCAATCCAAGCACCATCCACTGATTCATCTAAGCATCCATCCATCTATCCCCCTCCCTCCCTCCCTCCATCCACCAAACCACCCACTCAGCCACCCGTAAGCCCGTTCGTCCGTCCATTCTCAATCAATCAATCAATCAATCAATCGATCGAACGTGATTGGGAACGAGTAAGTAAGCGAGCAATATGAAAGTATATGTACTTGGCACTGGTTGACGGTCACGCAGTCAGTCTAGCCTCCGTTCTTGTACAATTACACTACATGTATATATCAAACAAAGAACCATACAAAACTATCTTAAGACATACTTATGATCTATTATTTGTAATTTTGATATCTAAATCCACCCACCCACCATCACATTTACTTTCTATGAGCATTTGACTGACGAACTCGATCAATCCCCGATGCCCTCCAGGTACTAACCTATGATCATCTTTCACCTTTTAAAAGCCATTATTCACCTTACCCTATCTCCAGATGATGATGTGATCCACGTATTAATCATTTAACATATCTTGACAAATTCTTTATGATATAACGAATATTATGTTGAATATTTTGAAACTAATTTGACTGGGAGCTGTTGCTGCCTTTGGCAGCAACAGCCTCCATTCAAATTTTTTTCAAAATATTTAACAGCTTTCCTGTATACGTGTCGTTAAATTGAGATATTGAACCTTCAAGTGTTAAAGGGCTAACCCTGGCACTGTTGCTCACTTACTGACAATCATGTAGGTATTATCATATTTTAATACAAACTGGTTTAGAGTTTGTTTAATACTGTTGAATTACGAATGTTGCTTATTGGGATTAACAATTTGACATTTTGTAAACTGCATTTCTGAAAGCCGTTGCTGATTTGCTGCCTGTGATAATGACAGCAACGTCTTTTAGCGCCGTCGTTATCAAGAATAGACATCAGTCTCAATTTTTCAACTACGGTTATATCAAAAGCACGATGTATGTATGGAGGGCAGTGAGATTGTTAACATCTTTAGAAAGGGCTGAAAAAATGTTACTTCTAACCTATCTGAAGCGGAGGTTTTGTGGAGTTTTTTCGTAGCTAACATAAATGATATATATGATCACTCAGTACTCTTATAAAAAAACGTCTGTGAACAGGGATGTCGACTGTGCGTGTGTACGTGCACGCCACATGCGCCACTCTCACATGAGAATAATCATGTACGTATGATGAAATAATATAAATTGTAGTTAGGATGGGGTGTGGGGGGTGGTGGGGAAGGGAACATTTTTCGATATTTCCAGTAGTATGCATTTTTGTAGCACAATACATCCTTTGACATACGTATATAGCATTCCACCATACTTGAAATAAAGCCAAAGCACTCCCTAGCAATCCCCCCCAATACATCGCCACGAACAAAGATAGACTTTACAATAACATCATTGATATATCGGAGCAGCCAGACCGGCGGAACAACCGATATTTGGACATATTTAACCATTTAGCTACCACAGGCCCATATCGTTGTCATTGACACACATATGACGAGGAGGTGGATGTGTATATTTTGAAAATAGTATTGCTGTATGTTGTTCATAATTCAACACATAAACAACCTAACGTGCTTCTAAACAAATAAAGACCAGAAACATGGTAGTTAATAAGATTTTGAACCCTCTGTAAGAAATGTTCTGTGGAATATTTTGATCATAATTGGATTGGAAGACATTGCTGCCTTAGGCATTTATGTTCAAAATATTCGTGTTCTGAGTTTTTCTGCAACATCTTCCTGCACCGTTATTTTCACATTCTGAATGCGCAGAGCAGCACAAGCTCACGCTTCAGAAGTATACGGGTTAACACGCACACGTTTATTATCATTCATATCTGGCAGGGGTGTGCGTTATTGATGTATGTTCCTTTGCTATTTATGTACACATAATGACACCTGTCTAGAAAGACCACCTAATGAAGACCGGCCATATGGTCCATAAAGAGGGTGGACCCTGAAAGCAGATGGTACCTACGGGCAGGTTGGCTCCGGATACCGAAATACAGTTGGCCCACAAAGACAGGGGGTACGCTATGTGCAGGTTGTCTATGTACAGATATGCGTTGTTTGTTTTGAGTTTTGTGCCCAAATCACTCGGCACTGGCGGAAAACGGAAATAGATAAGGTTGATGCTACAAGCTATAAACAGTTTACTTGTCTTGAGCGCGGGATTAGGACTTCGTTTTTGGGAGTAGACACGTAAACTAATTGTGCAGACCATGAGGGTGTTGGTCTGTCTACACACCACGCCCGCGCAGACGCATGCACGCTATTATTATCTGAGGGAGCGACAGACAGACAGACACCATTTAAACACACATAACGGTGAGGGGTGGGGGGGGGGTGTGTGAGTAAACTGCACACATCTCAAGTTTACTCTGAGAACAGATCACATATATTCATGCTGCGTGGCGGTTTAAGTGTCGCTCAGCAAATAAATCGGGTAACTTACTAAATTATGAACGAGTTACTTCACATTTTCTATTGTATATACGTGCTCATTTGTGAATATATAAATTTGCCACTCCCTTATTACCGGGGTGGGGTGTGGGTGGTGCGCGCGGGGGGTGGGGGGGGGTGTCGGTTAGTTAGCTTATGAAGCCACTTCGTAAACATTAGATATATTAAGTCATGATTCATTTTCGAGAACATTGACTAAATCCGGTTACTATTACGACAGCAGTGACTTTTCCAGGGTGACCAGCTTGTCGTAAATTTTTATCCGGAAAATAAGTTTGGATGAACGAAAGGTCGTGCGGTTTTCCCTTTTCGGACTTTTCTGTCGCCTCCAGTGTGGGCATATGTGAGCATGCAGAAATTCATACAAATCATGAAATTAAACTATAACGTATCAGTTAATATTATCATAAATCTATGTAAATAAATCATATGGCTATTCAAACTAATTGGGTCGACTTGACTATGGTCGAAATTGCACTATATAAAACGAAAACTGGTAACAGATTAATTATTTCAAGAATATCACTAATTCAACCAAAAAAATCCGGATATTTGACATGATATCCGGAAATCCGGAGGCCTGTTAAAAAATCAGCATTTTTCCGGATAAATCCGACTTTCAATCGAAATGCTCTCAAATTATATAACAGATGCTTTATTTAGCTTCCTTCAAATTCTACTCAGATTGGATATTGTTACATTATTCTCTCATAATTCACTGCTTATATGTATAGACAGAAATGAAATGACGTCATAGTAGGTCGACGTAGTATACATGTAGCATTGGCCCCATTCACACACAAAATGTGTACATTACATTATGTCGTCGTCGTTATCGTTGTATGTATTTGCTTGTTGTTGTTGTTGTTGTTGTTGTTGTTGTTGTTGTTGTTGTTGCGTTTATTCTATTTAACTCATTTACAGTGAGCATACACATTTAATTAAATCAGTATTCCTAACGTTAATAGTAGCGATCATCTTGTATTGTGAAGGTCGCTCTAACTGGGTCGTGGAGAGGCTTAGCAGTGAAGGTCGCTCAAATTGGGTCGTGGAGAGGCTGAGCAATGAAGGTCGCTCTAACTGGGTCGTTGAGAGGCGGAGCAGTGAATGTTGTCTAACTTGGTCATGGAGAGGCTGAGCAGTGAAGGTCGCTCTAACTGGGTTGTGGAGAGGCTGAGCATTGAAGGTCGCTCTAACTTGGTCATGGAGAGGCTGAGCAGTGAAGGTCGCTCAAACTGGGTTGTGGAGAGGCTGAGCATTGAAGGTCGCTCTAACTTGGTCATGGAGAGGCTGAGCAGTGAAGGTCGCTCAAACTGAGTCGTGAAGTGGCTGAGCAGTAAGGGTCGCTCTAATTGGGTCGTGGAGAGGCTGAGCAGTGAATGTTGTTCTAACTTGGTTATGGAGAGCTGAGCAGTGAAGGTCGCTCTAATTGGGCCGTGGAGGGGCTGAGCAAACATAGATACAAGCGGCCCAAGGGGCCTGTATCGCTCACCCGGAACATTGGCACCTCAACTAATCTTTATTGCGTTTTACATCAATCAATGACACTTCCAATGACTTTCAGTCAAATGGTGTAGTTTTCGAGATATTGACAACAATCTGTGGACTGCTTTTGCAACGGTGCTATTGAACAATATTTAAGTGAAAATAGAAGACATCGGTGCTAGCAACAGAAATTGATGACATACAGTCAAACTTGTATTAAGACAACACTCGAGTGAGAATCAGAAGTCAGTCTCTTATGGCAGCTGGTTTCTTAACCCTTTAATGGTCAATATTTTTCAGTAAAATTGAAATTTTCAGTATATGTCCATTTGCAGGCCAAGATGTGGTAATTTTTGAAAATTTATCACTGGAATGACTGGCTCGATTATCGAGCCAGTCATTCCAGTGGTAAATTTTCAAACATAGTCATCTTGGCATGCAAATGGACATTCCTCAAGACCACTGCATAGGTAGGTTTTTGGAAAAAAGTATATTTTTTACCATATAAAACATATTTTGTTAAATATCTTGAAATTAATTTGACAGGAAGCCATTGTGCTTTAGGCAGCGATGGCTTCCGCTCAAATTAATTTCAAGATAGTAAACGGTTTTACTGTATGGATGTCTTGAAAATATAGAGAATTCATCACTGAAAGGGTTAATATTGGTGGTCTATGATAGCAGGTTCAGCTGAGCGTATTAGAAACCATCCATTTAACACATGAACATCTGGCTGGATGGCCAAGTTAGGAGCAGGCATGGGTATTGCGATGCTAGAGTTTATTTAGAAATAATTTGACCGAGTCATCGCTGCCTGATGCAGCAACAACCTTCAATGAATCAAACACATTTCAAATATTTTAACAATATAGATGTCAGAGCACATAATGCATATCTTAAATATTTAGGCAGTGGAGGTTAATCTGTTAATTAATTTTTTTATCTACTTTGGCAATAAAATGTCAGGTGATTACTGTGGAAATAAAACTCAATTACACATTAATTAACCGTTTTCCTCAGCTAGCTAAATATCTCAGTTATGTATTGTGTCCTCTGACATCTATAATGTTGAATATTTTGGAATTTATTTATTTAGTTGTTGCTTTCTAAGGCAGCAATGACCTTGTCAAATTATGTTTTTAATAAACTTCAACTCACACTACCTAACACCAAAGAACTAAGCTAACTGTAAACTGAGCTGCCAAACCATTTATCTGATAGTTTCAGAAATGACATGGTTGAAATCAGCATTGCCAAATACCTATACAAAACCAATTTCGGCTTCAAAATCCATCACATAAAAGAATCCAATATGGCCGCCAAACAAGCTACATTTTGATTGGTCGCCGGTGGCCATGTTTGTTTACGTATGAACTTCCCTTGAAACAACTTTAATGGCCCTTAGTCTCTAATCATATCTCCTAAATTTCGCTCCGATCCGTTCAGAGGTTCTGGAGAAGACATTTTCGTGAAAACTAGGTCATCCAAGATGGCCACCAAACGATTTAGCCAATCAATTTCCCCTAAACAAACTTGGTTCAGCTCTTGCGCTGGATGATATTTTATGAGTTTTGAATCATCCCCCAAGTGGTTTCGGAAAAGAGGATTTGTAGAGGTTTCTAAAAATCGCCCAAAAATACAAGACGGCCGCTGATCAAATTGGTCGACCGGCTGCGTTTGAACAAACTTAGATCTTCATGCCCTATGGCTGGGTCCTACCAAATATAATTGAAATCGGCCGAGTGAGTCTTGAGAAGTCGTTTAAAGAAAAAGTTGACGGATGGACGACAGATGATGGACAGACGACGGACGGTCACCACGGCATAAGCTCACTTGACCTTTCAAGTCAGGTGAGCTAATAATACACTGGCTTGGCGTCATTTATGAAGCATAGATAGAATTTAAAATTGTTTAGTTATCTCCCTTTGCGCAAGTGATCTACATTCTACAGTTAAAGGAAAGGATCCGGGAACTAACAAATGCTTTTGAATGATAGCTTTATATAACAATCAACCTATAGCCCCCCCCCCCCCCACCCCTAAAAAACAGAAATAAATCAGAATAATTAGAAAAAGCTGCTAAGCAACATTTATGTCACTCTGGTGGGAATCAATTAGTGACGCAGCTGGACCTGTGTGCTGTGGTGTATGGCGAGCAAATAATTAATACCCCCCCCCCCCCCCCCGCGGCCCCCCCCCCCTTTATAGTGGGTCATATACGCTCAGTTATATTCGCGTTAAGCTGATTAGTCACTACTTCTTGCAGGTAAAATACCGTATAGTTTTAAAAACAATTGGATTGAAAGCCGTTGTTTCCAGAGTCGTGGGTCTACATTCAGTCACACGAATTTCGAAATATTAAGTGGGCATAATATTGCGACTTTGGAAACCAGCAAAGTATTTTGAAATCATTTTGACCGAAACTTGTTACTTCCACCAGAAACAGTGACTTTCAAATATAACGTTTTCAAAAGGATCTATAGTGAATTGGCAGTAGCGAGTTAATCGTTCTACATCTATAGAGAATACAATTCATAACGCTTACAAAACCATATTCAGGTGTGTTTTCGTTATATTCAGGTTAGGCTATACGGTCTACCTGCACACGGCTGACACGTGGTGGAGTGCGAAACACCGGCAACATCATCAATTGGATTCACGTTAAGTGTTCCTAGTTTTAGTAATTGCTTTTTTCTCAAATAATCTCGATTCATTTCCATTTTTTATCGATGGTAGTTTATTTAGTATTATATGAAATTAACAATAAACATCATTTGTTATTTCCCTTTTCCCTTTAATAATTTAGTCACTATCAGTGAGAGGAATGCACTTAAAATGGGCCAACAACTCGCATACACCTAATTACATTCAGGAAGCGGGAAACTAATGTCTGATATAATGCCAGATTGTCCTACACAAGAGATCTCTAATAACCCCACCCAGCCTTTGTCAACAACCTTCAGTCAATTGGATCCACAAAATATGCAATCTACCAGCACCGCCGACCCTAAAGATTATCTGGAAATTGTTTGACACTGTACTGACTATAGCGTTTGTGCATTGGCAAAGTAGGCCCTATATCTAGTCATAAATCATAATACATAATGCCATATATTTATTGTTTGAATTATTTCTATTATCAATATGTATTTCCATATATCAATTATAGATATCTGTATCTTGCCATGTATACATATATGGATATAAGCAATACATAATCTGAAGCTAAAATACAGACTAGACAGTCCTGGATTCACTTAGTGTGGTGGCCATAGCACTGACCGAGCAAGCTGATCTCACCTAGTAGGTGCGAGATCATCTCACTAACCGGTTACTGGGGTGCGGTGTGTGGTGCTAGCTTGGGGTTGTGGTGCTGGCTTAGGGGTGTGGTGTGTGGTGCTGGCTTTGGGTGTGGTGTGTAGTACTTGCTTGGGGGTATGGTGCTGGCTTGGGTAGACTCATTTCTGTTCTGTGTCAAAATAGACTGACAAGTCAGCAGTTGCAGCTTAATTATATATTTCCACAGATTCAGATTCACATGATTATTTTGCGAACGATTTGACTGAAAGTTATTTAAGTTCCTAAATAGTTCTCAAGATAATTCGAATGAACGCGGTTATAGCAGAAACATTTAAGCGAATGTGATATTTTGAGAGCGTGCTAAACCAATGACTGGAGTACATATCGTAAGAAAGGATGACTAACAAGCTGTCAGTTACTAATTGCTGTTCTAGACGCTGACGGTGAAATGAAATTGAAAAACGGAAACAGGTGACTACACGTCGGTATGCGGGATATGCAACTACATAGCGCTCATATAGGTCACGTTATGTCGGATCAATGGATCGATCGATCGATCGATCTCTCTCTCTCTCTCTCTCTCTCTCTCTCTCTCTCTCTCTCTCTCTCTCTCTCTCTCTCTCTCTCTCTCTCTCTATATATATATATATATATATATATATATATATATATATATATATATATATATATATATATAGGCGCGAGATCATCTCACTAACCTGTTACTGGGGTGCGGTGTGTGGTTCTTTATCCAGAATGAAATGTTTTAAACCTGTAACATTTAACCTTTAAAACGTCCATGTCTCAATTTGAAGACCCCGCCATACACGAGAGCTGTTAAATATTTTCAAACTAATTTGACTGTGCCCCCCCCCCCCTGTCAAATTACCAAATTATCTTCAAAACATTCAACCGAATATTAAGTAGGGTATC
Organism: Chaetoderma sp. LZ-2023a; assembly: GCA_034401795.1. NCBI lineage: Eukaryota > Metazoa > Mollusca > Caudofoveata > Chaetodermatida > Chaetodermatidae > Chaetoderma > Chaetoderma sp. LZ-2023a. The sequence continues at coordinate 41,263,474 of CM067362.1, read as the reverse complement.
CGCCAAGTTTAATATAATTTATCGCCTGTGCTGCTCCAAGGGTTAATCGAGACGGAATGGCGAGATATCGTGGATAATTCCCAGTCAATGCAGAGCTTAAACAATCTACAGAATATTTCGATCAACATTTCTTGTTGTTACCTGGTTAAGAAGTAAAGGTTTTGAAAGAAAGCACAAGCTATTTTTAGCTGGACACAGTTCAAAGTGCCTTGTTCGTGTAGATGTTTAACGCGGCTGAAAATCGTTATTTTATAATCGATTAACAAATTTTTATTAAAGAGACAACGTCATGATAAATATACAACAGAGGTCAATACTTTATAGGGAATAAAGAATAAGTAAAATCTCCAATTAAAATGGACCAATATGAGCTATCGTAAAAGCGTGCGTGTGTGAGTGAGTACGTGTGTGCGTACGTTAGCCGTAACCCTTCTGGTGCTGGATTATTATGACAAATAGGACCAACCACACACGGCTGTGGGATATTGTTATAAAGCTGATCTTCGTGAAAATTGTCTTTGAGACATCTTTTCTCACAATCGAGCAATGTTGTGTGACCGTTACAGATACAATTGAAGGTCACAATAGCTGGGTGAATGACATGTATGTTATTCTGAAATTCAGACATTTTGTGATAATACCCCTTTAAGGTATTAATTAGATAGTTCGTTTTTAATTATGACCTGACAATATAAACCTGTTTTGTGTTTTCATAAACATTAAGCGACCACACTAGCGTAAACGTGTATTATTGTGCATATTAACGCAATTGTACATGGCGATTGATGCGAGTGTGTGAACTCAAATGAAAGTAAACATCGCTTGACGTCATTATTGGGCTTCAAATACTCTATAACAGCTCGCCCCTGACGTCTTCGTCGGGCCTCAAATACACCATAACGGCCCGCCTATGACGTCATTGACGATCTCAAATACTCATTAGCGCCCTCCACTATTCGTTCTTCAGAACTCGCCCTACTACCATAGGAGATCGAGAAAAGTATCAGTACGTAGTTAGCATCACCTGTTTAGAACGAAGCCGCCCGTTACACAATCTGGCAAAGCGGAATCCCTGGTAACCGTTTCTATAGAAATCACGTGATCCGTGACAGTATTTTGACAGCTGCAGACGGCGTTTAATTTGATCAGAGAGTTAAAGTTAATTTACGAAATGGATAAGCCGTGCGATGAAATTATCACATTTGATTTAAATTTCGATGTTCCTGGGGTCAGTGTGGATAGTGGTGATGAGGAAAACAATACTAGAAATAGTCAGAACTCGGAACTAAATGATCGTGAACTTGACGATATGGTAACCGAATCTAAATCAAGTAGTACAATACGTTCTATAAACTGGGGTGTGACGAAGTTTCGTGAGTGGTGTGACAAACGAAACAAGGTGATCGATTTAGACAGCATTGACGTCCAGGAGCTGAGCGTGGAATTGCGTAAATTCTACGCCGAAGTGAAAGGCAAGAATGGCCAACGTTAACCCCTAGTGCTTTGACGGGAATTCCTGCAGCGATGCATCGGCATTTAACATCACCGCCCCTGTCTCGTAACATCAACATTATCAATGACAAGGAATTCACGACCGCAAACCAAATGTTCACAGCAAAATGCAAACTGTATTATAAATGTGGCCATCAAAAACCAAAACATAAATCTGCTATAGCTAAAGGTGACATGGACAAACTGTCAGTGTACTTCACACAGTTCAGAACGGTCCTGACAGTGCTACTAGAGTACGCATGGTTCTCTGTGTTACTATTTTGCTCGGCGTGGATGCGAGGGCTGGAGAGTGTTCACTAAGACGTCGTTCGAGGCGAAAACTGATGGCAAGGGGCGGGAATATATCACTTTTGCAGTAACAGAACAAACAAAAAACTACCAAGGTGGACATCGGCAATGTGAACAAGACTATTCTGACCAACGAATGTACGAGTGCTCAGGCAATTTAAACCCGGTCGAAGCATTCAAACTATATGTTAGCACGCTAAATCCAAAATGTGGTGCCCTTTTCCAAACAGCGTATCAAACGTATACTGCCGATGGTGCGTGGTACAAAAATGAACCTATGGGTAAAACATGTTGACACAGATTATGCAACGTATATCTACAAAGACTGGCTTGAGCGAGATCTACACATGTCATTGTGTGCGCGCGTCAACTATAACAACACTGTTTCAAGCTGGCATTGACTGCCGAATGATATGTGGAGTGACAAAGCACAAAAATGAATCCAGTCTAAAACACTCTATCGCTGACATGAGCTCGGAACAAAAAAAGAATTGTTCAGATGTCCTAAGCAGTCCATTTTCACAAAACTCTAACGAGGAAAGCACCTGCTCCATCATGTCCCAGTCAACCGCAACTCAGACCGAAACGCAGGACATCAGAAATATCTTTTCAAATTGCAAAATGGAAAACTGTACCATAAATATTAATTGAATCGGATGCGTAGTATTCCGCATACTATGTTGAGTTTAAAACTTACTTCTCTTATATTATTATTAGACGTTTGCGCGATCAAGAAAAGCAGAATTGGAATTTAATGAGATTGTACTCAGTGATCTCTCTTCTGAAATTGATGATTTTATTCCATTCACTTATTCAGAGGTGATGAAAGCAGTCAAGCGGTTGAACAGTGCCAAGTCCGCTGATGCAGACGGTATCTCGGTTCAGCACCTGAAAGAGGGCGGAGCTGCAGCAATTTATATAGTGACTCTGATTCTCAATGCAATTTGTCACCTAAGAACCATTCCTGCTGTCCTTAAAGTCGGTCTGCTAACATCAGTCTACAAGAAGAAGGGAAGTCCAAACCAAGCCTCCTCATATCGCGTCATAACGGTGACGTAAATGATAAGCAAAACCCTAGAGATGGTGTTAAAGCTTCGCATACAGCAGAAAATACTCAAGTGTCAAAATCATTTACAGTTTGGTTTCACCTCGGGGATATCCCCTATGTATAGTACCCTGCTGCTACAAGAGTGTAGTGCTGAGTCGCGAAACAAAAAGTTCAGTAACTATGTTGCTCTTCTCGATGCCAAATCAGCATTTGACGTGGTGAACCATGCGAGTCTGGTAAATAATTTTTTGCGGGCTACATGGATCCTCATCAGAGACCTCCACATGAATGCTACTACCAGAGTAAAATGGAATGGCCAGCCTTCAGATTATATTCCCTTTATGCAAGGCGTAAGGCAAGGAGGAATACTGTCAACAGACTTGTACAAGCTGTACATCAATGACCTGCTTGACACCTTAGATGACTCAGGACATGGAGCCAGCATTGGAACTGTGCATTGTGCAGCACCGACACGTGAAGACGATATCAGCTTAATAGCAAATAGTGAAAACAACCTGCAGATTCTGTTGAATATTTCTAGTCATTACAGTGTTAACCAATTTTATGAACTCCAGCCAAATAAATGTGTCATTCTCTCTGACTGTAAGAAGGAAAAGACTCCATTCTTCTTAGGCAATGTGGAGGTATCTTCACCAGGCTGTGCATCTCACTTAGGGATACAAAGAAGTGATCAATTTATAAATGCTCGCCCTACAGTAGATGAAAACATCAGGAAAACCAGGCGTGCTATATACTCGCTTATGGGAGCAGGGCTTCACGGAATAAATGGCATAACACCCGTGACATGCATGCATCTGATAGAAGTCTATATCCTTCAAGTTCTGCTACATGGGATTGATGTACTTATTCTCAACAAAACCGAAGTGAGACTCCTTGACAAGTTCTATCATAAGCTGATGTTACAAATCATGGGCCTTCCAGATCGTGTAGCACATCCATCTCCGTATCTTCTGCTTGGCACTCTTCCGATTGAAGCGCGTATACACCTACAGAAGCTAACGCTAGTGAGGAACATGTGTGCAGACCAAGAATCCATACTCTTCTTGGTGGCTCTGAGGCAGACTGCTATGAAAGGATACGAGCAGAATAGCTGGTTTGCTGGCACTCGTAATATACTCGCGAAGTACGATCTCCCTTCTATCCACGTTCTTCTAGATCGTCCACCGGCAAAGGGAGCATGGAAGACTCTTACTAGGAAGCTGGTCAACAGGTTATGGTCAGATGAGCTCAATAGTCAGATACCGCTATACTCATCCTTACAGTATCTGAGTAACTGTTCTATAAACCTTTCATCTGCCCACATAGCAATTGAGTCGGTCACTACTGCTCCAAGCGATATACGCGCATTACCGGTACGGCTGCGCTTGCTGACCAACTGCTATACCCTGCAGTGCAACAGGACTAAATATAGTCGTGGTATGATAAAGCCTGATTTCCCACTATACAACAATGGATCAGAAGACCATCACCACTTCCTGACAGTTTGTCAACCTTTAGCAGTGATTCGGAGCAAGTACCGGGACCTACTACAGCGTAGCATATGCCCGAGGTGTGTTGCGCATACTGAGCATGTCTGGGACGATAACAGCATTCTAACTTCATTCCTTATGAATTCATCGTCACATCTATACATGTCAGATCGCACGTGTCAGTGTGTCTACTCAGTAGAGAAGATAATTCGCCAGTACTGCTTCACGTTGAACAATTTTCGAACACTCCTGACTGCTGAAATGAACAATTTCATTACCGAGAGTGACAGTGGTATATCTGGTATATGTCACACACAACAACAACAACAATAAATAAACTGTAGCATGCACGAGCTGGCCTATTAATATACTTAATACTCCTTTGCGAGGTGCTCCTACTTACAGGAGGGATTTACGTAATGAACTGAACTGATCAACTTTTTTAAACGCTCTTGGTAGCGATCAAAGCCCCGAATGCGAGGAACTCGCGTGGGGCTAATCCGTGAATATGACGTCACCCAGCATCCTACCATAATAACGGTGCAGCACGAGAAAAGTACTCTTTAAATAGATTTCGAATTCTCATTGCATCCTCTCTTGTCCTGTTCCCTACTCTGTTAATATCCGCAAGCCCATCCAGTTGCACACCATCATCTACATCCTGTAATACTGACGCGGTAATTTGGCCTGGTGTTGTTTCCATCTGGAGCATATTGTGTAGCACACACGTGGCTTTAACCATATGGTAATATTTTCGGGATGCACTGCCATCTTTGTGTGGTATACTCGCACTCTGGCCAAAGGAACCAATGTCAATAAGCCCAATAACACAGTCGAAAATGTCCCTTTATAATTATAATAGTGGGATTCAGAGTTCCATGGAGCTTCCCGTCTATTGCACAGAGACAGTGAGGAAAATACATTTATCTGACAAATTTGCTGCAATTACTTTCCAGTCATCACTGTAAATATAAAGAGCAGTCTTCTAATATGACAGTCTATCGGGTACACTCCCGGGGTACAGCTTATTATGTTTGGCAGAACTGTCCTTCAGGAGTAATGTACAGTCCATCAGAATACGCGTGATTTCTTGAATAGGTTTAGCTGCACGTTTTCGTACATGGCGCGGTTGATTTCATTGAGAATTGAGCTCTGACTTCTTCCAGTTCCAGACAGAGGATGAGGACGTTGCTCCACAGTTTCTGGTTCTTTCTTGCATAGAAGGTATAGCGGATCTGTAGCCTCAAGTCCAAACTTGCTCTTTGTGACTGCAAGGTGTATGTGTCTGTTAATAGCTTCAACTTAACAGGAATGCGACTTACTTCTCTTGAGCTCTGGCATAAGCATAAGGTGATCATACCTTCTTGTATGCCAACACACAATTTCTAGCATATAGCTACTGACCCCGTGACCTCAAATGTATCCATTTATAACATTTTATATTATATTTTCAGAGCCATGACACATCCTTTGAGCATCCACAACTGGAAAAAGTAACTATAAATACGAAGGTGAAAATTCCACCCAAGAGGAGGCTACGTGACAGTACGAAGAGAGAGGGAGGAATGGAGAAAGCGTTGACAGAACTAATCCATCAACATAATAAACAAAGCTCTCAACAATATGAAAATGAAACATCAGCCAATGCATGACGATCTATTCTTTCAAAGTTGTGCAGTATTTTCAGTCGCAAATTTCGCAACTCATTTTAATGCAGAAAACCAGCACTTAACGCCAATCCCTATCACACCATTGCCCCAAGCAAATCAGCAAACACCCAAAATATATGTTGCCCAACATCAATTTCAACACACGTACAGCAACAACATTAACAGCACCATGTACATCGGATGTGTTGTCGGCAGTATTCCGGGCACAATTTGAATAAACATGAAATTAAACAAAGTTGCGTATGAAATATAAACGGCTTCGTTATTTTTTATTTTTGTTCGAACTACGGAAAGAAACACTCGGGGATTGCGGAGCACTGCCATTTCTGCTTTAAAAAAATTTAATATCCGAATCCGGATCTTTTCCCTGATCACTATTAAAGTCTGGAAATTTACATTCGTGTATCTGAGAACATCGACCATTGGGTTGAAATGTTAATCAAATCGGATCGACAGTTTCCAAGACATAAATAAATCCGGAAATTGAAATGATTCGTGTCTAGGTTTTTAGGTACAGATTAGATCCAAACCTGGGAATCCTCCTTGCGATACCAACCTTTGTTGCGTTGAAATGTGAGCCAGATTGGATTAACAGACAGACAGACAGACAGGCAGGAAGACAGGCAAGCGCACACACGCATACTTGGTTAAACCGTTCTATATTTAATCGAAAATACTCGTCATCCAATTGCAGTTCTTTATATATAAGCTGTGGATCCACCACCTATGTGTACGTTTTTGCAAGGATTTCTTCTTCATCTGTAATTTTTACAATGACAAAATAATTAACCGCTCTACATCAACAAGAGATATGTCAAGCTTAGAAAAGGTGGGTGCCATCTTTCTCCTTTGATACCGCAAAGAAAATGACGGAATAAGCGTCAAGGTGTCTGCACACCAACGCGATTTTGAACGCGAGAGCGAAAGCGAAAATAATTAAACCCTATTTAATTAGTAATGCAATACACACTAGCGCGAATGCGAGCGCGAACTCAATAGCGCGTTGAGAGCGAAGCGACAGAACTAAACTAATCTTTATTTTTATTTTTCGCGCTCGTAATCGCTCTGACATTCGCGTCGCGTTAGTGTGCAGGCACCTTCACTTACAAACACTAATATGGACTCACACCTCACGATCAGAACTCCCGCGAAAACGCGAGCGCGTACGCGCCTATGGAATTCTAGCTTTAAAGCTGTTGATAGCTACGACAGAAATATCTTATAGGCTTACAGCCCACACAATAATTACAATAATTACAATTTTGGGCACAGCTTCATAAGGGTTAGGATAGAATTTAGAACCATACATACGTACATGTATAAATTTCCATCTTAAGTCATGCTTATTGCGCCAATATTGAACCCTATTATACCCGCAGATCAAACCCATCAGATTCTTAATGGTACTAAATATAATATGTTGAATATTTTGAATCCAATTTGACTGTACGGCGTTTCTGCCTGTGGCATCAGCGACTTCCAGTCAAATTAGATTAAAAATACTCAACAATTTGCCTGTATAGTTACTTTGAAATTGGATACTAAGCGTGATTTTAGCGAGGAGCGGGTTAATCAAATCACCACATACAAACACATCCTTCAATACCTGGCTATCATCAATTATTGATGTTATTAAACCTTGTCATGTCGAACATCTCTCAGATGTGAGGGCCTAGATTTTGAACGTATCTGAATATCAACCCTGCTTAATACAAACTAGAAATATTTTGTTTTCAATCGTTGCTGCATAAGTCAGCAGCAACTTTCAGTTTAAAAACTGTCTTCAGATAGCCAGTATGATTTTAGTTATAACATATTATGTAGCGTAATCGATAAACCGGGCGGAGCAGGGTTACATTCTTGTTTCATTAATCAGGATAGGATATCGCCCGGAGCCGCTGTCAACTCATCAATTTAGTGGTAATAATGATCAAATATTCATGTTGAGAAACGGCTGTAAATTACCGATTAATATGGCTATTAACACACCGCAAACACGCGCGCACGTACGTACGCACATAGGCGCACTCGTAAGTATGTCAGCCGACCTCATCTGATTAAATCATCCAGATAGAGACCATTAATTGTTTATGTATCCTTGTATCACCAGCTGATAATGAGTTAGGCAAACAGCCAATGTCTATCAGCCTACCTGGTTACGTCATGACATCGAGCCTCGGAACCACCTGTCATAAAGAACCACCATCTATAGACAGTATACAACCACTACCTACAATGCATCGCGTACAGTACGGCTCGTAAATAAATTAAATTGTTTCCAAAACAAAAATAGAGATGTTAGTTAGTATAATTTTGAACACGATGTATAAAATGTTCCGTTGAATATTTTGAACATAATTGAATCTTAGGCCTCTCTCTCCCGCTCTCTGCCTTAGGCAGCAATGCCTTCCAATACAATTATGTTCAAAATATTCCACAGTACGTATCAAGTAATTTCCGGGCTGCGCTGTAACAGTCTAAAGCACACGCCGTGTATCGAATGTGTCATGAAGCTTGCCTGAAATGCGGCTGGTATAATGGTAGCAATACTTACGAATTTAGGAGGCATTATCGTTTAAGCTGAGGACGTGACGAATAGTATGCGTAATAAAGGTCCAATCCTTGGACGGCAGACGCAAACAGCTGCTGGTTCGAATCTCAGCACAGATATACAGCTGCGTATTTAACTTTTTCTAGCGAGTGACATCAACGTGATTGAATGTTTAAATACAAAACACTTCACGTGAGCTTTAACTAGTATAACTATAATATATCTGTGAACTCGCGAACTGTGTACAGCCAGAAGACCACGCGTTCTCTAGAGCTACAAACAGATACACTGCATACACACGCGGATACATTCGTATCTCGCGAGATCTCCTTCGATTCGAGATCGAGAAAAGTATCTCGTACGTATTGAGTAGCCATTGGCATAGTGATTTCCACCAGAATATGGTGGTAGAGAGAATTGAAACTTAAAAGGACACGAGCGCTACTCTCTTCATCCCAGACAATATTAATTCACGTAAAACGAGATGATATAAAGATTATAGTAGTCTGTATGACAAGTAGTTAACAGAAAAATAGTCCCTCTAAATTCGTCGTAAAATTAAAATCTGTCGCACACAAAATGAGGTCAGAAATTTGCTGGCGTTGCGTGGATGTTGATATTACACGAACAACTGTGTGGATCAAGTCCATTTTAATGTCTGTATTAAGCTAGTGATACAACACGATCCATAGTATTCCTTTTAGAGTCCGCTACGGAGATGGACTGGGACCTGATATGTCTGGTCGCCGAAGTGGAGTCTGTGTAAGAGTCTAGTTGTTGTGATGACGTAATAAGATGGCCGGTCAATACATTACAGGTGTATTCTCGTAGAAGCCACACCTCGATTTTTAGATTGACGCGGATACAGACGTTAGGCCCGAGTCTAGGTCACGTGATCGATGGATGCGACGCAACAGTAGCGAGTAGTTAGTTACAGAGGCAACCCGAATTGAAATGACGGAGAGCAGATGCGCTGGATGGACGTGTAGCTATGCAACATAACCGTGGAGCATTTAATCGGGGTCGTATTTTTGTCTGACAGTTAATAGTATTGATGGATAATGTCATTTAAAGGGTCGAGTCAAGCTTTTAGCTCAGGATGCGGTACAGGTAGAAATATCCCTCATGCTAATAATAGCATCACGGATCATTCAGTAACATTGGTATATGGCAGACACCTCGCAACAGGAACAGAATGAGTAAAATACAGATTCATCTTAGGTATAAAACATAGACTCCCGCAGCGCACGCACGCATACGCGAACATGCACACGCACGCACGTGCGCGCGCACACACATGCTCTCTCCAGCCACTCCATAACTATATCTCTTTCTTGGTATCCATCTCCACTCCCCTCCATCTCTCGCACCCCACCCTACCCCACCACACCTCTCTCTCTCTCTCTCTCTCTCTCTCTCTCTCTCTCTCTCTCTTTGTCTCGGTGGGCCAACTTACGGTATTTATTACCATTGATTTGTTGATTTCTGCATGGATTTGTTTTAATGGAAAATCGGTTATTGTTGTTTTTTGTTTAGCTGGCTGGTTGATTGACTGACGGACTGATTGGATGGCTGGCTCACTGACGGACTGGCTAGTTGGTCGGGTAGATGGCTGATCGATTAGTTGGTTGCAGTGGCGGTGGGAATGGTGGTGGGGGTAATGGCGGCGGTGGTGACTGACGTTCAGCGCGTGAGGAGGTGTGGAAGGCTGCTACTTGAGCCGGCATATTGAGTGATCACTAACAGGCGTGACCAGATGTTGGACTGTTTGTTTTATCAGAGAAGAGATCACATGGATATATCCCCTATGTTCTAACAGCGTTAGGGAGAAATGTATGTACTGTGTGTGTGTGTGTGTGTGTGTGTGTGTGTGTGTGTGTGTGTGTGTGTGTGTGTGTGTGTGTGTGTAATTCATCATCAAAGACACTGGAAAGATAGGAACCCGCACGCCCGCCCGACCGCACTCACGCATGCACGCACACACGCTCACACACATGCACTAAGGCGCACGCATACATGTATCGGAGAAAGCGTGAGATATGTCGAGACTGGAAGTTGGGCTTTGGAGATTAGTCAAACCCGAGTATCAAACTCCTTTAAAACTGAATCCAATTTCAGCCGGAATTCCCCTAAATCAACTATCAGAGCACAACTACTGACTGGTAAAGCCATGAGCTACAAGTGCACTAAAATACACCGCAATTTAAACCGTTCCTATGATAAACTAAAATCACAATATTATTTAAGTCATACATCATTGGAAGGCGCGTAAACATTAATGTTTATATTTTTATAAGATTTTCAATGAGTTATATATATATATATATATAAAGTACATCATTATACCTAGATTCATTAAATCAAGTGGACAATAGGGGCTATTTTAAAATTTCAATCAACTGTATTAAATTTTACAGAACTATAAAAGCTAATACGAAATTTATAGAAATTGGTTTAGCTTTCCAATGATGTATTACTTCAATAATATTATGGACTTAGTCCTTCATATGAACTGCTTCAAGTCCAGTGTATCCATAGAAAGTTAATATAGTAAGATTTCTATGGTTGTATCTGATTCTAAAAGTAAAGTAATGCCGTCACGTTTACCAGCCAAAAGTAGTATGCGCAATGCATTTTGGGAAGGTATTTTCCAAAAATACCCTGATGTGTTAAAGGTCTATTACTTCCAAGTGCTGAGCGAGAAGGGAGTTTATCTTCGGGTCTCGAAGAAGCAACATCACAAATAGCTTCTTGACCTCTTAACACGCCTTCAACTGCCGGCTAATACTTACCTCAGGCAAAGCCTATTTACATGCTATGTCACAGCAGTTCGTTGACCTTGCGGACGGCAAGTTTTGGTAAGGGGCTTTCGTCGTCCAAGTGTGTCGAGCACAGTTTTTTGTTTGAAGAAGGTTAGACATAATCAGAGTTGCCTCTGTATGCGGATGTCAGCCTGCAATCATTGATGACTTAGTTTCCCAACAAAGTTGGTACTTACGGAGGAGACCAGCGTCGATGTATCATCTTTCTCCCCCGCAGCTATATACATATATCTAAATAGATATATGTTTAGATATATGTATATGCAGCTATATACATATATCTAAACAAACATCATGTTGCAGGAGTATCATTGGTAGACAGATTATAGAATGTGATTTAACAGATAAGCAGACAGATTGGTTTGTGTTGTTTTATACATATAGCTAAACATTAAATTAACCCTTTAATCTCTTGAATACCAGTGTTGCTATTTTTAAGGAAACTGAATATTGTGAAACTAACCTGACCGGAAACCGATGCTGCACTAGGCAGCAACAACCCTCAGTAAAGTCACTTCCAAAAACATTCCACACATCTGGACATATAGAGTTGCATAGGTAGACATAGAGTCTGCGGTTTGATGGACAGTCTGGCATATTGTGCTATGACATTGGATACTGGTGGACCGGTGCTTAGCGTATTTTTAAAGGCATTTTGCCTTTTAATGATGTATTTTGAAACATATTTCAGTAAAGCTTTGCAAACCTTAGTGTTCCCCTAATTATACGACATTAAGAATACAAATTTGTCATCTAAGCTAAAATTAGAGATATCTGCAAATGAGTTGAGGGAATTAAATATAGTCAGTCTTTCAATTTCATAGAATGGGCAGTGAGTAATGAAATGCTTCTCATCCTCAACAACCTGCAGAGCAAAGTAAGCACACTCATTTCTCTACTGGAGTCTGAACAATATGCCTCCCCACTTCTATCTGGACGTTATGCGCACTGCACTGACTCTGAGTTTGGCAAAATACTTCTGCCTAAAATAGTCTCCATTAACTAATAGATAGTTTTCAATGTTGAAGTTGTTTTTAAGGTCCTGTAAGTTCGAAACTTAGATCAATGTTGGAATTTGCCAACAGGGCATATACCATCTCTATTTATATGGACAAGCCAGTTCGATTTGTACCTCGTTTACATGGCACCTGCTAATAGTTTGGAAGATTCATTCTTATTTACAGTGATTTGATTGGTCCAAATTTCCAGAAGGTTAAAATGTATTCTAGGATTTTTAAATGTGTTGACCAATTTGTTTCACCTAAGACAGGATATAGGCATCATGAACTATTGTCTCAGAGTCAATGTCACATAACCGCATCCAGAACTTCGCTGCTTGGGAGAAGAGAGGTATTATTAGGGCAGACTGGCCAAGTTCACCCCTCACAGAGGCATTCGTAGTTTTCCTGTTAACTCCTAGTATACATTTACAAAATTTGATAAGGACATTCTCAACAGGTACATTATCTCCTAACTTCATAAAATTATGTTCATTGATACCTTTCGTATAAAAAGGGGCCCTAACTTCTGCACAATATGATAATATAGGTAGAACAAATGTGTTAGGCCGTCCTGATATGTAAACAACTGATCTAGTGTCTTATATCAGTGACTATGACGTCATCGGTTGCGGACGTTGTTTACGCAACAATGTTATAGCATCACAAGTTATGTAGTGGCGTTCATCAGCTAATTCGTCTGCCATAAACTTTGTGGAGAGTTTCTTGACGCTAGTGTTTACGTATTTGCTTCGAGCACCTCATAGTGGTAGCTAAGCAGGCTTATTCAATGTAAAAAACCGTACTACGAAAACTGGTGTTTTTATACCTAAGAATCAGCAAGTTGAGGAGTATGGGTGCTGAGATAGTGCGTACTTGTAATTGGACAACAGCTAAGTAGTATGGTGCAGTGTTGGTGGACACTTTAGATTAAACGACACCTAGTTATATAACCGTAAACAGTTATACATTGACAATCATAAGTCGTATCTCCAACATTAAGGAGTTCAATACTGATATTAATGCACAGGATCGTGAGCTTCAATGATACATTTTGTTTACCTCAAACAGAGTGCACTCTACCCCAATTTCATCATATATCCTTGTATTGTTAGCTCACCTGGCCTGAAACGTCAAGTGAGCTCATGCTGTGGCGCCCGTTCGTCGTTTGTCTGTCATTTGGCGTCCATCGACTTTTAATTTAAACGACTTCTCAAGAACCACTGGGCCGATTTCAATTATATTTGGCAGGGAGCATGCTTACGTTATAGGGATCCAAGTTTGTTCAAATGAAGCCGATCGGCCAATTTGGCTGGCGGCCATCTTGGATTTCGTCCGATTTTAGGAAACGTCTTTAAAAATCTTCTCCGAAACCGCTTGGGGAATCGATTCAAAACTTATGAAACATCATCTAGGGAAAGAGGTATGCCAAGTTTGCTCAAGAGGACTTGATTGACCGAATGGTTCAGCGGCCATTTTGGATGACCTAGTTTTCCCGAAAACGACTTCTCCAGAACCGCTGATGGGATCAGGTCGAAATTTGGGAGATATGATTGAGGACTAAAGGTCGTTAAGGTTTGTACAAGGGAACGTAATCCGTCCAAAAATATGGCCCCTGTGCGCCAGTCAAAATTTAGCGTGTTTGGTGGCCATATCGGATTTTTTTATTTGATGGATTTTGAGGCCAAAGTTGGTTCTATATATGTTTTTGGGTATTCTGAGCTCAAATTTGCCATTTTCGAAACTGGCAGATAAACGGTTTGGCGGCCATATTGGATTATTTTCCCGCCAAAGGTGCCAATACTAAAGCAATAGGAAATTTAAAATGTCTTCTCGGGAACTACTAGGCCGATTTCAATTGTATTTGGCAGGACGCATCTTTAGGTCATAGGGATCCAAGTCTATTCAAATGAAGCCGATTGGCCAATTTGGCCGGTGTCCATCTTCGATTTCGGCCGAGTTTATGAAACGTCTTTAAAAATCCGCTTGGGCAATCGATTCAAAACTCATGAAACCTCATCTCGGGAAAGACGTAAGCCAAATTTGTTAAAGTGGACTTGATTGACCGAATGGTTCGGCGGCCATCTTGGATGACCTAGTTTTCCCGAAAACTACTCCAGAACCGCTGCAGGGATCAGGACGAAATTTGGGAGATATGATTTGGGACTAAGTGTATAACGATGGTTTTGTTGATCATTTTTATAATAATTTTGCCTTTGCTTATTTTTAAATAACATTCTGCTCAATAACTGTTGGTGTGTTTTTGCCCGTGGGTGTGTATGTGAAATCAGTGGTGAAAGGGTTGTTTAATGGCATTTAATGTGCATGTGGAATAGCACTATGCCTGGCTGACTCGGGTAGCGGTTTGGCTAATGAGTGCGGAAACTGAAATGGTGTGGGTGGCTGCATGTAAAAGTGTAAACACAGCTGGCAATTTTGATAGAAGATCTGATACAATGTGACACTTAGACTCAATAAATGCCACATATACTGGACCAAGCTAACAACTTATCGCCAAGCGCTGCGTTTTGAAGTTCCCGTGGATAAGAATTTGTCAGCGCACCATTTGTGATGGTAGTTTGGTTGGCCATGGGCCGGTAGCATACTTTCATGTGGGTGGTGTATGGGAGTCATGCATATCCTATTTGAACTGTGATCTATTTATTGGTGATATGGTTTGTGATTTGACTTATTAATTGGAGCCACGTATTTTGGATTCTGATTGAGGCTGATGAGCGGGTCCCGTTGTAGAGGGAAAGAGTTGGGATTGAGACTTTGGACGAGTGAGGTGGAATTTGGAGAGAAGCTAGCTAGGTTGTAGAGAAGTGAGAAGGTGTGTTGGGCCGTACAGACTCGCACAAAGAGTTTGAGCTGTTGATTTGCCAAATAGGCAAATACGTTTTAGAAAAGATTACATTGTTGCCAAACAGGCATACAATTAAGTTAGTAAACAATAGACATACGGTTGAGTTGATTTGCATATTGCGTATTCGAAAATAAACTGTATGTATTATTGACAATCATATACATTACAACATTTCATACAATACGATACAGCAGAATATAATTCATTGTTTAATTACTTTTTGATTGCCTATGGTCATCACCATATTATCGTTAGTATCAATAGTATATCAATATTATTGTTGCATCATCTTATCGTCGTCATTATCATTAATCATTTCATCATCATCATCATCATCATCATCATCATCATCATCATTATTATCATTAGTCATTTCATTACATTTCCATTCATATTCACTCTCATCTACATCCATAGTTATTCAACAAATATTACAGCATATATAAGCGCTAGCATTTCTTTGTTTCCTTCTCTGAAGATATCGGTTTGGCATTGAGAGTATTTTGTAATTTGTCAGGCCCGGGGTCACACGAAGGCCGTTTAAGACCTTGTCAAATGTGGCTAAAACCACGGCTACTGGTAAAACGGTTTCGGCACGTATTCCCCTAGACATGAGCTATTTAACAGGTGTTGCATAACTGGGAGCTTATGGGTTACATACATAAGGGCCATTAAGGTTTGTTCAAGAGAAGTTGATACATAAAGAAACATGACCTCTGTTTTCTTGTTACAAGTCTGCTCAACTCTTTAGAGTTCTACTTATTGTTAATTACCATTCTAGTTGAATGGACCTATGGTCCAGGTGAGCGATACAGGCCCCTTGGTCCTCTTGTTATGGTCTTAAATCATTATGCTTAATCGTGTAAATAATGTAATTCCCACTGATTAATCAGTTTATTGTAAATCAAAACACACAGTTGTTGGTTTTATTGGCACGCCCTATTCAAGTGGAAAGTTGTCCACGTCTATCAAATATGTTGTCGTCTATCATCTTTTATGGCTCATCATAAATTGATGAGATAATCCTTGAGAATTTCAGAAATACCGGCATATTCACCCTATCTGCTCCTGTCCCTCGGCATTGAATACGTCCTTAGTACCGGCAGCATGACCGGCAACATTCATCGTGTTCTGACCGTTTGTCCACCCATCAGCTTTAATACTGTGGCTCAGAGTTCCTCTCAAAACCCTTAGGTTTGTGGTCCTGGACTGTAGACTATTTCCATTATTTGACACTCGTAGGCAATATAAATGTCGAATTCACGTGGCAATTTCCCAACTGACAGTAGATCTTCGACATCGACCATTACCATTTGAAGAGCCAGAATAACAAGGCTCTTATTTTCCTCAATACTGGGACGGTACAACCTACCCAAGCTCATCAGCGACACTGACACTCAAGTGTCATACAAAAAGGCCTCGGGGAGCAGATAGCTAACATCGACGTCAGCTCCGACCCAAACGAAGCCCTGACCAGAATACTGAAATCTATGGAATCATTAGCTCCTAGTGCCATAGGTGTTCTTGAAAACAACCAAACTAGGTATACTGACGACCCTCAAGTAGTAAAACTGTCAGCAGAGCAGAAAGTATTTCGGCTGCGCATCTATCAAAGTGGTCAAACTGAAGACCGCCCCAAACTACGCCAGGAGTGGAATAACATTCTGCGCCACATTAGCGAATGCTTAAAAGATCTTGCTATTCAACACAGATGAAATCACTGCCACAGATGACTGTCACAAATTGTTTCGGGCAGCCCAAGCCCTGAGAGTTACTGACTACACACCACCACTCACTGTACACAACTCTGAAGGATACTTTATTGGGACTGACGAGGGAAAGCCGATACGATTCGAGAATGGTTCAAGGAACAGTTCACTGACCACGATGATGAGCCCTTGCATCAATTCTCAGGAGATCCCAGGCCATTACTAACACTAATTAAAACAGCAGAAGTTGAGAAGGCACTTTAAAGCCCTGAAAAATGGACGTGCATCTGGACCTGATGGCATGAGCAACTATTCAAATATGCAAGTGACATCTCAAAACCGACCACGCACCTAATCAGTTCAGCTTTTATGCAGCACCTTCCCATCGACGCTGTAGACCAAGGCACAGCCAATCTGCGACCCATTGTTCTCCTCAACAGCATACAGAAAATTCTATCCAATGTTACTCTATGCCACATCCCAGACAAGAGTGATGACTTTACTGGACCGTGTTAAAGTTGCTTCAAACATGGACGCAGATGCGCAGATAGTGTATGGGCTCAACACATGCTTGTGTCGGTGGTCATGTCCAAACACTGGGATTTCCACAAAATGGTCATTGACATGTCACCAGCCTTCAACACAATAACACGCTCAAAGATCCTAGATGTACTACACCAGGCCAGTTGCAATGAAAAGTATCCGCGACTGGTGAGACTACTGCTTGCAGACACCAAGGTGGGAGTATGAGTTAAATCAGTGAAGGCTGTACAGTTTCAGATATCAATCGGTTCCCCATGATTTTCACATGTTACCTTGCTGCTGCATTGAAATCCGTGCGGGAAAGTTCCACAAGACCAAATCCCAGTGTCAATTCTGGGTATGCTGCTAGAGATGGAATATGCCAATGATGTGGACTTCATAGACTAGGATAAGAAACCCCTTGACGAACTTCTCCCAATAGCTGCAAGCAAACTAAAAATTGAGAATCTCTATGAATGAATCCAAAACAGAGTTCACCCACATATACCTATCTACTAAGCATGAAACTAAAGAAAATGACGATCCACTTCGAGGCGGCGAACCATGGAGGAAAAGTAAAATCCTTGGCTCACTGCTTTGCAATACAGCTGCCATTGCTACACCCTGCGTCATTGGGAACATAGATTCCCAGTCCTGGAAGCTATGGATTCGTAGATCACAGATGCCCTTGAGTAAAATGCTATGGTTATACAATACAACATGCGTATCCTTGATGCTGTATTACTGTAACAGCTGGACAGCTCCAAAGGCAGCGCTAGACAAACTCTGTGCCTGCCACCGCAAACACCTACACACATTACTGGACACCGATGGCCAGACAGCATAATTTCCAATAATTCACTTGACAAGATGTGTAATACGTCGCCGCTTTCTGTAAAAGTCGCGCAGCAAAGATCGTTCATGTTTGGCCATGTGCTAAGGATGCCAGAAGAGACACCAGCCCAGAGAACCTTGGAATTCGCCCTACTCTGAGCCAGCAAATACAAAGCCAGGAGAGGACGTCATTGCCTAAATCTGCTAAGCGTGTTACATGGTGACCTCAAGAAAGCAGGATAAGGACAAGATACAGTGGGCAAAAGCGAAAAAGGACTGATTGCAGCTGTAGGATGTTTCTACTACTACAGCCACAGAATATTGTAATCATACATACATACACTGCAGTCCAGAGGTCGAAAGCTGAAATATGGGCGTCCTATGCACTTCTTCTTGTACATGCTAAAATTAATCCACAGACTGACGATTATGAATTATGGGGTTCCATGCTAGATTATGTGTGTACGTTTGTGTATAAACCTATAACACTAATGAGTATTTAATAATCATGCAAGATTTTCAGGAATCCCATGAGATCCACTGCCACTAATTTTGTGTGTCCCAAGCTGGTCAGTCAGTAACGGTTGCGCTGGCCTGTGGAAATAAATATCAGTTTTCGTATGCCGACTACGGTGTCTCAACCTCGATGGTGGTTTTCCTACCTGGCATCTATCAGCGTGATGCTGGGGTTGATGCCTTGGTGAACTGCTGCAGATTGTCTCCATAGACGAGGGTATGAGTCAGCTCGGAGATAAAGCCACATTGTCTCGCTGATTGAGCGAGGTCTTTGGCACACCACTCATGTTATGGTTTAGATCCAAACACGTGGAAGCGTAGGACCCAGACTTCTGCCAGGTCTCACCTCCTGGTACATAGCTAGACATCTCCAGAGACACATCATGTCTGTAGGTGTCGTGCGGCACTGCGTTTTTCTTCCGATGCTGTCAATCCGGGATCAATGACAGCCTCGAACTCAATATTGACAGACCTAACAAAGGCCAATTTGGTTTTAGGCCGACCAATATAGTCTGGGCTGATGTATGTTTCATCTCTGGCAGCCAAACAGCTTTCATGGTCGAGTTACGCTAACTATTCTTTTCAGGATCATATCCACTGATGCTGCTTTCTACAAAAGGGGCGCTCGGATCCTATCACACGAGGTTGATCACTGGTATATCACTGTGAATGTTTGTCTCTATATTAATGTTTAGACCGTATCAGCCGAGATTTATCAGAGGTCTATGCACGTGAATGTCTGTCTCTAAATGGGAACCTTCTTCCAAGGAATTAGACATATTGTCTACTCTTAGGTACCTAAGATACATATACCTATAAATGACATTTAATATCTCTAATTAGATACATTCTTACAGAAATGCATGTGTGAGATATCTTATTGGATGACGCCGGCTGTGATTACGTGTTTGCCTAATGCGGGGCAGTGGTGCAAGCCGTGAAAGCTTAACTGTAGGCCCCTGGCGAAAAGGGTATTTTTCTGAATCGGTTGTGTACCAAGATCCGCATTGACGTATTGCCATTTTTATGCACGTGAAATCTTATTTTATTGTGCGAATTATTTATGTGCGTAAAGCCATATCTGTTTGAGTCAGCGAGGAGAGAGCGAGAGAGAGAGAGAGAGAGAGAGAGAGAGAAAGAGTGTGTGTGTGTGTGTGTGTGTGTGTGTGTGTGTGTGTGTGTGTGTGGGTGGCGCGCAGATCACTAAATGGTGGCTTCCAGTGAAGATGGTATCATTTTGATTATGGCGGTGGCGGCAACGACGACCACGATGATGATGAATGACTGTTTTCTGCACCTGAAGACGTGAAACCTTTCAGCTGCTATCTCTTTTTCTTCATTCTTTTGCACTGTCTTGTTCTCTGTGAGCGTCCTTAGCTCCTTTAGGTTCCTCCTCGTCATTAGCGGTTTTGAAACTTTCTTTGAGGTTTGATCGCAAAACACATGGTACTTGATGTTGTTTCGTCCTTTGAGCGTCTGATACACGTTGGCAACTACCACTACAAATTCTAGTGCGTTTTTGAGCAGGCGTATTTTCTGGCAATCTAAGAACATGTCTGAACATAGACTATTGCTGTTGCGTTGTCACCACAGACAGTGGTTCAATGTTACACATTCTGTATATAGTGATGCGTTTGATATAAGACAGTGTGACCAATGATGATATAAGACGGTGTGACCAATGATGATTTGCAATGGCTCACGGATATTTGCGGTGCATGCATGTTCATCAAGTCTGTTCAATAGGGCTTTTGGAGCTGTACAGCAGTTGTAATTGTACAGCATTATAAAAACACGTGTAGTATCACCTAGTTACATCTCGACCGTCATGGGGATTTTAGAGCCACGAACTCACAAAAGAACGACAAGGCGATATTTTCAGTTACACTGTGAGGTCAAATGTCAGTATAAATGCAGAGGAGAGAACCCAAGATTATGCCCTTTCTCCACTTCGCAGTGCCCCCGATGGGGAGTGGGTGGTGTCGGGTAGAGGGGTGTGGCAGTCTTGAGCTGTTCTGCAGCTATTGGAAGCAGTGTATCAAGAGACTGGACCTACTGCTGAAGAAAACAGATTTGAATTGCAATGTTAAAACATTGCTAGTAGGTATACAGTATGTTTCTGTGACATAGTGGAGTCGTTTAACTCCAGTTTAAAAAAAATCCATGAATGGGCTATTTTCTGAGTGTAGTATTGATGAATCTCCCAAGTGGTATGGGTCAACCTGAATTATGAGTAATAATGGTGACAGCGTAACTATTGAGATGGTCAGGACGTAGCGTGGTTCTGTGAGGTTACGGGCTCGGTTTAATTATTGAACAAGAACACTGAAAACCGCTGCAACTGCCAAATCACAATCCAAACAACGGAATAAGTTAAACAAGGAGACCTTTTTACCAAATGAGATTCTATATACACTTCAAAGATTCAATAAAAGGTGTAAGGGCCTATTTCCTGATCTACTTTGCACTATAAGACCTTTATTACTTTGTAGGGGATTGCCATATTATGTAAAATAGATGACGTCAGATGGCCAGGAGGCTCTCGGACCATCAAATGCGTGCCCTTATCAACACTATGCTTTGGGGATGCATATCTTAAGGACCAGAGCTTTGGTGGCCTGTCGCTGAAATATCTGCCACCAAGCATATACTAGTACCACATGGTGAAAACGTGATGTTTGTTGTCAAGTTGTTATTGGTGTCAATTGGACCTCTCTGAGACAACAATATATTGACAACAACCAGAGCCGGACCTAAGGCAGGGCAACAAGTGCATTTGCACATGACCCACACAAGTGACACAACAGTTCCTTTTGTCTTAATTCACCGTTCCAGAGTACCCACCCATCATATGACGTCATAATGAACTGCGTGATGTGTGGAATGACATCTTAATGAATGACGTCGATAAGTACGCCACGAACGCCTATTTGAAGACGGTCTATGCGTTGTTGTACAAATAGTTCGCTTTTACTATTTAATAAATATTCTGTTGAATATTTTGAAACTAATTTGACGGGGCGCTGTTGCTGCCATAGGCAGCAACAGCACCCAGTCAAATTAGTTACAAAATATTCAACAGCTTCCCTGTATAGTTTTCAGGAAATTAATAGCTACAACATTTGGGGATCGATCAATCCCAACACGGCGAGGTGTGGGTGGAGCTTAGCTAGTGATGGGTGGGGTATAGCTAAAATGGAAAGGTTCATTCTTGTGCGCCCCTGCATAAACCATGCTACACGGATTGACGCCATACATATAGTACAGCTCATAAATAAGTAAGTTAAGAAGACAGCATATTTCCAAAAGAAAGCTATTTTGAACACGCTGTAAAAATGGCATGTTGACTATTTTTGATATAATTGGATTAGAAGACATTGCTGCCTTAGAATCCAATTATGTTCAAAATACTCAACAGTATCTTTTTATTTTGGGTTTTGAACATGTTAAGCTATTTCAAGACTGTACTGCATAAGACTGCGCAGCCATTGTACGGGCTCAACGCATGATTGTGGCAGTAGTCATGTCCAAACAATGGGATTTACACAAAATGGGCATTGACATGTCACGCGCCTTCGACAAAATTAAACACTCAAAGATCCAAGATGTACTACGCCAGACCAGTTGCAATGAAGATGAGTTACGACTAGTGAGACTACTACTTGCTGAGAGTACGAGTCCAGTCAGTGCAATCTGTGGAGTTTGAGGCACCAATCGGCTCCCCACAGGGAGATGGTTTATCCCCTGTGCTTTTCACCTGTTACCTTGCTTCTGCATTGAAATCCGTGCGGGAAAATTCCACAAGACCAACCCCCGGACACCATAATTTCCAATGATGCACTATACAAGATGTGTAATACATCTCCGCTGTCTGTAAAAGTCGCCCAGCAAAGATGGGCCATGTTTGGCCGTGTGCTAAGGATGGCAGAAGAGACGCCAGCATAGAGAGCCTTGACATTCGCCCTACTCAGAGCCAGCAAATATAGGGCCAGGAGAGGACGTCATTGCATAAATCTGTTAAGAGTGCTACGAGGTGACCTCAAGAAAACAGGATTAGGTACACTCAAGTCAAGAATGGACCTGAGGACGCTAAGGATTTATCTGAGGATACGACGGAGTGGGCAAAAGAGAAGAAGGACTGATTGCAGCTGTATGATGTTTCTACTATTACAGCCACAGAATACAGTACTCATACATACTGCATAAGACTGATGTGGCCAAATCTCACAGCGCCCTGATCTAAGGATCACCCAGCAGCATTACGATTGACATTGGGCACATAGCGTTCGCGTGATCCAAACGGCAGTTCCGAGGGCCCCAGGTAAGAAATTCAGAAACTTTGTACAGCCCCCCACCACCCCACCCCGAGTGCTAGGTTCGGCCCTGACAACAACGGAATTCTCAGAATGAAAACTGAACCACCAACAAGTTTCAGTCAAATTGTTTTCAAAATATTCAGCAAGTCGTCATTTTTTGCTCATTAAAATTATTGTCGGGTGGCTTGTAGCAACGAGGCAGTTAAAATGCTAACCTCCTGAAGTGAGTTTGTAAATTTAATAAGATTGGCATGACTGCTGTAACTCCCGTCTCGGCCTCTGTTACCGTTGCGGTGTGACTGTGGACGGGAAATGCAAACGTGAATAAGAAACATTCTGTTTTAAACACGTTTTATTCTCTTGGTCACCAACCGTTCAACAGAAATTTTGTTCAAAGATGTAGAATTTTTGATTAGATAAATGAAGCATTGGTTCCAGGTTATATTTCAAAGCTGTTTCGAAGTTCTGAAACAGGTAGACAGAGAAGCGTTGTTCGTAATATCGGTGATTTGCGAACGCATATACATACCCACATGCATATACACACACGTACGCACGCACGTGGTCAGCACCTATGCCCAACCCCTCAATGGTGTATATATAGGCAAGCAGGCACATATTCAAGAAAGGCAGATACAAAGGCGAGAGAACGAGGAATGATCAAATGAAGGAAAAGGTGGAGAGTGAGAAGGGGTGGAGAGGAGGAGGGTGGGTGGGGAGTTGTGAGTGAGGGAAGGAGAGAGAGAGAGAGAGAGAGAGAGAGAGAGAATGGATGGGGAGAAATGGGTAAATGGAGAGCCAAGTCGACACCGTGAAACGATTAGTTATGAGTTCAGCCATGACATAATAATTGCTCCCCATGTTTGAGGTTAAAGCGGGGAATTCTGGTCTAGCTACAGGTGTGAGATAATCAAAATAATCATAGGCATTACTGCCAGTCTGACATTATCGCATCCACTGTCTGGTTCATTTGCATTTAATTTCACCCCGTTGCCATGGATGCTGACATAGTTATCTGACAATATACATCTCATTTCATCAATTGTCATGGATACTAACTTGCATAACGATTATTGAATAACAGCGTGTTATATTGAGAGCCTTAGCATATTGATGCTAGTAAAAGCTGCACGTCGGTCCGTGCGCGTGCGCATCCGTGCGTGCGTGAGTGCGTGTACATATATGCTTCGGGTCGTGATGTATAATGGTTTTAATCGCAGCATTAATATTCCACGGCTTCTACAACAGGTACAAGCTGCTCGACATTTTGACATTAATCTGACAGAAAAATGTGAACAGGTTCCAGCCAAATTTGTTTCACGTTATTATCATTCTTATTTCTCCCATTAGCTTATGTAGTTTGGTCGAGATGAATGTGATTTACGATATCATCATTGTTATTATCATAACTCATAATGGCGCGAGCCGACATCTGTTGTGCATATGCTACATTATAATCATCATCAAAAGTGGAATCTACACCACCACCCCACCCCGGCCTGGCAAACACACTCGCAGTGCCTCTAGGCATTCCCAGGACACGAAAATGTTATTCATAAACATATATACTAACATTAACCCTTTAATGTCGAAATTTGTTCAAGAATATCAAAATATTTGCTTATTGAATGTCCATTTGCAAGCCAAGAGAAGAGTATTTTTGAACATTTTAGTGTTAAATTTTTTAAAAAGTCTTCGCTTGGCCAGGAAATGGACATTCCTTAAGACCACTATAGAGGCCGGTACTGGCGGGCTTCGTCATAAAAGATTAAAATAAACAACTATACATTATTGTGCCAAATGTATGACGCATCAAGTAGCTATTCGACTTTGTGGTGGAGAATGAGGGAAGGGGGTGGGGTTGATTAAAGAGGCGGTATCACACTATTATATCATAGTAATCTGTCGATCAGATATAAATAGCAAACTATTATTAGGAAGTGAGAGTAGTAAAACGTGGAAACGTTGTTACACCCGCCCCCGTCTCCTTCAGACACGCCCCGCCATTACCACCCCCACCGTCGCAATCCCAATAACTATAATCCAGGACTATGGGTCATCATGTTGGCGATTTACATTCAAACCAAATATACCATCAGATGCCGCATTTTGACCAACACACCCCTATTTAGATACATGATGCGCAGACTTAAGGGAGGTAGCCGTATAAGAAATGAGAACATTGGCTTCATTGATGTATCTCCCTTGGATAAACATTGTTACTTATTTTTGTTTGACAACACGTCTTGGTGATATCGGGAGAGTATATTACTGATAACGGAAAAGAGGATGCATTTCTAGAGACTACTATAACATTTTTCAATAGCAACTGGTTACTAAGCCGACACGACACAGGATAAACCAGAAATCAAACCTATTGGACCTCGTCCTAACAAACAACATGAACATTGTTCACGAAAACCCCCACCTACCTCCTCTCGGTAAAGGTGATCATGATGTTCTTCAAATTGCAGTTCACCCAAGCATCGTATACCATACCAAACAAACAACTAAAGCCAAACTACTGTCGAATAGAAGTATGTATGCCGAAATACGAACAGGCGTAGACTCAGGATCTGATGATGCTGAACAAACACACATATGAAGCATGGAATTCATTACACAGAAAACTAACTAATCATGATGAAACATCAGTATATGTAATGCTTCTAAGCAACATGCTATAAAGAAACATCTCTGGAATGACGGCACCGCCTTACAGTCACTTACATTAAAGAAGCGAGCCTACAAAAAATAGAATAAAACTATGAAAACAACAGATTATTTATGCTTTTTGCAAGAGTACTGGAAACAAAGCTACACCATCCATCAGCCGAGCGAAAGAGTCATTTGAACGAAATGTGACATCTGAAAACAAGAATAACCCTAACGTATATTTTGGA
The DNA here is from genome assembly GCA_034401795.1 of Chaetoderma sp. LZ-2023a. Taxonomy (NCBI): domain Eukaryota; kingdom Metazoa; phylum Mollusca; class Caudofoveata; order Chaetodermatida; family Chaetodermatidae; genus Chaetoderma; species Chaetoderma sp. LZ-2023a. The sequence continues at coordinate 41,237,429 of CM067362.1, read as the reverse complement.
ACTATATAAAACCCAAAACTGTCCTAGCTGAATCAATTAGTGATCTACGAAACCCAGCTACTGGTGCCATTAGTAGCCTACAGATGACAAAGAAACGTCAATATTGACAAAGACGCGTCTTCGAACTATCCACTAATCCACACACTACAGGGCTTAAGTTCCAGCTCAATATACAAGGCAACAATATACCTATTCACAAGTACTTTTTCTCTAGCAGAGCGCTACCACACTGGAATGGTGGAGTCCAGTTTTAGCTATGCCCCGCCCATCTCTGGCTAAGCTCCACCCACACTTCGCCCGTGTTGGAATCGATCGAGCCCTGCACTCCCTGACTATCAATTTCCAGAAAACTATACAGCTCAGCTGTTGAATATTTTGAAACTAATTTGACTTGGCGCTCTTGCTACTTATGGCAGCAACAGCGCCCAGTCAAATTAGTTTCAAAATATTCAACAGAATATTTATTATTTAGTAAATACATACAATTCCTGCAACCTGACGAACTATTAAGCGTTTAAGACTGACCAAATCTAATAATTCATGACGTAATTGATTCTGACGTCAGCCTACATGTCATGTAGTTGATTATGACATCATAGGATTGATGGATAAACTGGATTCCTCCATTGTCTGTCAGTCCCAATAACAGAGGTACTAACGGTTGAATCGTTCAAAAATAAAATAGATACATTTTTGAAAAAGATGCTTTATGATTTTGACTAAACAAAGGACCAGCGCAATCAACACAATATCAACACAGTTTCCAGAGGTAATATTAAGCTTATGCCTTGTATATGATGATGATGATGATGATGATGATGATGATGATGGCGGCGGTGAAGGAGGTGTTGATGGTGGAGGTGGTGGTGGAAGTGGTGGTGGTGGTGGAAGTGGTGGTTGTGGAGGATGTGATGGTGGAGGTGGTGGTAGCGGTGGCGGAAGCGGTTGTGGTGGTGGTGGCGGTGGTGATGGATGAGGTGGTGGTGGTGGTGATGGTGGCGGTGGTGATGGTGGCGGTGGTGGTGGTTGTGGTGATGGAAGTGGTTGTGGTGGTGGAGGATGTGGTGCTGGTGGTAGCGGTGGTGGAGGTAGATGTGGTGGTGGTCATGGTGGTGATGGTGGCGGTGGTGGTGATGGTGGTTATATGATTAAACGCACTGGCTCAGGATCTCCCAAGTTTGGGGGATATTTTTAATTTATTTTATTGTCTAAGATTTGTTAAATAATAATAATAATAATAATAAGTACATTTATAAAGCGCTGAATCCATGACAATGCGTGCTCTAAGCGCTAGTGCGTAATAGCTATATCTACTGAGAATATGCTCGTTTGAAAAGGGTGGTTTTCAGTTGTGATTTGAAAATATCTAATGATGCTGAGTTTTTTAGACTAAGTGGTAGATTGTTCCACTCGGTGGGAGCTGCATAAGCGAAAGTTTTGTGGCCATATGTAGTAGAATTTACTTTTGGGACGTTTAGCAGCATCTGATTGACAGATCTGAGTGATCGACCAGGCGAATAGGGTTGTACTAGTTCAGTTAAGTATGCAGGGGCAGTACCGGAAACACATTGGTAAGTCAAGCATACAATTTTTAAAGTGATTCTCTGCTCGATCGGGAGCCAATGCAAATTCTGTAAGACAGGGGTTATGTGATCATACTTTCGGCGGAGTGATATGATTCTAGCAGCGGTATTTTGTACAATCTGTAGCTTATGAATAAGTTGTTTTGGTGCACCAATAAGCAAGCTGTTACAATAATCAAGTCTTGACGATATTAACGCCAGTATAAGCATGATTGTAGCCTCCTTCGTAATATACCGTCTGATGCAACCAATATTACGTAGCTGGTACGAGCACACTTTGCAGAGATGATTAACATGCTTTTCCATGGTCAGTTCATTATCAAGCATTACCCCTATCTGTTATGTTTGTTTGATAGAGGCCTATAAAATATGAATAATATATATCATTCATTCTGAAGGTTTTTGAAGAGTTAATTTCGATTTAACCAAGATGTCACGTAGATTGGAGTTTTTCTTAAAGGCTATCACTGGACGCAAATTGAGAGGTTCTTTCATTTTATCCTGCAATTTATGATATTCATCTTCAAAATTTCAGAAACTTCAACATTTTTCTCGATTGTATGTTAAACTGAATGGGATAATTTCACGTTGATCAGCAAGACCAGGGGCCACGTTTAAGCCTCTCGGCCATTTTGTTTCCAGTTGCTTAATCCAAAATGATTCTCGAAGTTTTCTTTGTTTATCCGTTTCTTCGGGCGTAGCAGAAAGAGGCAGTTGCTCAATAGGCATAGTTTCAAAGTGTCTGTCGACAGAATGACCAGGAAGATTGAAATGTTGAGCTACGTTGGTGTCCTCGTCGTATCTAATATCGCAAAGCTGTCTAGTTGCTCGCCATCTTAAAGGGCATTTTGTTTCACCGACATACTGCTTTTGGCATAATTTGCAAGATATTAAATAGATAACATTTTTAGAATCGCTATCTAAATTAGACTGAAGTTGGAATTGGCTTTTGTTCTGATAACTGACAAATGTTTTCTGATTAGGTAGATGGAGGTCTAATTTACACCTCTTCTTTCCACATCTCTGAGATTGTCCTACGCCTATAATCGGACGAATTTTGGTAGGCCTTTGATCGGCAGCCTTATCAGTAATAGTTTCCAAATCATGCAAAGTTTCGGACTTTATTTTGCGCAAAAATCGTGTTGAATATCCCCTCGGTTTGAGGGCTTTAAATAAGGTGGAACACGCAGATTCAAAATTCTTTCTATCACTAGAATTTTGGTGAAATCGGATAAACTGTGATTTGACAATACCTTTAAAAGTATGAGGTGGATGGAAAGATTTCTTATGCAGTAGTTGATAGAAATCGGTGAGCTTAAAGAATACTTTGTAATCAAGAAGCCCACCCGTGTTATAATTTACACACCTTTGTAGAGAGTAACGTCTAAAAAGTCTACGGACGACTGGTCAATGTTGGCTTTAAGTTTGATGTTAGGATCGTGATTGTTCAAAATAGCGAAAAATTCATCAAAATCTTCCCTCGAATGATTCCAGATCATAAAAATATCATCGAGGTACCGGCGGTAAAACAGGGGCTGCTTAGGACAGTTGTTAAGCGCATCTTCTTCCCAATCAGCTACATAGATGTTGGCAAAACTATGACTAAAACGTTTACCCTTAGCGCATCCACAGATTTGTTGGTAGATTTCGCCAGCGAATTCGAAATCATTGCCCTTTAAACTCAGCTCCAGGAGAGCTAATATTTCGCTAGTGGGCCTATTGTTATCAGGATATTTATCAAATGCTCTGCGAACAGAAGTCAAACCCTTTTCGATGTCAATGTTTGTGTACATAGCATCGATGTCGAGGCTGACCAAGAGTGAATTTGGAGGAACAGAAATTTTGGAGACCTCGGATAGGAAATCCTCAGTGTCGTTCAAAAAGCTGAAATATCTATTCGCAATTGGTTGTAGGTTGTAATCAATAATTTCACGGTGGTATCATAGAGTCGGTCTGTCACGGAAGTGGCAAATGTCCGACAGTCACTGTCTGAATTGTATGTCTTTGGTGAATTTACAAATCCATAAATATTCTCTTAAATATGTTCAAATTAATTGGACTGGGAGCTATTGGTGCCGTAGGCATCAACAGCTATCAGGAAATTAGTTTCAAAATATAGATAGAAATATAGCTAGAAATGCATCCTCTATTGGCCTTCATTGGCTCCACATGTCACATGTCCTTATCACGTGTTTGATTGGTCATCTCCTCAGGATACGCTTGACCGCAGCACGGAATGTACGATTACACAAGCAATAGAGTATCGGATTAACGCTAGAATTGAGGTAGTTTATCCAAATACTAATGGCGTAGATACGTTTCTGAACACACTCGGGGCAATATACACTGACAGGCCACAAAACAGCGAATGGTAACCAACATAGCAACAGGACAGCGGAAATGACGGCTAACGTCCGCGCCGTGTGAACTTGTTGCCATAGACGTGACCTTTCTAATTCCTCCTGACGACGCTTGCGCATGGCGTCCGCGTATGAATCCCAGGACAATCTGCCGCTATCCGGATCCGAATTAGAGTTTGCGGATAAAGTTTTATCTTGGACAGATGGACTAAGCTGAGACACGGACGCGCTTTGTCTGGTCCCGACGCGGGTATATGATGGTTTTGATCGGGAACCTTTCCCTGTAAGTTTAATCGTGTCATGGAGGTTGGGTGCGCTGCGTGCGCGTAGAACTGGCGACCCAGGAACTGCACGATCTCGACACAGAATTGGTGACGTATTGACGCCTATGCTTTTGTATGTCCTTCCAAATTTCCATTCCGAAGACGTATTGGTTGCTACGGTTCTAAATGTGACGTAGTTCCACCGTGCCTCGTTATAGATAAACATATACAACTGTTCGCCATCACTGTTTTCCGTGGAATCTAACTCCGCTTCCATGTAACCCAGCCGCACAGCGGGGTCATGTTCAAGTTCAACAGATATTAATCCGCAACAATATGGCGCCGTTTCCGGTGTGGATGGAGAACTAATTTCTACCAAAGCGGATGGATCCAAGGAAGTGAGTTGTGAGGTCGGTGTGATTGATTCATCATTGACGCACACGCCGGATTCGTTTGTGGTTATGGATTTCATACTACGCTTCCAAGATCGTCTGCGCATGCGGTTTGATAGCTTAGACGCGTGCGCACGCAGGGAAATGAATATCATAATGAAGAGTGTAATGATTGTTATTACAGGCACATAGATTGTAACAATAGCGGCGACTATCGCGAGAAAACATGGCTTCCATAGCAACGTACATACTGTCTGGTCTGCGTAGCCATTTAACGTCCGTGACATGGTAATAAATACTGTCCATGAAATAACAGGAATTAACCACGTGACAGCAATCATGCTGGTGGCCCGTCCTCGCGTTCTGTTGCGCATGGCGCGTAATGGCTGCCTGATGGTATAGTAACGATCCATGGCTATATTGCAGAGATTTGTCAAAGATGCTGTGCAGCATACGTAGTCAGTGAATTGCCACACATCACACAGTATAGGTCCGAATGTCCAGATTCCGTCATACGTCACCTTCCATAGCATGGAGAAAGGCATTACGAGGATGGCAACGAGGAGATCCGCAGCGGCCAAACTGCCAAGAAAACTGCCAAATGTAAAGAAAATATATTGCATACCCAAATTTAGAATGCAACAACAACTTTTGCAGATTATAAAAAAGGTGATGGTGTCGTGGTGGTGGTGGTGGTGGTGGTGGTGGTGGATTTGTTGGTGTTAATAGCGGCGGCGGCAGCGGCGGAGGAGACGACGACGATTGCTGGTGGTGGTTGTCACGGGTAGTGGCGGTTGTGCGGGTGCAGGTGTGGGTTCGGGTGCATGGCGCGGTGCCGTTACTGCTGCCGCCGCCGCCATCACCGCCGCCGCCGACGACGAGGAGTAGGAAGAGCAGAAGCACGGCCAGTATGATGATGTGACTACCATGTGGTAACTGATTTGGAATTCATCCACGTGCATTCATTTACAAGGATACATCTGTCAATCCTCATTTCGTTGTAATGGCTTCATGCCAAAGAATTTCTAGAATATTATTATTGAATTACTTAATTACCAATGATGAGTTCTTGTTAAGTATTCTTACCTGTATGTGACTGACCGCAGTGTCCGGTCTCGTGCAATAGCCACGATGGTCAGTAGATTACCCGCCACTGTGAAAGCGATAACCGCACAGATAGCGACGGTCAGTATGCACTTCTCCGGATATGTCCAAGCAAGTTGCATAGTTGCGGCCACAACCTCGTCACTACCATTTCCTGACGAGTTACCGGATATGAATGAAGACACGTTTTGCACAAGACGCGCCAATGATGTCGTTGCTCCCACATTGAGGTATGGTTCCACGTGTGTCAGCGGCATATTTCATGCGATGTTATGAACACAACATTAACACCCTCCTATCAAAACAATATTTGTAAATATGGTTGTACGTAAATTATTGCAAACTTGCATCCATTAAGTCGTTGTAACAAATGTTGCGTTTCTGTCTTCTCAGCGCCAAATTCAGTCTTGGTGTAAATTGTTTAATTCAAATAACATAACCACTTAAACCAGTGATATCTAAATTTTAAATTGTAAATCTTCGGTAAAATGTTTTATGTGTTTACCAAACATATCTGCCTGTATACATGTCCGCGCATTGGATACGATTTTAATCATTCTATCTTCTTTTGAGGGATGTTTCTGAAAGACAAGAATATGGACTATGTATTATAGCAAAAATAAACACCAGCCTCTTTTGTGGTAGGAGCTGCGGGAGATAGCTAGTATCCTCTGTAATAGGAGCTCGCGGAGATAGCTAGCCTCCTCTGTGACAGGAGCTCCAGGAGATAGCTAGCCTCATGTATGATAGGAGTTCCGGGAGATAGCTAGCCTCCTCTGTGATAGGAGCTCAGGGAGATATCTAACCTCCACTGGGATAGGAGCTCGGGGAGATAGCTGGCCTCCTCTGTGATAGGAGCTCCAGGAGGCAGCTAGCCTCCTCTGTGATGGGAGCTCTTGGAATTAGCTAGCATCCTCTGTGATAGGAGCTCCGTGGGTTAGCTAGGCTCCTCTGTTATAGGAAATCCATGAGTTAGCTAGCCTCGTCTGTGTTAGGAGCTCCGGGAGATAGCTAGCCTTCTTTGTGGTAGGAGCTCCGGGAGATAGCTAGCCTCTTCTGTGATAGGGTTTTGGGGAGATATAATACAGTAGTTAAGATGATTGACGTAGATAATGCCAGTAGAGGTGGGGCGAGCTGGGAGTTTTTTCACACCTTTTAAGTAGTTGCTGTGTCAGAGAAACCAACTTTATTTGCATCATTATCACTTTTTCCTTTGATCTCACCGCCTATTGAAAAAGGTGTGAAAAAACTCACAGCTCTCCGCCATTCTGATTGGATGTTAGATGTAGAGGGTGGCCATAAGGCCCTCCCCGTCATTAAATCACGTGCCTCCTGTCATTCAATGAGCTGAGTTTAAAGGTGATTAGCGTAATGATTGACAAGGGTTACTGAGGGTAATTAAGGATGATAGGCAGGCTACATGTCTGGACTCGTCTTTTCCTGGGAACACGTTCGATCACAAAACCCTGACCCCTTAAATAGCGGGTCTCCAGGTATCCAATGAGGTGAACTTAAGGGTAATTAGCATAATGATGCATGATGAGCGTTAATGCATAGTGTAAGGATGATTGACAGGCTACATGTCTAGACACATCTTTTTCTGACTCTGGGAACGCGTGCAATCAAGAGAGATTCTAAATGGTCAAGCTATGGAGTAGGGATAATTGTGGAAGATGCCTCCATTAGTCTAACGGATTGATCCTTATTAAACTTCTGAACCTCTGCATTTTTTAACCGTGACAATGTACAAGGGTCGATGTATCGCATAAGGACAATCAGGTTAGTTATTACCCTGACAGGTTAAAATTAACTAGTCGAGTTTAAAACAACTCCGACCATGTGTAGCGATCGTCAGTGTCGTACACAGTTCAGCGAATCAATTTTCAATCATGTTAGGGAAATAAGTACCGATTACATTTTTAACGTGCCTCCAGCAGCCATGCAATATTTGGAGAGAAAAAAATGTCAGTCTAAGTTGACTCAGGGTCTGGACGCGTTATAGGCAATGGTTCTTTCAGGGATTTTTTTTCAATTAAAACGATGAGTCATTTCACATTTCACAGCTTTTTAATAAAATTACAGTTCAATAACTCCATACAACAGATAAAATATACAGACGATAAATATACAGATGATGATAATATACATACGAATAAGTGAAAAATATAAAAACTAAATATATGTAAAACGAATACAAACAATAATAATTTAATTAAAATATAGAATTTATAAATAGAGAATGATGCGGCTGAGGATTTACGTGAAACTGATTTTAGAGCTCTTATTTAAATAAATTTGAAACCGATCTAAACGATACTGAACCCCTAACAGGTTGGGTGTAAAGATAGGTCAGGGATTTGGACAGAGATAGGGTTTGGAGATATTAACCTTCAAAGTGTGGGACCTAACACCTAACAGATAATAATAAAGCAGAAGATTACTTACCCCCCCCCCCCCCTCGATGAAGGGTATGTTAGTAATCGTCTACATTACGGGTCAGAACATTATACGTCATACAAATGGGATATCTCAACCACACCCCAATCCTATAAGTAGGGATCGCCCTCTGCACATATCTAACCAATAATAATAAGGCAGAAGAATACTTACTCCGCCTCGATGAAGGGTGTGCTAGTAATCTTCTACATTATGGGTTAGAGTATTATACGTCGTACAAACGTGACATCTCAACAACCCTCCCCCCACCAACCCCACCCCATCCTATAACTATGGATCGCCCTCTATACATATCTAACTGAAAATAATAAAGCAGAAGATTACTTACTTAGCATATTATAGAGTGTACAAAACGACAGCTCAACCAGCCTCAACCGTTTACCCACCCCACCCACACGTTTTTCCAATTCATTCATGCTCAAACCCCCATACACCCCAGATTACGCTCGACCCCCCCCCCCCCCCTAACCTACCCTGATACGAAAGCACCCCTCAACTTTCCCACCCCTACCCCAGGCTATCGTAAAATTAAATCTTAGGGATACCCTGAAAGCTATATGTTTTAGTATGATAGTCATTAAATATTGTACGTTTTTTTGTAAATCTGAAACGTTTCTCAGTATCCTTACTCAAAAGTCTATGATCTTTATTCCTAATGATAGTATTAGGATACTGTGTGAACGTTTCGCGATTATGATAGTTAACTGTGGCTAACAGAGTATCGAATCCAAAACCCTTATTCCTGTAATTCAACGTTAAGTGCTTAATTTTCTTGACATTCCCAGTCTGTCCGTCTACTGTCTATATGCGTAACTCTTCAGGCCAGTGCTGACAAACTTGTTATTTCACTGTGGGAGGGAACTTCGTCTGTGAAATAACTGAGTCTGTCATGGTAAACAGGGATTAGGCGAGGTTTATCATGTTTTTGAACGTACACGATAGACTCTGTATCGTGATAAATGCAACTCGCGCCTACCGCTACAAGGCTTCATCGCAGATGAACCCTGGCATGACTCATGACAAACGCAGTGATCACAACATTTGTGCAATTATTCGCCGGCATGATTTGGTTCAACTTGAGATAGCGCATTAAGAGAATGCTGGCATTACATACACGTATATCTTTGACAGAAATCATTCTATCCATTAGCAATTTCGACATGGTGCTATATGAACTGATGTATTCATGCTTAGGGGAGGGGTTGATGGTGAAATAACCCCACAAAGAATTCAGCACCTATTTTTCCAGGGTTCTAAGGCCCTTATTTTGAATGATCAAAGATTTATCTAATTTAATCCCTTCACGTTCAAAATATTCCAGAATGTACACGACTTTCTGCGCATCTGTGACTACATCCTCAGGATACCCTGATGCTTCTTGTTTAATTTTCAAAAAGTTATCGATGTAACCCTTGAAAAGCATATCAGTACATTCTTCATAGTGCCATATCTCGATAAACTCTAAGATACGGTACCCGCTATGTACCGCCTCCATCAACTCCACAGACGTCCATACACTGTGTAGAGTGCGCTCACGGTCGCTATGAGTACATTCAGTACTCTGCAAATCGTGAGTGCATTTACTACACAATGGAAAGAACAAACGTTCATTACATCTGTATGGAAGGACAGGGAAGAATAAATCTTTATGAGGCAAACAGATGCACTTTATCAGGCTGAAGTAAGACCCTAACTCCTCTACCGGTTTAAAATCTTTAACGATTACTTCCGGGTCACCTAGAGGGTACTCGCGGGTCTTACAAACGTAAGGATATAGCGAAGTGATATCCACGTATGCTATATACTCATCCACTGTGGACTGGTGATGCAAACCTATGGCATTTGTATGGCCACCGTACAGGGCATCGTGCGCGATAAGTGGTTCATGATATGTTCTAGCATTCAGAAAAGCATTAATGCTAGGGTCATTAAGCCTCTGGGCCTTAAAATCACAACCCCACATTTCAACTACCTTCAAACCCATATATCTAAGCTAGCTAGATTTAGAAAGCATCTTCTGATACACTTCTTCTAAAGTTAAATCAGGCTCAAATAATTACTTATGCTTACTAGGTAGACATTTCGGGCACGCGTGTATGTAAAGGCCGTAGTACTCGAAGTACTTGTCCATGTCCAGGAAGTAACCGTCCAGCGATCTGTTAAATGCTTCGGGTTCGCCACCCATTAGAACGTGTTTAATAAACACGTTCTTAGAATGAGCCCAGTAATTTAGCCACTTACACGCGTCTAAGGAGTAACATTTCTCATTACATAGGTTAACGTACCCCATAACAGGTGGAGCAATCAGTTAATGCTTTGGGTTCGCCACCCATTAGAGCATGTTTAATAAACATGTTCTTAGAATGAGCCCAGTAATTTAGTCACTTACACGCTTCTACGGAGTAACGTTTCTCGTTACATCGGTTAACATATCCCATAACAGGTGGAGCTATTAGCTTATGCTCGTTTAAGTAGTTAGCCCTAAACACCTTATTACATAATGACACTAACATCATAGATGACACGAAAGGCAGTATCCCGGTTTCATGGATGAACATCTCATGAAACTTACCGCAAGCCATATGTAGAATATCTACGTCAGACCTATAGTAAAGTTTCATGGCATTGAAAACACTGTCTTTAACTGCATCATAACATGAGTCAAATTCCTTATGCGCCGACACCGCCATACTGTCAGCACCATAAGCATCAATCAAGGGGTATGCTTCTACTAATCAAATTATACGTTACTGTCTAGGAGATATGGAAAAAATCCTTTCTCACTAGGTAGATTGAATATCGCAGGTAGTTGACGTAGTCGAAATCGAAGATACGCTAGACTGTCCTTAAACTGAATTTCACCGACATTATACACCACTTTATTACCATTCATTATTACGTTGGACGGTTTAAGCTCTGTGTTTCTAAAGAGCCACTCCATCACTAGATGCAAGTCAAAACCACGACTGTTATGAGCTATAGCGATGTAGTCACGAAACCGTAGAACACTAGTCTTATGCTTTCCCTCGCGCTCAGATTTCGTAGCTAATAGCCATTGCATGAAAGTGGTTAGAGCATTAGAACCTTCGAAGATAACTTGTCTTCGACGTTCATCGCATTCCGAGCAATCCTCATCATGAGGTTTGCTAATGCATAAGGAGCGAGCTGTCTGAGCTATGACATAAATAACCTTGTGACACTTTGTCACTTGATTCGTTTCAAAATCATCAAAGATGAAACGTTGAGGGATGGACGATAAGTCCTTATCTATGCTTTTAGGGTCATGAACCTTACGCTTCACCGCTAATCTCGTGTGTTCTTCATTATAACTCCATATAACAAATGTGGTCCCGTAAATCAACTTCAGTCTTGCAACTAGGACATTTACCGTGCCTGCAATGATGTTTAGAGTGAGAAGCAACGTTTAGAAGTTTGCCACAGTCCCCTGCAAGACTTACACATAGTGCACATTCCAGAGTTGACGTGGTTGTTGTAGCATCCCTTACTCTTAAACCGTCTGCTACAAGCTTCGCAATAGCGATTAATGATCTGCTAGCAGGTTGGAGCCACTTGACATAAACGAAAGTGTTTTATGCACGAGTGTTGATCGTGGTTCGCGTAAGCTATGTCACAGTAATAACTTCAATCATTCAAGGCCATAACGCCGGTTACGTATGCGTAATGATCATTATACAGATATAGGGGGAGAAATTGAACGCAATTATCCGCATCCCTGTATATGCAGCATTTATTCTCAGCCTTACTATACACTCTTAGAGAAATGCAACATGGGGTCAAAATGTCTTGGAATGCATTCCAAGCATCGGGATGGCAAGCTACGTCAGTAGACACACCAGCCTAAGCGTGCAGTTCTCGAGCTTTCGTCCATTGATGATGATTATCACGTAAGGCACCACTAGCTAGTGGTTTAGGGCGATTTCTATTCCGCTCATTCTCAGCCCTCAAAGCTGACGAATACAGATAACATAATCCAATCGCTATACATCGGGCCATACACATATTATCTAGATTCCTAACAGTGATACAGCCTTTTTCATTGTAGCTTCGAACTCCAACTCATTGAGATATAATTTGGCAAGATTACTATTTCACCCCGATCCGCTAGGCATTTCTACGTGAAAAATCTCCATAGAAAAGTCTCCATCGAGACATACGTCTCTTTAAGATTGATTCACTTCGGAAATTGCGTTCGTTATTTCTGTAGCTGTCAGATCTCGGACTCGGACAAAGTCCACGTGGATCAGGGTGTTTAAAGCAGGGTGATTTATCATGACCCTGCTGTAATCTTGAGGCGACGCATTGACGCTAGCATAAAAACTCTTTAATATTATTTCGAATATAGAGTGCACGTGCTAAAAAACCTCAATCAAATTCTCTGTAATAATGGCTTCCGGATTAAAGTTGACAGAGTAAGAAATTTGTGTAATATTAAAAAGTCTGGACTGAAAGGTGTGCGTGAGAGTTATATCGTACATATCGGCAGTGCCAGGTATGCCAGGTCTAGGCACAGCGGTTACGTCATCAGAATGTCTGTCACCACACTCACCCCCAGAATTCCCACCCTCTACAGCGTTAACCCCTCCCCTGTCCATATCCGTATAATTATTTTAAAATAAATTAACCCTGCAGGCTTGAGCCGATTTATTTCTTCAATTGTTGCAATTATTTCTACTAGTTTTCTTAATGTGTGTATAGGGCACGCTATCAGAGTTTCTAGACACGGGGTGGGGGTTGGTAGCTGCCGGGGTTGGATTGGTGGCATTGGGGTGGGAGTGGTAGTCGATTTGGCTAGGGTGGGCTGGGGTGTGGCAGCTGCTGGGTGTGGGGCTGTAGCGTTAGCGTTGTCACAGATCACGGACTTGAACGGTCTCCAAAATTTTACAACAGTATTTGGGCGTTTAGAGTTTCGCCAGGAATTTTGGGGTTGCGGGGATGTAATGGGCGAAGCTACAGTTTGATAATGGTGAACCATGGTTAAGAGTTCAGTAACCCTTAGACCATGCATTAAAATATATATATGATGTTGCAATACATCGTCGTCTTCAGAATTAGAACAGGCGTAAAGATCTTGGGAGATATTTTGTTCTTCAAAGCTATGAAAATTGAAAATATCTCCCAACCTTTCCACAGATGTTATAGTGTTTAAATCACTGTCACGCAGTACCTCACCCAAATCCTGCTCTACATCCCAGTTTAACTTCGAAGGCTCTGGACCCTATGCAGATACTACAAAACAAAAAAGGATAAAACAGATTAAATTTTATATTTCCAGACAAGTTTTTTCACGGTGATAAGTCGCTGTCATAAGTCGCGGTTATAAGTCTCACCTACCCGATGACCCCAAAAAATGCACAACAACCCCATCAAACCCACCCTGCCCAAATTCCTACACCTACCATACCCCTCCCAGCAACACCCCACAACCACAACACCCCTCACCCCAACCCTCACAAACCACCACCCACCCCCTCCCCACTACAACCCGCAATACTCCAACACCCCGCAACCACCCCGACAGCGCTCAATACCCCACAACCTCATCAACCCACACCCCACAACCCCCACCACAACACCCCAACCCCAAACCCTTGTACATTCGGCAACCACCCAGAGCCCACACCCACTTACATTTGGATCGACTAGTGAACATTTCTATGTGATCGTAGTACTCCGAGTAATCATTCTCAGTCATAGCCATTCGGATTGTTTCTCTCAGGTGAGTTAATGCGTGCAGCACGGGGCTCAGAAGATCATCTGGACGGATGTCGTGAGAGTTTAATATACACTCCAATAGGGTTAATGGAGGCGCCATAAACTCATTCGACGGTAGCACTTGGCTAATGCTGGAAGAATCAAGTGCATTACAGTTGACAGCATTTAACACATCCTCCAGAATAGCCAAGGGGGTGCTCTATCGATTTGGGGTGCTGAATACTCCCCGAGCGCTACCATCTCGACATCTGTCAGGTCATTGACCATGTGCTCCATGTCCGGTGTATGAGGTTCGTGTTCTTCGGAAACGTCGGCGTCGTCATTCTCGTACGTCAGACGCCTCTTGCAGCTGGCTGCCATTGTCTCATCATGGGAGTCCAACTCATCGGCCGAACATTTACACACGCCCTCGATGCTCTCAGGAATCATTTGTAGATTAAAACAAATGACGAATGGTTAAAATAATATTTTGTAAAAAATATATTAGGTCAAGGGAGGTAACTATATCATTCCGTGCTCGAGATCGTGCCGCAATTTAAAAAAAAGATCTAAACTTTTAACTTAAACTAACATTATACGCATGTCTAAACAGCATAATAACTTCGAGCTATGTTCAGCTATTAACGCGTAAAAGTTTGGCTTAGGGTTTAATATACATTAATAACTAATTGAAAGGTTGTATTTCTATTTTTAAACCCGATGGCGAGTAAGACGCTAACTTGATAGACCTACAGAGCCAATGCTATATTCTTGCACACACCCACGCCAAACCCCCATGACAAAACTGAACACTCCCCACCCCCTAAAAAACACCTGGCTGCTTTTATGCATTAATCGCTGTACAAAGGTAACTCGAAGTATTTCGGGTTAATTTTGATATTTAATTTTTTGGGTTAATTTTTTATTTGTTTTTTAAAATTTTAACCTTAGGATAGTGTGACAATACTCGACCTGCTTCATACCGTAAAAATTAATATTTAGTTTTAAAATGCAAAATTTGATTCTTCCAGAGGGTGTTACAGACCTATAATTTTTAATTTGTGATTTTTGGAAATTTTACGAATTTGAAATAGCGTTACATATAATAGGTAGCTTATACCATATGACCAAATCGTTAGAGAGATTTTCATGGTGCCTAGCTGTTCGCTGCCCGATGGTTAGAGCAGCGGGAGCGGCGTTATCGCTATGTCTACCTAATCTCATAGTAATTACGATTGTACAGCTACGTAACTTACCCTGTATACAATATATATATATATATATATATATATATATATATATATATATATATATTTATATATATATTAACGTACAGCGTAGCGCATTCATCGTGTAACAACGGTGATACATGTCTGTCTTTAGTTTTATTATTATTATTATTATTATTATTATTATTATTATTTTGTAGTTTTTTTTACTTATTTAGGTAAGGTAGCTCAACGTTCGATGAGCCGCGCTTAAATAAGTGCAAAAAGGACAAAATAATAACGATAATACCGATAATAATGATAATAACGCCAATAATAATAATAATAATAATAATAATAATAATAACCTGCAAGTGCAACAAAGGAATCTTCTGTCAAGATAGGATACTCCGGTACAACTCCGGAGTCGACGAAACCGTTAAGTCTAGGTGGCGACATAATTATTTCAACTTCAACTTCGGCCATAGCTCTAACATTTTCCATTTTTATTAGATCCAAAAGTGGTTAAACAATGACAGTGAGGCTAAGCTTTTAAAAGTATGTGTACACTTTTGAAACACAAACTTTTGAATGATCTTTCACATCGATGCGTGGTGCTTATATAGAATCTGTCACAGAAAAAAATTGATACACAGGTGTTAGGTGTTAACTTATGATTAGGCAAACTTTCAAAATTTGAAGACGTCATCGTGCCCATGTTATGTGTCAAAATCGATATACTATTCCTTTAGAGTCGTTTTTAAAATACATGCCGACCATTGTTTAACAAAAAATATAACAATTTTTATATTTTAAGACCCCAGTGATCGCCGCTAAGTTATTGAGCATTAACGAGTTCACATGCTCATAAGCTCATTAATATTTGAAACACACAGCTGCAGGATTAGTATGCTAACGAGTTTCAGTCAATCTTCAAAATTGAAATAGCTAAGGATCAAAGTAAAAGGCTGGGAGAATAGATGGATGTCATGAGTTTCTAACACCAATTGACACATTCTTACTATGACTAAAATTCGACCTAAATTCACTCATGAAGCTAGCGTAAACTGGAGTGCTCTATACATCGAGCACACGATTTCATCCTTATTACCGTCACAAAGCTCAATGAGCTCATCCATATACATCCGAATATATGCTTCCATGATTTTGATAATATTATTATAAGCGGTTTGAATGTTCTACAGTTCGATACATCCGCTAGCTCTCGACTAGATTGGTAAAAAAGAAAAAAGTCAAAATGTATACACAATTTAAACATCCGGCTAATATCTTACTTAGCGGACCATCTCAAGCAGGAAAATCCACACTATTAAGCAAAATAATTAGATTCAGAGCTCAGCTATTTGATAAAACACCTGAACAAATAATATTATGGTATGGTTCATATCAACCCACTTGCGCGAGACTCAGAACAGATGTAGAACTATATTCAGGAAATCAAGATTTAGAAATAGATTTCAACGAAGCAAATCTAATTTTAACCGATGACCTGATGGAGGACATAAGATAGTAGGGTTACTGCATTGTTTATGAGACGTGGGAACACGAGAATTCAATGATAATTCATTTGATTCAGATTATTTTCTATAAACACCACAAAAATATTTCGCTGAATTGTCATTACATAATCCTATTTAAGAATCCTAGAGACGCATCCAGTATAACTACATTGGCTCATCAGATGTATCCTAGACGTAGCTCGACATTGCAGAATTCATATATCGATACCACTATGCGCGGTCACGGTTATTTACTCATAGACCTCTGTCAGACAACACCTGAACATGAGATTACATACCAATATATTACCGAACCAATTTTGCATAGTGTACGTCCCTACATCTAATAAGAAAGCTTAAGAAAGTCAAAATGTCTAACAGGCGAAGTAACAGATGAAGTAACGCTAATAATAATAAGTGCAGACGGACTAGGGGTACGGTTAGACCCAGATCTAATTTTAAAAGAGGACGTAGAGCTGCCAATATCTCAGCTCAATTACCAGTCTTGCAAAGTTTAGTTAAAGCCAAGTCCAACCAACGCAAGCTAATCATAGAACATTGTAATATGGGTATAGCCGATTCTGTGTCAGAATGCTGTTTAAACCTAATTCCTAGAAATATAAACTTAAATTGAATACAATATAAACGCTTATGTAGATATCGAGATAACATTAGATTATTCAGTAAAAGCAAGATGCCGTTATACGAAAGACAACAAGTTATTCAACGAGGAGGTTTCTTACACCTTCTACTGTCGGCAGTATTACCGCTTATTTCTAAATTATTCGGATAATAATAATAGCTATGGAAAGCGTTCAGAAAATGGTGTTGATACCGCATAATATGATAGCCGGTATAAACATGACGTCTAAGATTAATATTCTAAATAGCAATTAAAAACTTAGATCGGCTGTGAATTTAGACCAAGAGATGGAACAAATTCTAAATTGTAGCGACTTGATGGCTAGAGAAAAGTCAAATTTGTATTCTCAGACACTTCAAAAGTTCAGACTGCAGATAGATCAGTCTAAGCAATTTGGGTCAGTGGTTAAATCATCAGATGATTCGCAGCATTCGTGGAATCTCCAAACTTCAGCACCTGGGGGTTTAAGTTTCGATAATGCTAGAATTAAAGAATTAGTTCAATCGTTGAGCCCTAGCTTAAGAAATAAAGGCGAGAGATTAATCAAAATCTTAAATTATAGGGCACCATGCTTATCATTAGACAACTCTACTGGCGACACCATAGACGGAGTAGCCTATCCGAATAGCAATCTAGTAGATTTAATAGCCTCAACCGTGACGCAGAATCCGTATACAAATTTTAAGGATTTTTAGAAGTTAAATTACTGGCAGCCTTCAATAGACTCTTAGCCGATGCCAATATACATAGACAAGTCGTAGGCAGTCCTAAGACTTGGGCTAAGATTCATAATACAGACAAAGTCTTCAGCGCATCAAATCTAGAGCGAAAACCCCCCCAAAAACCCCTGAGGCTAAAGGTTTATGATCTATGCTCATTAATAAATGTAGCGCAACAGCGCAGCGCTCTGTCACTAGAAATCTGAGATCTCGAGACACTAAGCTATCCAAAACTTGGTTAAACTATGGTGAAAAAAAGCTCACAAGAACCGTAAGAAATAAGCGATCTATTAGCATAACTGCCAGATTGGAATGTGTATATTATGATAGCAAACATTCCGCATCTTTCGGTGGTTTGGGAAAAACTGTATAGGGCCTTTAATGGAACAATATGTAAACCAGTAATACGTACCTGTTTAACAGAGCAAGCTACGTGTACTTTGTATAGACCTAAGAGAATACAATTTAATTTAATAGAGATCCATTCAATGTAACCAGCGTTGATCAGCTATGGCAAATGGATCTGAGCGACGTTACTAGTTTAGCCAGACATAATAACGCTATACATTATCTACTAATCATAATAGATTGTCTATCAAAATTTTTGTGGGTAATCCCTTTAACCTTAGCTCGAGCGTTTGAATGTTTTCTGAATACTGTCTCTAGAAGGCCTGAGTCGATTTAGAGTGTTAAAGGGTTGTGAATTCGTGCATGCTACCATTAGACACGTATTAACGTCTAATGGTATACATTTCTACACGTCTCAGAACTCTCGCATGAAGGCAGCGATCATTGAATGCATTCAGCGTACCGTAAAGACTAAGTTATGAAAATATATGACTTACAAAAATACCGATAGAAATATCGATATGCTCCCTAATCTGGTAAGATCCTACAATAGAACTGTGCACGGTAGTACAAAAATGAAACCGGTAGATGTTGACTGCAGTATAGAGGTGTTAGCGTGGCATAATATGTACTCGAAAGCGAATCCGACAGCATCGGTAAAGTCAAATGATTTGAGTGTAGGCGATGACATAAGAGTGGCAGAGTTAAAAGATCCATTTACCAAGGATTATAGACTGGCATGGAGGGAGGAGATATTAAAAATGTGTTTGAAACTACCTCACAGATCGGGTGTATATAAGCTCAACGATTATAATCAAGATCCCATTATTGGTTCATTTTATTCCAAAAAGCTGCAGAAAATGTGCTTAAATGAAACTAACAGTTGGCTGTATTGAGTAGAAAGAATTATTAAAACGCATACGAAATATAATAAGCGAGAAGTCTATGTCAAATGGCACGGTTATCCTAATTCGCTTAATTCGTGGATAAGTTATTCAGAACTTAAACATATTTAGAATCATTACCGAGCTACAGGTACATCCCTACCCACCCACCACACACCCCGCCACACACCCTGCCCTAACGTTGGTGCATTGTAGAAATATCTTTAAATAGTCCAGAAATTTGTAATAATGATTATCGTTGGTCATTTTGCGGTGGAAAATTGCCCAGTGACGAGATACAATATCTCGCTCAGGGTAAAATTATTTATATTGCAATAGTGACGTGTTTCATAAATCTGATTCCAAATGGTGATAAAGGGGTTTGGATAGCGTTAGCGTCCAGGTGTTTGGGGTGTATCACCCGCGCTGAGTATAAAAACGCCCAAAGTTGAGAGGTCGGCGCTGTTATCAGTTTAGAAAGAATAGCTAGAAACATGGAGCAGTTTTATATTACGATACTGAGTAACATTAGCATGGATTACTATCCAGATAATAAGATTTCAGAATTCAAAACACATCTTCAAATGCCTTTAAGAATCTCTGGGGAATGGGAAGTAGGTTTATCGTCCATATTGTATCCAGGAAGTTGGTCAACATTAGCGAATCCTTCGACGATCCTGCTCCATTCTTATGAACCCTTGGTGCCTAAAGTTTAACCCAAACAGAAGAAGAATAGCACTCTAAACTCAGACGAGGAGTTTTTGATAAATTTAAGCGGCCTAAGGATGTAACAAAAAAAAATCAGACATAAATTCAGAGCCTCGGCGTAAAACTCTACAAATACCTCTCTACATCCAACAAATATATATACCCAAAAGGCTTCTATGCCGTTAAGATTCTAATAGAGTTTATAAATATGCAGATTAATAGCCACAAGCGTTATAAAAATGTCATTAGATTGAACTATTTCACGGATTGAATCAACCTCGTAACAGTAACCGTTAAGCAAGTGTTCGC
Source organism: Chaetoderma sp. LZ-2023a (assembly GCA_034401795.1). Classification (NCBI taxonomy): domain Eukaryota; kingdom Metazoa; phylum Mollusca; class Caudofoveata; order Chaetodermatida; family Chaetodermatidae; genus Chaetoderma; species Chaetoderma sp. LZ-2023a. Next base: position 41,217,219 of record CM067362.1, on the reverse strand, counting down.
GATTGAATTTGACGACTACATCGTTAAATTCTTAGGCTAGCATATCATTAGCGGCCTACCCCCCCCCCCCCCCCCACATGGGCAGAGGTCTATCAAGGCGTAAACGTAATAAGATTGCATTAACTACCGCTTACATATATTGCGATATCATACGCCATAATGTACTCGGAGACGCTACAGCACCTCTATTAAGAGTTATGCCATTATCTAGCAGTCATGGCGGTGAAGATATTTGTCAATGGACATTTCCTGACATTCAATATAGAACAGTATCTAAGAATTACATCGACATGATAGGCGTGGTTATAAGCGATAGGACTGGGAAGAACATACCATTTGAAAACGGCACATCACCGAGCGCACTTTGTTTACATTTTAGACCTACGGTCTAAGAATTGACGCGTAATCCCTATTAACTCCGATCTAAACATTTTGACTAAAAAACAAAGTAATAAATGACATATGCGTGTAAACCGGATTCAGCCACGTTGAAAGCTTATTACGCTAATCAAGCTGGGGGCCGTTTTCCCGCATTTGTAGGCGCTAGGAGTCAAAAGGGTTATGGGTTAGGAAATATTATAGGTTCTCTGTCCAGAGCAGCCATGCCGGTAGCTAAAAGTGTAGGAAAAAGTTTGGGTAAGTGAGCCCTGTCAGCGGGATTAGGAGTGGCTGAAGATGTTTTAGCGCGTAAAAAAATTGAAAACACTTGAAAAATATGGTTTTGAGTGTCGGTAGAGCGATCGTTCCAAAAGCCATAGCGTTAGCGCGTAACAATATCTCGGTAGCTAATTCACAACCTAGACGCAAAAATGCTAAGAGGGGTCAATGATCTGCTAACCAGCGCAGAAGTCATTCAAAGCATAACTGTAGAGGGAGAAGCATCAGAAACTCTAAACGAGTTGACATATTTAGTTAACTAATAATAAGATGGCTGCTTGTCACTGCACTAAAAAGCAAATTAGCTTTGTTTACTGTGAAACCTGTAATGACTACGATGGATCAAGCTTGCTGGCAAAGCTATCAATCCATTATGAGCTTGTCTAACTCTGGGGGATGTATGGAGTTTTTCGTCTCTGGAAGCGGTGACGAATACATAGATTTAGCTCAAAGTAACATTTTTGTTACGGCTAACATTGTACAGGTTGTCACTGACACTGAAGCTCCTTTAACTGCGAACAGCAATGTTGTGCCGGTTAACGTATGGGTCGGCTCTGTGTTCTCAAGTAGATGTATTTTTAAACGGAAAACATGTCTCTGATGCTAATGACATGTACGCTTTTCACAATTATTTCGAAAGCTTATTTAATTATTCGACAGAACATAGATTGAGTCAATTAATGTCTGCATTATGGTTTAAGGATAGAGTAGGTCATATGGATAATAAGACCGTTAATAATGCAGGTTATGCATGTAGAAAACTTAGCATTGCACTAAGTAACCCCGTGGAAATGAGCGGTAGAATTCATTCCAATATTTTTCTTCAGGAAAAATATTTAATCAATGGAGTTTCCCTAAAGCTACGTTTTACGTCGAGTAAACCTGATTTTAACCTAATTCGTGGCGATGCTCACACTTACAAATTACGGCTGCATGAAGCTACATTAAATTTACGTATGGTTAAACCTTATCCAGAGGTAATTAACGCTCACACGTCGACATTGCTAAAGTCCCCATGTAATATCCTATTAAAAGGGTTATCGTTAAATCATTCACCATTCCCGCAGGAACTAGTAGCGTGAATAGGGACAATATTTTTCTCAGGGACCTACCGAGTAGGGTTATATTCAGCATAGTTAGTAATAGGGCTTATAATGGAGATTTCGTTATAATTTTCAACACTGTGATGATAACCACATTATGTGCTATATGGATAACGAGCAAGTGGCTGGAGATGCTCTTACACCAAATTTCACGGATGCTGGTTATAATTTTACAGAATCATTCTTGATGTTGTTTAATGGAACCAATACATTATTCGATGACAAATGCATAGGGCTTGACATCAGTGAGTATATATAAGGCAGGTTACAGGGTTTTTTGCCCTTGACTACACTCCTGACCTAACTACAGATGATCATGTCTACCTTACGAAGCAAAGAAGCCTACGTCTCCAACTAAAATTTAAAACAGCATTACTCGATACTATGAACGTAATATGTTATGTGGAATTTAATAACATTATACGCATTGCCAGCGATCGTAACGTTACCATGGACTACTAGTGTCCTCGACACCACCTCAACCCCACAACCACCCATCAACAAGCATGCACATATGCACAGGGATGCTTACCAAAGGTATACCAGTTGTATACATCTGTATAGTTATTTGGAAAGAAACTTTTACTGACAAAGTTATCCGATTGCATTTGGGCCTTTGAGCCCTTTATTATTATTATTATTATTATTATTATTATTATTATTATTTTGTTAATTACTAGCGATCACGAGTATATTTGCGCTGGAGATTAGTATGGATGTTCCTAGATGTTTTTGCTAAAGACTGTATACCTAAGTGTATCAGAAGACCCTCGTATCTCATCGTTAATACAGATCATGAGAACCATCCAGGTACTCATTGGATCACGTTATATTTCCTGAAACACGGAATATCTTAATATTTTGACTCATTCGGGTGGGTGCTGTGGCCCAAACCTACAGGCAAAACGGGGCCATTATGTAATCCGTATATATATATATATATATATATATATATATATATATATATATATATATATATATATATATATATATAATGGTGTTACTGTGCAGCCGCTATTATTGACTTGTTGCGGAGAGTTCTGCATATATTTTCTGTATCATAGGATACATGGATTGCCGATGATTTAAATTATAATGCCATTACTAGATTTATCAAAACATGATCGAATCGTCCAAAGCTTAGCCCATAAATTATTAGACAATTGGCGTATAGCGCTTCAACGCGGAACGTTGGAATAAAATATGCTGTTCACCTAAATTTTGCTTTTGTCTGTTTTTGTTTTTACACCCATTAGATGGCTGCAGATGTTTGTTTTTAAAATGATATGGTTTAAGCTTGCTTTTACCATGTTCGTGTTAAAACACATTTCAAAGTCTGTTTTCACATTCTTTTCCAGAATTATAATTTTGACGTAGTTCTAGACTTACACGGATGTCTGATGCTGCAGGCTGATGACATACCAGATTAAAGGGCTGAATGAACGTCTCATCAGAGATATTTGCTGATATCTATTCATATATAATTTTTAATAGCAATAATAGGAGCAAGATTTTATTGAGAAAACACAAAAGAATTTGATAATTATAGGTTATAACTATGTCATGTCAATAGTAGTAGTAGTAGTAGTAGTAGTAGTAGTAGTAGTAGTAGTAGTAGTAGTAGTAGTAGTAGTAGTAGTAGGTTATAATTATAAATATATATATATATATATATATATATATATATATATATATATATATATAGTACATCGTTCAGCCATTCAGCCTTACAGGCTTTGTATAACTCATATACATTCCAATATAAATCCGGATCTGTAGACAATTCCCAAAAGAACTCGCTTTTAGGTACGCATTCTATTGTGTTTAAGTAATGTAATTCTACGTTGTCAATGGATCTTAAGAAATAATCGATACCCATGCACTGGTGTTTGTGTTGAGGCAGCCTGTTGTGTTGGCAACTGTAACACTCCCGAATTGCTAGTCTACGGATCGCTAAATTCAACAAATTTGCGAAATTAGCCGTAGCATTGGCTCCTGTAGATTGTGCAATGGTTTTGCAGTCAAAACTCAGATATTCACATTCATTTATATCTCGATGGAACATATCGGGGTGGTCATGCGTAGCTATGGGCTGAGCGGAAGTTTTGACAGTGCCGGGCGAGTCAGGAGATGTAAAACACTACTCTTCTTCTTCTTCATAATCCTGCAAATCCTTAGAACCCAACGCATTCGGTAAGGGTTCGAATCCCGATGGTATTTCTCCATCTACACCTGTTGAATAGCATAATATAACTCTCCGAGACCCTCTGGGGATACGTGATCGATAAGGCTTTGAATGGCCCTGTCTATTTCAGAATCAGAATCGGTTACGTCGACAACATTACCCAGTTGCTTAGACATTAATCCCAGTAATCGAGGCATGCAGACTCTCGAGAATACGTAATTCTAAGTCTTTACGGTGTCACCCTCTAAAACTGTAGTTAGTTTAAGTTTTTCATCCATAGTAGTAATGTATAATCCAGCCGATATTAACTTTGAGTTAACATTTACACCGCTGCTCATGGTTCTGACTATTTCAAACCAATCGTCTTCATCAGCCATTAACTTTAAGCTGACTCTAGAGACGGAGATTGAAGGCACGTTACTGCATAGTCCAATTTGCCTCTGCCCATTATCTGAGCGACACAAATCAGCCATTAATCTAATTCTTAATAACTGATCGCTGTAATCTTTGGAGAGCATCGTTTCCACCATTGAGAGTTTTCATCCAGATATTGATGATCGGTTGTAGATTCTTTATCAATATTGCGTGGCCGCACTAAGACTGGTTAGAAATGTAATAGGAATCTTCGGTTTGTTTTTCAGGTATAAAAAAGCAACAACAAACGCTTACACGATCGTAGAGTTCTTTATAGCTCCGAGAATTTCGTGCAAGTTCTTCTTCAGAATTCTCCATGAGTCACTAGGGAGTGTTACGCTCCTGAACGATGGTTTCATCTTGGTTTGATCTGGCGAAAAAAAGTACCAAGTTAGCTTGACGTACGGATATTTAGTGCTGATAGTGACCTTTAATTGTGGTTCTAATTCGTATATGTAATTAATCTGTTCTACTCTATCAGAACACCTAGCCCTATGCACAGTTTCTTCGAATGCAGGAATCATAGCGGCAAACTTTTGAAACATATTACCTGACACAAACATGCCTCGCTTGGTGGGGTAAACGCTACCAACACTAAACTCGCGTATGTCTACTTCAAATTCGTCATTACGTTTCCTGACGCGTATGTGTATATTGTTACTGAGAGCAACGGGTACGTCACACCCCATAAAATAGCCTGTATTCATACTTATAATAAACGCTGAACAAACTATTTAAACAAAGATCAAAAACGTTAAGACTTAACAGATCAGATTTTTAAAACGCTGCTTTTATACTCTAGCGCCTATTGATTATCGCTCGTCATACATCATTACGCTAATTACCCGTATGCTCTGCTCATTGGATACCTGGAGACCCGTGATTTAACGAGGGGGCGTGGCTTCACCATCGACCGAGTTCCCAGGAAAAGACGGGTCCAGACAAGTAGCCTGGCCGTCACTCATTACGCAATACATTAACCATTGAGCATTTGACATGGCTCCAAGAGATCAGCCTTAATTACCCCATTAACCCTTGTCATTAAGCATTATGCTAATTACCCTTAAGCTCGCATCGATGGATGTCTGGAGGCACGTGACTTAACGAGGGGCTGGACTTCGCGATCGAACGAATTCCCAGAAAAAGCCGAGTCCAGACATGTAGCCTGTCAATCATCCTTAATTACCCTCATTAACCCTTGTCAATCATTACTCTAATCACCTTTAAGCTCACCTCATTGGATGACAGGAGGCACGTGATTTAATGAGGGGTAGGGGCTTATGGTCACCCTCTACATCTAACATTCAATCAGAATGGCGGAGAGCTGGGTGTTTCTTTCACACCTTTTTCAATAGGCGGTGAGATCAAAGGAAAAAGGTGATAATGATGCAAATAAAGTTGGTTGCTCTGACACAACAACTACTTAAAAGGCGTGAAAAAACCTCCCAGCTCACCCCACCTCTACTAATGCCCACATACATTATTTTGGCATAGTGTAAAAGGGCATTCGAGTAAACAATATATTACAATACAGACTTATATCATCAGGCAAAATTCTTTAGAGAGATCAGTAAAGGTAATTTTTTTGTTAAATCACATTTTTGCTCTATGTTTTTAAATTACCAATAACATAATGGCAAGCTGTATATCCAATTAAAGTTTATTGAAATGCATTGTCAAAAGAAAATCATTTAACCCTGATTTCCTCTTCAATTGATCAGGATAGCTAATGCTAAATACCAGATTCCACTGTCTAATTCGCCCAAATATAACCATCACTGCCTTGTCATGCCACAGTATAGCATGCTACGTATCGAAATAAATGTGATCAAGAAGCGTACTCAGAAAGCGAAGTAATATTTAGCTTCCATTTCCGGTCAATCGTTTCTGAAAATCTATCCAAGTTGCATCAAATGTGATTTTCGTATATGTTTAATGGCAATCATTGCAGTGGTGGTATCTTTTATGGATTCGTGTAAAATATATGTTATATTGAATAACATATGTATCTATCACTTTACTGAGCAAAATGTCTCATTAAAATACTTAAGTAAATAGAATTCTGTCTTTTACAATAGTAATGCTATCCCGCAATTGTAGACTGTAGTATGACAATTATATTTATGATGATTAAATTACTGTTCTCATTGTTGCATTCATGCAGACACACATCTTGGCACTTCCATAAGGTAGGGTGTATCATGAGTTTTAAAGAAGCATATGCGAGAGGCTACAGTTGCAGCTCGGGCATCGTTATCCAAAACTGTGTAAGAGTATTCAGACCAACAGAGGGGAGACGGACAAACTTATACTAGTTGCTGGTTGCGACTAAAAATTAAACATTAATATTCAGCAGTTTGCAATATTGCGCTACATGTACACAACTATTCTCAAGTCCATACGGACGATATGTACATCGAGAAGCAAATGGTCCATTCTCATTATCGCTAGACGTACATCAAATTGATTCAAGCGTCGTTGCTGGCGCCGGTCTAATATTAGGTGTCACTGTTTGCAATGGACCTTTCCAGTTTAGCTATACCCCGCCATTCTCTAGCTGAGCTCCACCCACACCTCGCTCGTGTTAGGATCGATTGATCCCTGAACTCCCTGACTATCAATTTCCAGAACTCTAAACAGGTAAGCCGTTAAATATTTTGAAACTTATTAGACACGTCATTAGTCATTAGCAACGTACTTGATTATGATGGATGGCCATTGCCCATTGACTATCTGCAACCCATACTGTAGGTTAAGGATCAATGCTATTTAGGATATTCTACAAGAGGCATTTGTAATGCACACGGTGTAAGTGATAGCGTGTAACGATTTTTGTTAGAGGCAAAACCTGCAATGTCACATTCAATCTTTACATCAGTTCTTTTCTTCACCAACTGTTCATACCTCAACATGTTTAGGGAAGGGGTGGGTGGGGTAATTGGAATTCACCCATACAAACAGACAAGTATTTTGTAGCCTATATCACTTCACTTTTCCAGAGTATCAATCCATCATCTGGCCTCGCATGACGTCATAATCAGCTCAGCGTGTGTATAATGACGTCACAATCATTACCTCACAAAGGGTTCCATCATCAAATCTCAAATTGTCCGACACGTTGTATGAATTGTATGTCTTTGTAATTCTTTTTCTATTTAATAAACATGCTGTTGAATATTTTGAAACTAATTTGACTGGGCGCTGTTGCTGTCTTAGGCGGCAGCAACAGCACCCAGTCAAATTAGGTTCAAAATATTCAACAGCTTACCTGTGTATTTTTTTGGAAATTGATAGTCAGGATGTTCAGAGATCGATCGATCCCAACACTATTGAGGTGTGGGAGGAGCTTAGCTAGAGATGGGAGGGGCATAGCTAAAACCGGAAAGGTCCATTAACTGTTCAATTGTATAACGGTTCAATACTGACACCTTCCTGCACCCGAACAGGGAAGCGTATACACGTCATGATTCAGTCATACACAATTGGCAAAATGCAGCAGATTTACTCATACCAAACAAAGCGCTAGTAGTGTTACAGCCTCTTAGAACATTACAAAGATGATAATCTTACAACCCACTATTCCGATTGATTGTTGCATGGCTTTCACGTTGCGTATCCTTTCACTACAGACGGCAGATGGCACCCCCAGCTTTTCTTAGCATGATGTATGGGTAGGACCAAGATATCAGTATCATATGCAATTATTGTTACATGTTGTTCTTCTGCTAATTCCAATGCTGGTTTCACAATAAGAGTATCAGTATCAGCTTGGGCATGAATTATTTTATAACCTATGAGCCCCTGTTTATTTTGTTGTTGGAAAGGAATGTTGTTTGGCTGCTAAGAAGCAGAGATCTTTCCCCAAATGCAACGGTCACTGAAGATTGATTTGCTCTCCACGTGTGTTCCCCATCAGCAGATGATGGATCATAAGACGTGTATCGATAAGATGAGTTTCAGCGTTAATAACAATGCCTTTGCTCAGCACTTTTATAGCCATCGCTTGATCTGCTTTTGCCATGGTCACACTGCTAAACGATGTACCTATCAGTTTATCATGTATGTTTCTTCCAATCTGACCTGCCTCACATACTGGTGTCTTTTGCTGCCTGTCTATTATTCCACTGAATAGAATAGTTAAATCTCAACAGTGATCCCCCCACTCACCAACCCCCCTCGCTCCCCTACACGTTACTCCACCTCGGCCTTACATCTCATAAACGATTGTTCTATGAACATATCTCTCCAAACGTTAGCCCAAATTGTATGCTGCAATCGTAGAGAGAAATAGCGCTCATGCATTTTGTTGGACACATTCGGATATTGTTCTTCTAGATGCTTCATTCGTTGAAGATAGACCCTGGCACATTTCGTATAGTTATTGTGTCAATGGCTTGCAAAGAAAGGAGGCACGTGTTGCACGGCATGTAAATGCATCTGAAAATCTATCAGCCACTAACATATGCCATGTGCACCCATAGTCCCATGATTACGGTTGGGCGGACAACTCGTGATCGAATGGCTGTAGTTTGAATCCTTTGTCGGCCAGACAAGTTCCCAAATAGTCTAAAGCTTGTAGGTGCGTAGGTACATGTAAGTCACACACTATCCGCGACTGTGATTCATAAACTCTAGCCATACACAATATCTATAGTCATCAGTGAACATTTCTCAACGGTTCCACACCGAATCAGGACTTTTAATAGTGTGACGTTGCCTAAATAATACTGACAAGATAGCACAAGGAATCAGATGGGGAATCAAAATATTAACCAAGCTTTATTTTGCTATGCACCATGCTATACATTGACATGGAATAGCAGCAATCATCATATTTTGGCAGTTTACGCATTGGAATCTAAATTTAGTATTAAATATCGTCACCAATCGAAGAGGAAATCTTAAATTTAAAAGGTTTCCTTGACAATGCATTCCAATAATCTTTAATTAGATGCGCAACATGCCATTGTGTTATTTTTGCTTGATGATCCATTTCTATATTTGTAATATATTGTCTACTGATAGGTCTCTGCTCCACATGAAAAATAATTTCTATAAGATCTTTTTTTATGTTGGTGTATATTTTTTGGTCGTTATCTACCGTACTATATCGCACACATGCGAGGATGGTTGACGTCAGTGTTTGACACTTGAGACACAAATTAACAGTTAACAACTTGGTACCCCGATGAAACCGTTTAGTTACCTTAAAATTGGGATTCTGGGAATTCAGTAATCAACGTGTTGAACCGATTCCAACCCACGTGCATAATAGGCGGAGCTTAGCTAGAAATGGACGGGGCATGGTTAAAAATGGACGGGGCATAGCTAGAAATTGGCGGGGCATAGCTAGAAATGGGCGGGGCATAGTTAGAAATTGGCGGGGCATAGTTAGCAATGAGTGGGGCATAGTTAGAAATGGGTGGGGCATAGTTAGGAATGGGTGGGTCATAGTTAGAAATGGGTGGGGCATAGTTATAAATGGGTGGGACATAGTTAGAAATGGGTGAGACATAGTTAGAAATGGGTGGCGCATAGTTAGAAATGAGTGCGGCATTGTTAGAAATGGGTGGGACTTAGTTAGAAATGGGTGGGACATAGAAATTGGTGGGGCATAGTTAGAAATGGGTGGGGCACAGTTAGAAATGGGTGGGGCACAGTTAGAAATGAATCCCTTTATAAAAACAAGCTGATTGGTGAAGCATGCGCTCCCTACCAGTAACACTTTAACACTCATATCAGCCAAAACGGCTTCTGCAGTGCAGGGACAGACCTGGCTTTCACAAATTACTAGCCAATAGATTAGCCAACTACACTTTTTCTTAGCCAAATCTGAACTATTTAAGCCAATGTTTTCCAATGTCTACGATCCCTCACCGCAAGGTAACCCTTTCAACCGAACACTATATACCAGATGCAAGATTATGTTGAATATTTTGAAACTAATTTCCCTAGGACCTGTTGCTGCCTTAGGCAGCAACAGCTTCCAGTCAAATTAGTTTCAAAATATTCAACCGCTGGCCTACAGGGGTGTCTTTTATCTGAGATATTGGGATTTCAGGGTTTATTTGGTCACAATAAACCATAATATACATGTATATGTACTAGTTATTATATAAATATTTATCTTAAAATGTGTTTTCAAAGTTAATTTTAATGATTTTCTACTTTGAAATTATGTATTATAAAATAATTTGAATCATTGGCAAAATATTTAGTCAAGCCTGCTTTCTATTAGCCAGATCTCAATTTGACTAACATTTGGCTAATTGGCGAATGGTAGGTCGGTCTTTGCACTGGTCTTGAGAAAATTTACCACCGGAATGACTGGCTCGATAATTCGTCGTTCCAGTGAAGAGAAATAGAACATATATATAATCAGAAATAAGACTCTATTGAATATATTAATCTGACACTTTATTCAACTACGTAATAGAATTTGTAACGAAAACTTATTATTTTGGGTACTGTAGAACGGGCGTGAAAACACTGAACTCTGAAATTCCGCCTTTGAGGGGGTCTTAAACGCTGAGAGCTTTACGGATATCTAATTCTATGAGATATACACTCAACATTACCATACTACTTCGTGTCTAACTAGTTAATGGCATACACAAATTAACGGGTTTAATAATGGCTGACCTTGATTAACCTTGCACGACCTTGCATTATATCGAGTTATCTATATCTGTTTTTATGCTAACCCAACATTCAACCGCCTCCGTGGCATTGCCTTTGAACTGGTACGAAGCTTGATGTCTATGTTTAAAACAGTTTTGACTACAATCTAAAAAAAAACATATTAAAAATCTCCATAGCTGAATCGCTGATTAGATTCGTGCATCCATGGTTATAAATAGATGGATCCAATTTTAGCTATTCCCCGCCCATGTCTAGATAAACTCCGCCCACGCTTTGCCCGCGTTGTGATCGATCGAACGCTGAATTCCCAGAATCCCAATATCAAAGTAATTATACGGGTAATCTGTACCCTGCAGCAGCAACAGCGCCCAGTCAGATTAGTTTCAAAATATTCAACATAATATTTATTAAAACCATGACAGATACGCATTCATTACGTATTTTGAATGTGACCTCAACCCACCTGTGACGTAATTGATTATGACGTCATATATTTGAGTAACAGATCGGATGCATCCATTGTTTCACAAAGCTTAAAATGACACTATTAAAGCGTGCAATCATTATATTTTGAAATTCAAGCACAACCTCGGGAAATTTCGGGGAAAATGTGTTTTCCATCGGCACGAAGTGGAGATTGAAAACAATGTTTTGCAGGCACTGAATATGCATAGACTGTGGTGTAGGTGTGTCTTAGATAGTAACAGTTAGATTGGCAGGTTGGAGAGAGAGAGAGAGAGAGAGAGAGAGAGAGAGAGAGAGAGAGAGAGAGAGAGAGAGAGAGAGAGAGAGAGAGAGCATGTGGCTGACTGGGGTCAACCAGCATGATGCTGTACTGTATGCCATTCTAGGCTCGCAGCTTGTTACTCGACGAACGTGTTCTGTTTGTTTTTGAAATTTCCCTTATCCTACAGCAGGAACTTTATTTAAGACGCGGTTGCCTACTGTTTTTTTAAAAGTGTGTTTATCCGACGAGAGGAACTTTAGTTAAAACCCGGTTTTACAGTGTTTTGGTTTTTTCTTTCTTTAAGTTTAATTAAATCCGGTTTTCCAAGAATCACAATAATAATAATCATCATCATTATAATTATCATCATCGTCATGACGTCGACTGATGCTTCCGCGTTAGACGTGGCTATTAAAGCAAACAATGAATATTTGTTGAACACGTTTGGTAGCATTGTTAAAAACTCTATGGATGGTTTAAAGCGTGAGTTAGAGGATTTAGCATCGGCTCAGATGAGTGAGATAAAGAAAATCAAATATGGGGACATGTATCGATTCAAACGTAAAGCTAACGAAGATCAATTTAAGCATAATCAACAAGTTTTAGAACACATGGAAGATGCAAAATCTTGCTCAATTTCGAATCCGGAAAAAGCGCAGGAGTCGTTGAACACAGGTATTAACTTTATCAATGCAAGACATAAATTAATTTTGCTAGCAGACAAATCAGTTTCGGGTTGGAAGACAGCCATGGAATATCAACGGAACGAGCTAGCCGACGACGACGACGACGAGAGGAGAATGTGGAGGGCGGAGGCCAGACCGAAACAGAGTACACGTGGGAAGAAATTTAGTTTCAGAGGCGATCGCTGATTTTCGCCAGCAGAATCAACAGCGGCGGCTCCAATTGCTGCTGCTGCTGCTGCTAGCATCTCGGAAGGTTTCTGTTCGTCAATTAAATGGCTGTCCACGCCTACCTCCTGAATAAAGGTTGTGCTTGTTATGCATGGGTGGAGGTAAAACCTACATTTTCTGACGAGATTGGATATAAATCTCTCGGTTGAGAAATAATTAATGAGTAAAGCGGTTTCCACCACTCACCGCGATGTCTGATAAGGTCTAACAACTGTCTGACAGCTGCAAGCCACAGGACAATAATTTCAATGGGAAATAACTCTGAACCTGTTGAATATTTAGAAAACAATTTGATTGAAAGTCGTTGGTGGCTAAGCCACCAACAACTTTCAGTCAAATTGTTTTCTAAATATTCAGCATATTCGGAGTTAAACCACATGGAAAATGTAGTCTACAGAAACTCATCAGGCAATCAGGAATTGATTTGTCTTGCCAGTTCAATCAGACGCAAGCGATACGAGACGCAGAATACACATTCAATATCAACTCCACATTGTACTAATGATTAATTTGGAAATAAATTAACTGAATCAGCAACAACTTTCAGTTAAATTATTTTCAAAACAGTAACCAAACACGAGTTATATTTGATTTCATGGAAGCCGCAATTCCTGGAATCACATCGGCACGAAAACGGTTAATATGGCTTATAGAAAGACGGGCTTCAAGGAATAATATTCACGTCAGAAATCCCTGATTAATCTTGTCACAAGGTTAAACGCACTTTGTTTCCATGACAGCTATAACAGACCAATCTCATGTATGGAAGGAAGCTCCACGCTTGATCCTGGACACCTTGGAATCTTGTCAGAATGGGTCTATTAGTGGCCGTACTTGATAGAGTTACGTGGCAGCCGAAACATTTTGTTGAGAATATATTCGGTGTCGGACCATGACATGTATTTAACATAGCGATTGCTGCCTTAGGAATAGTTTGCAGAAATTGGGTGTGGGGTTAAGAATAGTTATAGATTTTATATCCGTTTGATATCGTTACGAATAAAGTATTAAAATAATTTTACCCAAAGCTACTCTCTCTCTCTCTCTCTCTCTCTCTCTCTCTCTCTCTCTCTCTCTCTCTCTCTCTCTCTCTGTCTCTCTCTCTCTTCTCTCCCTCTCCCTCCCTCCCTCCTTCCATCCACACACCCACACACACCCCTATCCCTATCTCAATCTCTCCCTGTCTCTCTCCTCTCCCCCCCTCCCCCTCTCTCTCCCTCCTTCCATCCACCCGCTACCCCTCCCTACCTTCCCTCAGTCTCCCTCCCTCCCTCTCTCGCCCCCCCCCCCTATCTCTCTCTCTCTCTCTTATTTATAATTTGTAGGGACATAACAAATCTTGAGATTTGTTATCCTCTCTGTCAGCCAAGATAAGATAACTCGGGGCGGATGTTGCATGTCAACAATTGCGTGCGCACCACCAGGGACCTAGTTCTATCAGCACGGAAATAAACAGCAATTCCAGAGCGAACATATACTTAATGTATTATTCAATAATATTGTCTCGTTCTCAATCCGCTGATTACGATAAATGCCGAGTTAGTAAGCGCCAACTCGATGAACCCATCATGACCGACGGGCGTAACTCTTGGAAACAAGACCTGACCAGCTTTCAACGACATCGTGAGTCTGATAGAGCTATTCACCCTTTAACCCTCATATCAGGCAAAAACGACTTCTACAGTGGTCTTAAGAAATGTCCATTTGCAGACCAAGAGAAGACTATTTTTGAAAATTTACCGCTGCAATGACTGGCTCGATAACCGTACCAAGTCATTCCAGTGGTAAATTTTCAAAAATATTCTTTTCTTGATCTGCAAATGGACATGTTCTATGAGAAAAGTGAAATTTTTTGGAGCAAATTCGAGGGCTAAATGGTTAAAGCGCTTGTGTAGCTGGCTCAGAATGATGATATGGTCGAGGCAGATAAAACTAAATATGTTGAGTTTAACAACAACGTATTTATAGTCCGGATGTCAAATGAGATTTAGGGGTACCGTGCACGAGCGCCCACGCGACATTTGTTGCAGTTTTGGGTCCTTACAACGGTCACATTCCTTTACTGAATGTGTGGGACAGGATTTAACCTTTGATACTTGATTACTAGTATTAAAACATAAGATCCGATTAACGCATTTTGACACTCTATTTCTCATACTATTTACTTCCGGTAACCGGGTAACCCGAAAGGCGGATTTGCCGGATTCCGGATTACGGCAGGACATGACATCCCCCCCCCCCCCCTTTTAGATAAACCTTGTCATCACTATCTAGAATATAACTATGAGTGTAAGTTTTATGATTAACCAGTTCAACAATAGTAACAGTCTTGAAGACATAAATTAGCCATAGAAAGTTTTGAACAACATGTTCAATTTAACTGATTATCAATTTAAAGATAATCATTAGCTTAATGAAATGTGATGTCTGATCATGAAATTTGTCAACTGTTCGTTTGATTGTCCTAACTAAAATTACTGCCTGATTGTCCTAACTAAAATTACTGCCTGAAATAATCAAATGATGGTTAAACTCACTTCATTACAAAGCCACGAAACTGGCCTGGAAGAGTTCTGGTCCGTTCCGGTCCAATGTGAGGACTTGGAACATCTGCAGTTGGATTTGAAATGGATGGCAATTGATTGTCTGTCTGGGTAAGTATGTCATCCCCAGGTGGTTGTAGATCTCGCGGAATAGTTTCATTGGTTTGTGTATCATTCGGAGTAGTCTCTACCTGCTGGTGGTACCGTTTCACATGGGTGGTGTTCCTACTGTACTGAACACCATCAGGTGATTGAACAGTCACTTGATTTCCAGCCCGCGAAACGATCTGATATGGATTAGGTCGGAAAGGAGTGTCCAGTTTTCCTAGCCGTTCCTGTCTCAATAACACAGAATCGCCAGGTGATAGATCAGACCCAGCTGCATGACGCCGCTTGTCTGCATACATTTTGGACAGCCCCTTCATCACACAATCCCTATCTCTAACCTCCTGACCTACAATGTCAGGTGTAAGTTCTGGAAGTTTTGTACGAATTTTCCTTCCGAACAACAGTTCTGCCGGGCTTTTACCAGTTGTCGCATGGGGTGTGGCTCTGTAAGCCATAACATTAACTTAATAACACGTCTTTCCACTCCTTACCACTAGCATGAGCAATTTTCATGCATTTCTCAAGAGACTGGTTCTGACGTTCAACTTCCCCGTTTGCCTGAGACCACCTTGGGGTAACACAGTGATGTTCAATTCCCATATCTGTCATATATTTTGCAAACACATCAAACACAAATTGGGGTCCATTGTCCGAAGATATTGAAGTTGGTAAACCATGTCTAGCAAAGATACGTTTTAATGATGACACAGTTTTCTCAGCTGTTGTTGATCGCATCACTTCAAGTTCGTAGTAAGACTGTAATAATCGTCTACAACCATTAACGATTCACCAGACGGAAGAGGTCCCAAGAAATCAATAGCTAAGTCATCCCAGGATTTACTGGGAAGAACAGTACTACAAATCGGTTCTGGTGCACTTGGTTTACTGACTAGTTGACATCCATAGCGTGTCTTACAATGTTTCTCCGCATCCCTCTCCATACCCGGCCACCATACTCTAGATCTTAAGTTTTGTTTTGTCCCGACAACACCTAGATGTCCTTCATGGGCTAGTGTTAAGATCCGTGGGCGGAGTTTTTCGGGGATAACAATCCTAGTGCCTTATAAAGCCATTTTGCCTATTTGACACAGTTCACTGCTTACTACCAGATACTGTTTTAGCTCACCGTCATCCCATTTTCCAGAATCTATGCATTGTCTGATTTTGTCCAGTTCTGGATCATCTACAGATGCACGTTCAACTTCTCGAGCTGTCATAGCAGTGGGTGTAGCATTTATCGCGACAAATTTTACATACTGCTCTGCTTTTCCTTCGAGTTTATATGAATCAGAGGTTTTCCCGCTCAACAAATGAGACAATGGGTCGGCTATGTTATTCCTACCCGGAGTATATATCACTTTGAATAGGTACGGTTGCAAACGTAGCACCCAGCACTCGATTCTCGCACACGGTTTTGACCTAGGAGAATAGATTGTTTCAAGTGGTTTATGGTATGTTACAAGTTCAAATGTTATTCCTCCATAGACATATGGGTGTAACTTTTCACAAGCCCATACAAGACCTAAAGCTGCTTTTGTTTGTGAGTACCGTTTTTAAACATCGCTTAAACTACGGCTGGCATAACTGATCACTCTCCAATCACCTTTCTGTTCCTGGATTAGAACAGCACCGAGTCCCACCGGGCTCGCATCGGCAATGATCCTTGTTTTAGCCTTCTGGTCGTATTAACCTAATGTTTCACTGCTAGCTTGTCTGTCTTTCAATGATTGAAACGCCACTCTCTGCTGTGGGCCAAACACAAATTGTTGATCTTTTTGCGTTAGCCGTCTAAGTGGTTCTGTCAGGGTAGAATAGTCTGGTATAAATCTCGAACAAAAGTTCACTAAGCCTAGGAAACTACGCACTTCGCTTGCATTTTCAGGTTCTCTGGCACCTACTATCGCGTTAACCTTGTCTTCACAGGGATCTATACCGTTGTCAGTTAACTGATGTCCCATGAACGTAATGCTCAGCATACGAAATAGACACTTGTCCGCGTTTAGTGTAAGATTTGCTGATCTAAGTCTTTGTATGACCTGATCTAACTGTTTGTCATAATCCTCTCGGTTCGCTCCATGAACAATTATATCATCTGAGATGTTGGCTACACCAGATATTCATTGCAGTACTTTTTGAATCTCATGTTGGTAGATTTAAGATGCCGCATTTATACCAAACAAAAGTCTTTTGTACCTGAAAAGTCCACAATGGGTGACAAATGTTGTAGTGTCTCTAGAGTCAGGATGTTCTAACTGATGGTAGCCCCACCTCAGATCTAGCTTTGAAAACATGCGACTCTGCCTCACGTCCTGAAGAATCTCATCTATGGTCGGTATCGGGTGCCATTTTCGCATAATAGCCTCGTTAGCCTGTCACATATCCAGACACATACGAATTTCTCCATCTGATTTCGGAACAATGACTACTGGATTAACCCATGGCGTTGGTGACTCCACAGTTTCAATAATGTCTTTGTCAATTAGTTCTGGGATTTTAGCCTCGACGTTCTTTCGAAGACTGAACGGAATACGCCTAACAGGTTGAGCTATTGGTTTTACATCAGTATTTATGCTTAATTTAACCTGACGCTCACAAAGTTTTCCTACGCCCGAGAAAACTGTCTTATACTGCACCACAATTTTCTCTTTTGAAGACTGTGAATTCAACGAATTAACGTTTAGTCCGATTTTCAGAACACCTAACTCGAGTGGAGTTTGTTTACTGAGCAAGGGTTCACCTGATTTCTTGATCACAACGAACTCAGCTACCGTTTTCTGTTTTCCAGCTTCTACTTTAGCTGTAAATGAACCTAATACTGCAAGTGGTTCATTAGATGTATACACAAAAAGTTTTCGTGAACATTTCTGTGATTTGCAAACTATCTTCTGAGTTTTAGCTCTTCCCACAGTTCATGATCTATAATGTTACAGTCACTTCCAGAATCAACAATGACGTCCGTATCTACACCGCCAATCTTAACCGATATTTTATCAAAGTCTGTCCCTGCTTTTCTATTCACCAAAAAGGCATAGCTACTAGCACTGCTACTTTCATTTTCGGAGTTGTCAGCATTTACATTGTTCATTTTCTTAGCAAAGTAATTTCGTTTTCTCCAGTTTTTATTCTGTTTCTCGCCTTCATGTTTTGGAAAAGTCTTTCGCGAGCGACATTTTTTTACGAAATGGTTCCAGCCATTACATGACGTACACTGTTGTCCTCGCGCTGGACATGATTTGTCCCTACCGAAATGACCAGTACGACCGCATCTGTAGCATTCAGCTTTCTCGAACTGAGATTTTGGTTTTGGCCTAACCTGTGTTTGTGGTGGACAACGTTTACAGTTTTATCAACAATTTTCATTTCGTGCAATTGTGTCTCTACCCCCTCAAATGTTCCTGCTAATTTTAACGGAGGGGCGGTCTACACTGTACTACCTGGTATGCCAGCACAGAGTGCCTAGGTGACCATTTGTTGTAGAAGAGCTTCAGCTAGACCCTGCGGACACACAGCTACCACCACCTAGGGTACTAACATGGCACTTATCATACCATACCCTGGTTGCGCATGCGTAGGCCTCAGTTTTTAGCTCTGTCCACCCCGCCATGTAGGGCACTGTAGAATCTCTGCCAAGAGACCTCATTCTGCTGCTTTGACATTCCCTTAGCCGGGCACTTACTTGCAGTTGTGCTCTCCACGTAGTCGCATTTGGAGCAGAGAGCGATGCCACGAGAGCCTTCGAACTCGAGCTTGAAAAGTCCCAGAGTCCGTTTGTCCCAAGCTGGCCAATCCCGCTTATGAGCCTGGTACTCTGCTCGCATCTCAAGGAAAATGACGTCGTCGAGGTTGGAGCCTGCTATAGTGATATACGCGGAGTCAGTGTCCATCTGCAGGTACTCAAAGCTGTCGTGACCTACGTAGTGATCGAGGAAGTCGTAGTAGAACTCCAGCATTCGCAGCTTCGTGAGCTCATAAACGGCTATCCCAACCTGGAAGGGCCTTCGAATAGTGATTCTCGGCTTGCGACTCTGGAGCTTGTATGACTCACTGATCTCCTTGAGATCTTCGAACCATGCACTACGCAGGGCCTTGTCTACCACACGTTCATCCTTCGTGAAGCTGGTGTTGCTATGACGTTCTAGGGCCTCGATGAGCTTCCCCTAGGCACTGTTGCCGAGGAGTTTGAAGAGATCTGCCAAGAGCACTTTGCTCTTATCTACATCTCCCGAGCGGCAGGCCTCCGTAACATTCTCCATGAACCACTCAAATGGGCGCTTGGCCTCATAGTCTATGGTGCGGTATGCAGCAGTGATCTCCAGGCCATGGGTTATATACCACTTGAGTGTCAGGGCGCACAGCAGCCACTTCTTGCCAGAGAGGGCACCGACCAGCTTCTGGGTGGGATGCTTCCTCTCTGTTCGCCCTAGATATGCCAGCATCTCAGAAGAGATTGCCTCTACCGGGATCTCGCGGTTATAGAAGAGAGGAGGCATTTCCTCTAACTTTGCCCACAGAGCCTTGGGGACCTCATATATCCACCTCAGCAAACCCAAACCAGCTGTCTGCTAGGAGAGCCTCCTTAAAGCTAGCTACACCACTAGCACCGGACCAATGGCGCACTGTCTCCTTACCACATGTCATCTCCTTGGCCATCGTTGACAGGTACAGAGCATTTGCGTCATAGCTGAGTAGACGTTGGCAGACACGCTCACTCTGGCGCATTCGAGTCACACAAGCCTCATGGTATCTGGTGAACACGATGCTGGGACCTCCGACAACATCACCCTTCAGGATCTCGTAGGCTTTCTTGCCCGGTGAATAGAGGCTAACATCCAGCATGTGCTGAGTGGTTCCACGTAGGAGGTACTGCAGTGACACACCTGGGAGAGACACCGCGTCTTTGAGGATGTCTATTTCTCATTCTGTGTAGAACTCCCGCATCCACTCTAGGGCTTCGATGAATGGACTGACGTCCAGGTTGTTGTAGTATCGCAGCCACATTCCATGCTCGCTGAATGTCTGGTTACACTGCTCCCACTCTGATCGCATCAAGAAGTAGCCACTCTTGAGCTTAGATGTCCATGCTGAGTAGTCAGGAAGCCCTGGTTGTGTCAAACCATTCATACTAGAACCAGCTCTTCTGCTGTGTACACCCGTAAGCTTTGACCCATACCTCGTACGAGACTCCTGTGCCGAGGTATGTCAGCACATCGACAAACCGTAGCTCAGGTGTTATGAGGAACATGGTCTGACTAGCCTTCTTGGCGACTTTCACTGTACCTGTACTGCCAGTCAGCTCATCGACAAAGTACTTCTTGATGAGGTTCAGGTCATACCGCCCGGAGTTGAACCCCAGTACAGGCACTTGGTCACACCACTCATCGCTGCTGTTGCTTTGGGAGCTCGTCCAGGTCTGTCGGTACGTACTGTGCCCAAACCCTTGTCCGGATTAGATATGCTCGCCGTTGGATCACCAACATGAACTCTCTGATCAGTTCTTTGGGGTCAGGATTGCAGAGGTGAGTGGGCACAGAGATAGGTATGTGAGTACTCTCGATCGTGAGAGTCTCCGTAGGATGAGTCTTGATACCATCTAGGATTCCTTCGAAGTCGTAAACTATGAAGTGTGGGTATGGGACAGTCCGAACTCGTTTAGCGACACGTGGACAACGTTTTATACAGCACTCCCACTGTACCACAAGCGTGCATCCAGATGCTCTCAGCTTCTCCTCTCTCGGACTGTCTTGCGGTATCTTTGTTTGGCATCCTCACCTCGCTGGTGTTGTTGACAACTGTGCCAGTGACAGCCATGGAACTGGTAAATGGTGTTGGTGGTCGGATCATAACCATCTACGGGAGTGTCCTCAATCCAACGCTCGCCACCGTGCCTACACTCTACATGGTGTATGTGTACACCTCTGCTTCTCGACTCATACTCGATCCAACGAGTAGCCGCTGAACTGGATGGTTGGGGCGGATAGAAGGCTTTCTCATACGCAGACTGTGGCGCGTCAACCTTCTCACCAGGACACATGATTGTTGTTTTGCCGCCTGTACAGAGATTTTGCATATGACACATCCCAACAACATTCCGGCAAACAGTTTTCAAAATATTTAGCAAGTCAAGAGTTCTTTGCTCATTGGGCTTATTGTTTGGTGGCTTGCAGCAGCGAGAGAGTTAAGTACTGGTGTACTAAGCTCTCCCTAGAGAATGCGAGGATGCGTTATTTTATGGAAAAAAACGTCTTTTGTTTGTCCTTTCCTTTCCTCTCCTTCCCCCAAATAACAACTAGATCAAACGTAGAAGCAACTTAATATTTCCACTTCTCCGCAGACAGCTTTAGTTACATCCTTCAAATTCCTCTTCATATTCTCAGCCTGCTATAGGAGAATCAGAGTTTTTGAAGCAACATTTGCCTCTCAGGTTCGTCTTAATGACCTTGTTTATGACATTATTTACAGATTCTATACAAATCCATAATATATCACTCAACTCACGCAGGGGCGGCGTGTTGAGGTGAATGTCCTCATTGGAACAACAACTTCACCCCCGAAGACGTGCAGAGCATTGGGCCGCGCTTGATAAATGCATGAGTTCATGCACGCCTGCCTATGCGTGTACGTAGATGCATGGTTGCACACTGACGTCATTTTTCATCTAATTATTAAGAATCCAACAATGTAAAATATGACCGCACATAAACACAAACAAACATGGACGGACATAGTCTACATGATACACGGCTAAACGTGACATCACAGTTTGTAAGATGGATGGGTTAGGTCCAGAAAATTTCGATTTTCTCTCAGACAAAGGGACGATCAATGGTTCCCTTGTTGATAACCTGCCAATTGGCGCGTGCAATCAGGTTACAAGCCTCATCCTAATGATGCGATATTGGCCGGTATAAACAACATATTATTATGCATATGAGGGATGATAATAGGTATATAATGACAATAGACGACAGATGAAACCCTGCTTAGCCTGCTGACTATTTAATCTCACTGAACAACGTTGTGGTCTCCGATAGCCCCACACAACCCATCCCTACCCCACCACCACACCCACCACCACCATCACCACAGCCATCCCTCACCAACCTCACCCCATCACCACCACCCCGACCCCATCGTCACCCCACCACCACCACCACCACCGCCAGCACATCACACCACACCACCACCACCACCACCATCCCCACAGCCATCCCACACCAACCTCACCGCACCACCACCACCCCGACCCCACCATCAACCCCACCACCACCACCACCACGACCATAACCACCACTACCACCGCTAGATCACACCACACCACCACCACCTCCACCAGCACCATCGCCGCCGTCACCACCACAACCACACCCACCACCACCATACGCACCACCGCCAACCCACCACCACCAGCAGCAGCACACCCACCACCAACAACAACACCACACCCAAGCGCCTGCCTTATGTATCACAGATGTGCAGTACAATTATTCTGAACCATGACGTTTCGAATAAATATAGGATGGGATTGTAAAAGTACACATCCATGTAATGTGACAGCAGTGCTTAATGCTCTCTTTGTCTGTTCATAAATACAACTTTACAAACTGCTTATCCTGCGCACGCACGCGCGCATGGGCACATGGGCGCGCGCACCCCCACATACCCACCCACACACGCACGCACACACGCACGCAAGCGCGCATTTATTCAAACATCACGTACCAGAAATTATCACCAGCTATTTGTGTGCTTAATAAATCTCCGTAATGATGGTAATCACGTGTACATTTTCGGATACGTAATATGCGAGAAGATGTATTATGGCTTACGAATCAATAACGAGTGTGTTAAGATGAGAATGAATTGTAAAGAGTACGGGTTCGTTTATTAGCCTAGCACGGTACGCCAAAGAGTGCGCCATTATCACGTTTCGTTCCGTCTGTTTGTTTGTAAGAATATGGTTTATGGCTGTTATTACCTCACCTGGCCTCAAAGGCCAAGTGAGCTTATGCCGTGGCGACCGTCCCTCGTGTTTCCATCGTGCGTCCGTCCGTCGTCCATCGTCCATCAACTTTTCCTTTAAACGGCTTCTTCTCAAGAACCACGGAACCGATTTCAATTATATTTGAAAGGAAGTATCCTTAGGACATAGGGATCCAAGTTTGTTCAAATGAAGCCAATCGGCCAATTTTACCGGTGGCCATCTTGGATTTCGGCCGATTTTAGGAAACGTCTTTAAAAATCTTCTTCTCCAAAACCGCTTGGAGAATCGACTCATGAAACCTCATCTATGGAAAGAGCTACGCCAAGTTTATTCAAGAAGACTTGATTGATCAACTGGTTCGGCGGCCATCTTGGATGACCTAGGTTTCTCCAAAACGACTTCTTCTCCAGAACCCCTTGACGGGTTCGGGCCGAAAATTGGGAGATATGATTAGGGACTAAGGGCCATTAATGTTTGTTCAATGGAAGTTGATCCGTCAAAAAACATGGCCATTTGTGGGCCAATCAAAATGTAGTGTTTGGCGGTCATATTGGATTTTTTTATTTGATGGATCTTGAGGCGAAAATCGGTTCTATATATGTTTTTGAATATTCTGAGCTCAAATTTGCCATTTTCGAAGCTGTCGGATAAACGGTTTGGCGGCCATCTTGGATTATTTTCCCGCCACAGGTGCCAATACTAAAGCAATAGGAAATTTAAAATGTCTTCTCGAGAACTGCTAGGCCGATTTAAATTATGTGTGGCAGGAAGCATCCTTAGGCCTTAGGGATCCAAGTTTGTTCAAATGAAGCCGATCTGGTAATTTGGCCGATGGCTATCTTGGATTTCGGCCGATTTTAGGAAAGATCTTTAAAAATCTTTTTCTCCGAAACAGTTAGGGGAATCGATTCAAAACTCATGAAACCTCATCTAGGGAAAGACGTAACACAAGTTTGTTCAAGAGGGCTTGATTGACTGAATGGTTTGGTGGCCATCTTGGATGACCTAGTTTTCCAGAAAACGACTTCTTCTCCAGAACCGCTAAAGGTATTGGGTCGAAGTTTGGGAGATATGATTATGGGACAAGGGGCATTCAGGTTTGTTCAAAGGAAGTTGATCTGTAAAAAAAACATGGCCGCTGTGTTTTATATATGTTTTTGGGTATTCTGATCTCAAATTTGCAATTTCAGCAACTGTCGGATAAATGATCCCCAGCATTGTTGGATAATTTTCCCGCAGAAAGCTCACATACAGAAGCAGTGGAAAATTTAAATTTAAATTATATTTGGCAAGAAACATCCTTAGGAGATGGAGATTTAAGTTTGTTTAAACGAAGCCGATCGGCCAATTTTCTAGAAATGTCTTTAAAAATCTTCGCCGAAACGGTTTGACCGATTGATTCAAAACTAATAAAATATCATTTAGGCCATGAGCTGAACCAAGTTTGTTCAAGGGAACTTGGTCTTCCATATGGTTGGGCGGCCATCTTGGATGGCCTGGTTTTCATGAAAGCAATTTCGTCGCCAGAGCAACTGAACGGATTGGGCCGAAATTTTGGAGATATGATATTGATGACTAAGGGGTCATTAAAGTTTATTCAAGAGAAGTTCATACATAAAGAAACATGGCCTCTGTTTTCTTGTTACAAGTCTGCTCAACTCATTAGAGTTCTACTTATTGTTAATGACCATTCTAGTTGAGATGCATATGGTCCAGATTATCGATACAGGCCCCTCGGGCCTCTTGTTTTGTCCACGCCTGTATTTCGGAAAATGCTGATGCGATTTTGCTCAAATTTTAACACAAAAATAGTGCACCTACTGTGGACTGGATAAAACAAACTCAGAAAAATCTGAAATCATAAAACTGGTGTATGACTGTGTGACAGATGTTCTTGTTCTTTACGCCTTTTATTGGCTCGCTAATAAACTAAACTATGAGATTTCAGAATAGAACTTTCCAATGTTATCCATCCATTATATGACGTCATAATTAACTACGTGACGTGTAGAATGACATCATAAACAATTATGACGTCATGAATAACGTAGATAAGTACGTCACGAACACATAATTGAAGACGGACCATGTGTTGTTGTACGAATTGTATGTCTTTACTATTTAATAAATATTTTGAAACTAATTTGCGCAGAAACAAAAGAGTTTAAAACGATTTGTAATCTGATCAGTATGTCTCAATCTCATATTGTTAGCCACCGAAAAACACAAACAAACTACAAACTAACAAACAAACAAACAAACAAACAACCGCCGTCGCCGCCGTCGGTGGCGACGACGACGACCACCACGACGACAACGACGACGGCGGCGGCCAAGAACAACACCATTATATCCATACCTTCGCTAAATAGCTCCATCAAACTGAACTCCAAATTATGATCACGTCAGCTTATGCTTATGCCTATGTCTTAAATTTATGTTGCCTATAGTCATTTGTCCACGACTGTAGCTGAATTTACTCAATAACAAACATAAAATACTCGCTCAAAACAACAACAACGCTTGATACAGGTGTCGCCTAACAGACCTCGCGTGAACGTACTATGTTACAATATTCCCCTTCCTCCGCCTCCTCCTCCGCCTCCGCCTCCTCCTCCGCCTCCTCCTCCTCCTCTTCGTACATTGAAATTCATCCACATCCCCACCTTCCTTCTCTGTCTGTGGATAAACAACTCGCTCTGATACCGGCGCTCTTCAAACCTTGGGCCTGTAGTGGCAACAGTTTGCGAACAAAATATCCATTTTATCGCCTTTTGGTGATGGATGCGTATTACGTCTGATCTTTAGCACACATCTTTTCTGTTAATACTCTGGCACATATATGAGTAACAGATATTGCTGCTTCAGGCAGCAACGAGTCCCAATCAAATCTGTGTCACAATGTTCATCACATCTCTTATTTTCTCGCATTGAACTTAACTAACTGGATATTTTCAGGATGAAATGTGCTTGCAAGGATTCGAGATCGATCGATTTCCGACTCCGACGGTTCCCTCACCGTCTTCGCAACAACTGCAAGTGTGTGGATGTCAGCCAGGATACG
Organism: Chaetoderma sp. LZ-2023a; assembly: GCA_034401795.1. Classification (NCBI taxonomy): domain Eukaryota; kingdom Metazoa; phylum Mollusca; class Caudofoveata; order Chaetodermatida; family Chaetodermatidae; genus Chaetoderma; species Chaetoderma sp. LZ-2023a. The sequence continues at coordinate 41,190,881 of CM067362.1, read as the reverse complement.
ATGACAGATTGTAACTGAAGATTTCTAGCGAGGTATTCTTTAAGGCGCCGAGAACGAGGGTCTAATTTGGATGGCCTTTACATATATGAAAATCGAGCCATTTATTAAAGCTGAACTGACATCATATTAGTTACCATGAAAATAATAATATGCTGACATAAGAAAGTCTATGTAGATTGACGCCATTGCCTACTTGTTTTGAAGTGAGATTGGCAAGTGTTCTAATAATGTCTTGGCAGTGGGAAGCACCCGCAATGCCAACAGGCCACCACTGCACAAACTACAGAGCGGCAGTTGAAGCCCTGATTCATACGGCTGGCATAATCAGCAAACCAGCGGACTCTAATGCACAGATTGTCTTTCTAGCTGATGCCTGGCCTGTTCTTGAGGCAGTCACCACAGGCAAACTGTCACAGTTTGAAGAAGCATTGCAGACCAAGTGCTTTCGACTAGTGCTGCAGTGGACCCCCTCAGAATGTGGTGGTCAAGGAAATGAGGAGGCAGACATGATGGCAAAGCTGGGTGCAAAAGAGAATCAAATAGAAAATAGGGCTGCCCATACAGAAATGAAGCCACTCTTCAAGTCACTGTACAGAACTCCACATTCAGGAGATGATTACCATTAGCTGTCAAGACCAGAACAAGTGGTTATTTTTAGCCTGCGAACTGGGCACAGCAGACTAAATCAGCACATGTATAAAGTGGTTCTACTTTGCCACATCCCCGGCTTGTCCTTGTGGAGAAACAGAACATATCACAGACCGCATCCTGCAATATTGCAGCTGCTGAGGGAGGAGATCTGGGCTTCTAACACCTCAATCCAAGAAAAACTGTACTGGGGAAGACCGCAGATTTCATCTCGAGAGCTGCTCTCCAAGTATGTATGTATGATTACTGTATTCTGCGGCTGTAGTGGTAGAAACATCCTACAGCTGCAATCAGTCCTTCTTCGCTTTTGCCCACTGTGTCTTGCCATCAGCCGAAATCCTTAGCTTCCTCAGGTCCATTCTTGACTTGAGTGTACCGAGTCCTGCTTTCTTGAGCTCACCTCGGTGCACGCTTAGCAGATTTATGCAATGACGTCCTCTCCTGGCTTTGTATTTGCTGGCTCCGAGTAGGGCGAATTTCAAGGCTCTCTGTGCTGGTGTCTCTTCTGGCATCCTTAGCACATGGCCAAACATGGACCATCTTTGCTGGGCGACCTTTACAGAGGGGGCGACGTATTACACATCTTGTATAGTGCATCGTTGAAAATTATGCTGTCTGGCCATCAGTGTCCAGTGATGGTGCGTAGGTGTTTGCGGTGGCAGGCATCGCGTTTGTCTAGAGATGCCGTTGGAGCTGCCCAGCTGTTATAGTTATACAGCATCAAGGATACGCAGGTTGTATTGTATAAACGTAGCCTCTTTATTAAGGGCATCTTTGATCTACGAATCCATAGCTTCCAGCAGGATTGGAAAGCTATGTTCCGCATGACGCAGCGTGCAGAAATGTCAGCAGTACTGCGAAGCAGTGAGCCCAGGATTGTACCTTTCCTCCATGGTTACGCCGCCACGAAGTGGGTCGCCATTTTCTACAGTTTCGTGCTTTGTCGATGGGTATATGTGGGTGAACTCTGTTTTGGACTCATTCATAAAGAGACTCCCAATTTTTAGTTTGCTTGCAGCTATTGGGAGAAGTTCGTCAAGGGGTTTCTTTTCCTCGTCTATGAAGTCCACATCGTCGGCATATTCCATCTCTAGCGGCATGCCCAGTATTGGCACTGGGAGGCTTAGTCTTGTGGAACTTTCCCGCACAGATTTTCAAGGCAGCAGCAAGGTAGCAGGTGGAAAGCACCAGAGATAGACCATCTCCCTGTGGGGAGCCGATTGATGTCTCAAACTCCACAGACTTCACTGACTTGACTCGTACTCTCAGATTGGTGTCTGCAAGCAGTAGTCTCACTAGTCGTAGCTCATCTTTATTGCAACTGGCCTGGCGTAGTACATCTAGGATCTTTGGGCGTTTAATGGTGTCGAAGGCTCGTGACATGTCAATGCCCATTTTGTGGGAGTCCCAGTTTTTGGACATCACTACCGACACAAGCATGCATTGAGCCCATGCAATGTCTGCGCAACTGCGTCCACTTTGACATGATCTGGTGAAGTGATCGATCTTGTCTCGGATGCGGCATAGAGTAACGTTGGATAGGATTTTCTGTATGCTTTTGAGGAGCACAATGGGCCACAGATTGGCTGGGGCCCGGGTGGCTTCTTAGGCTTGGGTAGTGCGATAAGTGTGCCTTGGCCTACAGCGTCGATGGGAAGGTGGTGCATAAAAGCTGAATTGATTAGGTGCGTGATCGGTTTTGAGGTAATGTCACGTGTATATTTGAATAGTTCATTACTCATGCCATCAGGTCCAGATGCACGTCCATTTTTCAGGGCTTTAAGTGCCTTCTCAACTTCTGCTGTTTTAATTGGTGTTAGTAATGGCCTGGGGTCTCCTGAGAACGGGTGCAAGGGCTCATCATCGTTGTCAGTGAACTGTTCCTTGAACCATTCTCGGATCGCCTCAGCTTTTCCCTGGTCAGTCCCGATAAAGTGTCCTTCAGAGTTGTGTACAGTGAGTGGTGGTGTGTAGTCAGTAACTCTCAGGGCTCGGGCTGCCCGAAACATTTTGTGACAGTCATCCGTGGCAGTGGTTTCATCTGCTAGGGAGTCTGCCTGTTGAATAGCAAGATCTTTTAAGCGTTCGCTAATGTGGCGCAGAATAATATATCGCTCCCGGCGTAGTTTAGTGCGGTCTTCCCTTTGGCCACTTTGATAGATGCGCAGCTCTTTAAGTATGATCCCAGCAAACGAAAGGAAGAACGTCTTCTCTTATGTACTGTAAAACCGTGTATCTTCCCCGCCATACTGTCACTTCAGCACTCACTCACTCATGGCCCATTAAATACACCACACAAGAGCCCAGAATCCGTGTTCAAAGGAACTGATTTGGTCCACCCGGCCACATCTCCTTAGTCAAGAAGACTACGATACAACTATTCAAAGAAAAAGATGAATGGTCAATCTCCACAACACTAACCAAGCCAAAGCGTGGAAACATGATAGCTAATGCTGGTGAAAGCTTAGCAGGACAAACCAATTAGGCCATTGCTTAAAGCGAGGTTGAGTACGAATCATGAACATTAGGTCATAGAAACTCTTCCAAGACCGATGCGGTTGATGTGGATAACAGGTTCCACTCAAACTGTTGTTGTTGTTTTTGTTGTTGTTGTTGTTGTTGTTCTAGTTGTTGTTGTAGCTGCTGCTGTGTTGTTATTTTGTTGTTGTTGTTGTCGCTGCCGTTGTTGTTGTTGTTGTTGTTGTTGTTGTTGTTGTTGTTGTTGTTGTTGTTGTCGTCGTCGTCATCGTTGTTGTTCAGTTGGTTTTATTGTTCGCTTAGACCTAGGTGTATTTGAGCCATTTGGCTCTATTTTGAGAGTGCTTCCTCAAAATGTTGCATGAACCGACGGCTTTACGTCCCCTCAAAATAACATGCACGCATCAGGGAGTGTAGCAGATCGCCTGTGTCGCCACCGATTGCCTGTAAACAATCTGATAGCAAGCCCGATCTGCCCGGGTAGGCATGCATTCTGACAGGTTCATCCATCGACAGTCAACCCTAGCTTCCAGTTCGCAACAATATTTTGCTACTCGGTTCTTTCTATGAGGGGTTATGTTAAGTTTGAGCATGGTGTTGCCGTAATGTGTTGAACTGTAAGAGAGCGCCACTAATATCGACTGATCATTAGATATTCCTTCACAACGAGAAACACAATCTTCCATTAGTGACCCAACACGAGGCTGAGTTAATGTCGACCAAAGGCCATTCTGAAGTATCAAGGAACACATTATCTACAGATGGCGGTGTGATCTATCACGCGGAGAATACTGGCGCGTTTCCTTCCAGTCTATGACGAGCAAACGATCTGTGTGTCTTTCTCTTAGCGATGCATTCATACATTGTCTGTTAAATAACAGCTATCTCACTTCCGGCGCTTTACCACGAGGAACTATTTCTCAAACATTCACAAAAATTCAGAAAGCGTCCACTATTATAGAGTTACATTAGTTGGATGCAACTACCGTCTTCCGCTTATCGATCAATCATATGACGTCACAATCAACTAGGTCACGTGTAGGCTGACGTCATAATCACTTACGTCATGAATGACGCGATTTCGTCCGTCATAAACGTGTAATAGTCCGTCGAGTCGTACGAATTGTATGTCTTTACTATTTAATAAACATTATGTAGAATATTTTCTATATATGCCATAGGCATCAACAGCACCCAGTCAAATTAGTTTCAAAATATTCAACAACTTACCTCTATAGTTTCCTGGAAATTAGGATTTAGAGAGTACAAGGGTTGATTGATCCCAACACAGGAAAAGTGTGCGTGGAGTTTAGATAGACGTGGGCGGGCATAACTAAAACAGGATTCCTCCATTATAGCATTGTATTGGCTTCCGGCTGTTTATTTGTCTGTCAGTCTGTCTGTCGGTCAGCGTGCATGCCCGGGACATTTCTCGGAAACGACTCATTAGATTTGACTCGCATTTTGCCGCAAGGATGAGTAATCTCCTAAACTAACACATGTATTTCACATCTTTGTTTTAGACTAAAATGAACAAAGAATCGGTGAGAAATTTTAGAAAGATATTAAGGAAATGAAGGGGCAATGATATGTAATCTCAGAGTTTGATTGATTGACCCGAGCAGGGGACGCTTCGATCTATTGGTATTATCAGGAATGTGGAACGGTCTGTCTACACGTCCTCCCTTCCATTAACTCATCCAACCAACCCATGTTTGCTACATAGATGCGTGTGTACATCTGTAAAACAGGCATACATCTTTATTCAAATGCATCAACCAATTCAACTATGCATCAATGTGTTTGTTATTCAGCCATCCCACTCTAATACCAACTAGCTCGCCATCCAGTTACTTAACCTACCTTAGCGTGTTTGCTCAACCGTTCGCCTGCCTATCCGCCCATCCGTCAGCCTACAATTATTATCACCCGCCCACCATCACACATGCATCCACCCATTCACTTATGTACACCCTATACGCACATACCTATTCACATACACATCCGCACGCACCCATCATCCCTCCCACCCACCTACCCACTCTCGCTCCCACCCTCGCCCTCTCCATCACACGCACCCACCAACTCACCCACACTGACAGCTACCACGCACTCACTCATCCTCCCTCCAATCCGCCACCCACCATCTCACCCACACCGTTCCCCACACATACTCTCCATCCCTCGACCACCACACACCCTCCCACCTATCCTCTCACCGCCCTCCATCTCTGACACTCTCCTTCCAGTCCTCTCACCCTCTCACCCACCATCAATCCAGAAATCCTTCTCTTCTTCCCTGCAACATGCTCTCTCTCTCTCTCTCTCTCTCTCTCTCTCTCTCTCTCTCTCTCTCTCTCTCTCGCTCTCTCTCCTAGCCTTTTACCCTTGCTCACATACCCATCCATCCACATAGCCACCCTGCCACCCACTTATTCGTCCGCTCGCCCGCCAGCTCGCCGTCCCGCCCACTCTCCCGCCAGCTTACATGCACGCACTCATGCTTGCAAGCTCGCCCACCAAGCCCACCCACCTGACCACCTGCCTAACCTAAACAAACACCTCGCCCACATATCCATCCATTCGCAGGCTGTGCCGCCCGCCAATCCGGCTGCCAAGCCGCTTGCCCTACACCATACCACACTACCACCACCCACCAATTGACTTGCTCGCTTAGTCACTCACCCATCTGCAATGAATTTATCAATCATCTAGTCAAAGAAGTGCTGAGATATCACACAGCAAATGACTTACGCTCTAATTCTGGCCTGTCAGCCTACATGCCGTATCAGTTCAACCAACAGCCGACCGCACACCGTCTTCTCACCCCCACATGTGCGCATTATCGGCTATCTGGTCAGCATCTTGTTCTGTGCAAAGCAGTTGCTATCTATAGTTACAGCAGCGTTTTTCAGCAATTGCAATAATTTTCAGACAGACACCGGTTGCATGCACTCGTACAAAACCACTACCTCTTCCTGAAACATGGTTAAATGTCTTTTCAGCTGAGATGAAGATTAAATCGATTCATCAAGCGTGATACGATTATTTATCAAACCAATCTCTTTAACCTTGAAATATTCCAATCCATATCCGTTGTCATGGATACTAATACGGAGGATGTGCATGGCAGTAAAGGCGACTATTAGCCGAAAGAACCCGAAGCCAATGTGTTGCTCCAATTGGAGTCGGTTAGGGGAGAATGGTAATGACAGGCTTGTCTTGTCGCTCTCTGACATTTTGTACGCGCCGGGAGCTAATCTGTTGCTTCGTTTGGAGTCGGGTAATAAGAATGATACGGCTGAGTTTATCCGTGCATGTACAGAAGAACGCGAAGAAAATCGATTCCTATAATTAGAGTCGGATGGTGAGATAATTATAACTAATAGGGATTTTCACAGGACCAGACGGTAAATGGTAATTATGCGAATACAGCGAGATCTGATCTAATTTTTTGAAATAACAGTGCAGTCGTATCTGGATCTCCATTCTTGGAAAGTGTTTTTGCCACAAAGGTTACACATTCAAATGTTTGAAAGATGATACCCACTAAAACACAAGTATGCCATTAGCTTACCCGAGTGAACATCCTCAATTTTAACTTTAATGGTAGACATTGACGGTGGGGATTTGTTTTAATTACAAAAATGGACTTGTTGCTCGAGAGATAAGGAGATGATGTCGCTACTAAGTGCTAATACATGACACGACACGACTAGAGTCAGCACACGTTATATAGAAATGTGACTCATTGGCGCAATTATATTGTTCCTTAAGCGATACCGTGTGATGTCATCTACGTACAGACAATGTTTCCATTACTTCATTCTCTATGCATCACATGGACGTGGATCAGAGACGAGACGAAGTGACAGGATAAGACTCGACTTGACAAGAAGAGGAAGATGGTGTCGCACTCGGTGTGAATAATCTCACCTACACTATTCATTTCCATAGTTTCCTCCGGCAAGGTGTTCATTAAACACGTTCCTCAAGACCCTTCATGGTGATGACGGGTTCATTTGAATATGTCGGTAGGAACAACAAAGGAAAGGATGTATCTTAACAATAAAGCCGATAGACAAAGAAATGCTGTGTCTAAATTAACAGAAACAAGAATGGTTCTATATTATTTTACCTATCGACCAATCCTGCAATATGGACTCATGGTTAATAACGTCAAACTTCCAAACGCAGAACTTCATTTAGCATAAGGTTTTTTTAAAAGCTGACATGAGGACCTCATATTGAGAACATTGAGAGGGATGCCTTGTGTAAATGCATTCGTGAACAGCTTGATGACACATTGCCCTATCTTAGACCAAGTAGTCTATATTACGACCCTCCCACATTAGATTGTGGCATCTTGTATCAAGGACACACTGGTAATGTTTCCATAGATCATCATGAATTTGCGGTATATTGTAGCGGAGAAGTACAAATGTAGTACCAGTGTACGCTGCTCTGGATGATGACACAAAGTGCTAACGATACATTCGTACGAAATACAGATGTTCTTTTAGACCGGAAAGTCGTCTCCCTTGATTAGTTGCTAAATGTGTTAAGCTTGTTTATATGTAAATAACATGACAGATTTAGGATAGGGTATCACAGATCAATGGAGAGATCCGAGCTGTTGCTCAAATATATAACGCCATAATTAATTACACCACAGGTATATGTACAATCATAATGCATAATGAATGACGTATCTAGCTCCGTTATGTGCATTACAAAGTCCGTCATGTGTACGAATTGTACCTCTTTACTATTTAATAAACATTCTGTTGAATATTTTGAAAGTAATTTAACTGGGCACTGTTGCTGTCATGGGCTAAATGAACGTGAAGAGGTAGAGTGTTTTAGATTGCCTGCATATAAAAAAACTACCCTAAACGTATTAACACTTCGTACGCTAAACTCCCTGAATCTCAAATTTAGGGTAACTGTACAACAACGTTATTGGACCTTTTGAAACTAATTTGAAAATAATCTATTACTGCCATAAGCTGACAGGGCTCCTAGTCAAATGGCCCTTTTCAGTTTATCCATTCATTATATGACGTCATAATCAACTACGTGACATGTAGGATGACATTATAATCAATGACGTCATGAATGACATGGATAAGTTCGCCACAAACGCTTAATTGATGATGGACTAAGCGTTGTTGTACTAATTGTATCTCTTTACCATTAATAAATATACTGTTGAATATTTTGAAACTATTTTGACTAGGCGCGGTAGGCAGCAACAGCACCCAGTCAAATTAGTTTCAGAATATTCAACAGCTTACCTGCATAGTTTTCTGGAAATTGATAGACAGGTAGTTCAGGGATTGATGGATCCCAAGACGCCGTATTGGTGGAGCATAGCTAACGATGGGCGGGGTATAGCGAAAACTGGATTCCTCCAGATAGTTTCAAAATCCTCATCATAATATTGATTAAATCGTAAATGATTTGTGTTGCTTTTGGCTTCATGAGTTGTGACGCGTCAAAGCACCCCCTCCACCACCCCCACATCCAACATTCCCCCCCCCCCAATGGCAAGGTATATACAGTTTATTCAGGAATACAAATAAAGAAGAGTGTCCTATGCCATTTTGTCACCGGGAAGAAACGCATCAAACTGTTGTCGTGGACATGGACATTCCTTCATCATATAGCCAGCAGACCATAGGATGCACAGTGTTAGTAGTAAAAACACTAACACATCATGCTCACAACTAGAACAAAATAGTGGGGTCGTCATGAATCACAAGGTGGCCCAAAAATGTGACTCTGGATAATGTCACAAGTTGACCTTGAAATGTCATTCAAGGTCATATTGTGGGATAAAATGAAAATCACATGGGGCTGTCCTACGGAGATGATATTAGTGTCAAATGAAAACTCAAGATAAAGCAATTTTCTTCCGGTGGATAAAGTGATGGGGTCAGTAATTTGATGTCTAGAGGTCATTTAAACGTCAGTCAAGGTCATAATATGGTTTAAATTGAAAATAACCGTTTGTCTAGTAACGGTGATATTGGTGTCAAATGAAAGAGCTCGTCGAGAAAGAAAATAATTTTATTCCGGGGCTGATGGTGATAAATTGGTAGCGTTAACCAATTGACCTCTAGAGGTCACTCAAGGTCATATCTAGGAAAACATTGAAATGGCAGCAGATCATCATATGAATACCATATCAGAAATAAAAATTCTTGACACAATAACTGTATTTTTGGTATATAAGATGGCGCGCTCACATTTAGGACTTCTAGCTATTATTCAAGAATATTCGAGGCTGTTTAGGGTAAATATGAAAATAATGACGCACCTTCTGATTCCTGTTTCTTGGCTCAACATTGGAAAATCATATTAAACAGGCTTTTGTAGGCGTAGTAATGAACTCTGAGTCTAAAATAAAACGATAATTTGATTGTGGTGTGAACATACTGAGTGAGTGTGCTTCAACATCATATCATCGGCACATTTATGTGTGAAAGTTTGTCTGAAATTAGTAGTCCAAACACGCCTTTAAATATCGTTATATAATGGACCATTCCATTTTTAGCTATGCCCCGCCCATCTCTAGCTAAGCTCCACCCACAATTCGCTCGTGGTGGGAGCGATCGATCTCTGAACTCTGACTAACACTTTCCAGAAAACCATACAGGAAAGCTGTTGAATATTTTGAAACTAATATGACTATGGCAGCAACAGCGCCCAGTCAAATTAGTTTCAAAATATTCAATAGCGTGTTTATTAAATAGTAGAGCCATACAATTCGTACGTGTCGGACTATTAAGAGTTAAATACGGGCCTGATATAAAATCATTTATGACGTAATGATTATGACATCCTACACGCCGCTTAGCTGATTATGACATCATATGACGTCAGATTGATAGATGCATACTCTGGAAAGGTGAATTCATCAGCTAGTGCACTACAGCCACTACGGTTGTTAATATTTTTAATAAATCTATACCAGAAAAACTACTGTGTATCTTAAAACCAATTTTGAAACGTTGGGCATGTTCCTTTCGCACATGATCCGATGATACCATGGTCTTATTGGTGCCCGACTATTTGTTATCTACAGTACAAGAGTCGGGAATCAGTATGATCCGAATCATCGAATCATGTGCGGAAGGGGCAGGCCAACGTTTCAAACACGTACATCAGATAGTCTCCTATGGGTTTCTAAAACGTAGAAATCGGGCATCAGATTGGTAAGTGTTAAAACATTTGAAGCTTAAATATGTCATAGATTAAGTTCATGTCTTAATCTTAATATTTTTATACTCTCCGCGAGTCACTTCGAGCACGAGCATTTGGCACACTGTTCTACAAGTGAGAGTTTTCCTTTTGCACGTACAGTGGACTGAGCACACCTTGTGGCGACTGCATCTCACAGTGACTTGAGTGGCCATGTCCCGCTATGTCCACATAGTTAGAAGACCATTGTCTTCTTCCCGTCAGCCGAAGTAATACTGGTCTTTATCTGGGAAACCGGTCTTCATCTGGGAAACGGGTCTTCATCTGGGAAACGGGTCTGATGACTTGTAGGACCATACAGATGTCTGGTATAGTGCCTGTCAAAGATGCAGTTGAAGTGCATTATGAGATGGCGGAATAGATTTAACATACTGAGTCACCTGACTGAACATATTCATTGGAAGAGTATTGACCTCAAGACTAACTGGTTTTAGTCTTATAGCCGACATATGAATGACTCGATAATAGCCAGTTTGTCATCTACCAAAGCCTGGAATTGGCAAGGGAAATACGTCTACCCGTGTTTTTCAGTCCATGCATGGTGTTACATCCAAACATGGTATGGAGCAGGAATGGAACATTGCTAACCCAGGGCAGCGTTCTAGGCCAAGGTGCTGATAGAGCTGGTTGGTATAGCACAACTGCTGGTATTTTGCAGTACCGAAGGCAAGCCATAGTTTAACGCTAGGGCTTATTGACTGTAAACTCCTGAATTGTGCCAAGGGAGTAACAAGAACATCATTATCTCCTTACAACATAAAGCTAATTGTGGCACTGAATGGTGTCGATGAGATGCACAATGATTCTACCGTCTGCTTCCATGTGATTGCAGGATTCTATCATCTCAACGTGCACGACATGATTAGCCAAATAGACATCCTTGCTGTAAGCATAAATTAGTTTTAACTGATACATTTGACAAAAACGTGTACAGTTCTTTGTATGAGGAGTCGGAGTGAAATCTTTCGCAGATTTTCTTACCTTGAGGAACTTTTGTCGATGCACTAACACGTGGTCTTGTCACTCCACCAGCTCCGTCAGCTCTTTGTGTTCACGTATTTCCCTTTTAGTTTTAGGCGGTATTAGTCGCCAAATGTTGAACCGGTTTGGCTTTGATTGCGTTGTATAGAGAAAGACGACGCCATTTATGATTATCATATCATGGCTTGTAGTGGAAACCTCAGTCCCCTCGCCCCCCCCCCCCCACTCCACCCCGCCCCGGACCCAACCCACCCCGCACTGAAGCTACTCCTTCATCAGTGATATCGTCAACGATGCAATGGTACAATACAGGCGTGTCTGTTGACGGCTTATTGCTGGTGGAGAGAGTACTGATTCATGCTCAAAGAAGAGAACAAAATCTCCCTGGGGCTCTTATGTTACGCATTCCGCTTTCCAAATCGGATGCCTTACTCACTATGCTGTAACAGACCTAGTTAGTCAATGAACCTTTCCATTTTTAGCTATGCCCCGCCCATATTTAGCTAAGCACCACCCACACATTGCTCTGGTTGGGATCGATCGAACCCTGAACTCCCTGACTATCAATTTCCAGAAAACTATACAGATAATCTGTTGAATATAGCAGCAACAGCGCCCCGTCAAATTAGTTTCAAAATATTCAACAGCATGTTTATTAAATAGTAGAGACATACAATTCGTACAACGTGTCGGACTATTAAGAGTTAAAGACGGGACATATAGAATCATTTATGACGTAATGATTATGATGCCATCATACACTTCGTTTAGCTGAGTGTGACGTCATATGACGCCAGCTGATCGATGGATACTCTGGAAAGGTGGAGTGCTTTATCTGATTCAAGTGGTAATGATAGAAATTGATTTCTATGGAGCTTAACTGTATCAGTCATGTTACTGACGTCCACCAGCATTTAATATGAGTTGACCTCCTTATGGTGTGGAAGAAGTTTTGTTTTGAATCAACACAAGTGTACTGGAGTTCGTCTATTAGGTGTGCAAGATTTGGACCAATAATTTTGTCAATGGTTCAGGGTCCTGGGTTAGCCTGATAGCGCTTCCAATACTCTTGACATGGGTGTTGTTTTGTTCATATTCATGGTCAATGGAAGAGAATTTGTCCAGTGTGCAGTTGATTAGCCAACGTCCATGGCCATCATATTCTTCTAGAACTGAGTTTGGTAGTCTTAAGATCGGCAGTGAATACCGGTAGACACCTGGTATAATTGTGGTGGTCCATGGCAAATAAAGGTCTGACTAGAACTTCGAGGCTCTCCACGAATAGGCTGAATTTGTGCTTCAAGTGAGCTCGAGAAGCATGAACTGTCAATACCTTCTGATGAGTCCAGAATGTGAACGGAGGGCTGCAAACGCAAATTCTGGTTGTCCATTCAGCTAATGTTTGATCTGTAACTACTGAACAGTAAACATCATGAAGGAGGATGTCTAGCACTGCTACTGTGGCCAATGGGCATAACGTATACATTGGAATTTGCCTTGATCTTGACCTTTACTGACGCTCATGGCCCACATTTTACTCAAGCATTTTACCACGGAAACAAAATGTGTATGTTGCGAAGAGGTTCGGATTAACCACAGTGCGATGTTTTCCATTCTTAATTCCATTTGATCTCTACATATGCCATTGAATGGCCTCCGGAGATTAAATGCTGACCTAAATAATGTGTGCAGCAGAGAAATCTGTTTATCTTAGATGCACTAAGTATAGTCATTCAGTACCAATATGACATTTGTAGATCTTTCTGTTAATCATTTTGATTTTTACCCTGTATATGATCTTGAATGACTATCAATAACCTCTGGATGTCACATAATTCACTGATTGACCCTACCTCTTTATCTACCAGTCAAAACAATATAGTCACGGTGAGACTTTTCATTTGACACCGATGTCCTCTCCATAAGACAAAAGGTCATTATTTTTAATTTTATATATTAATATGACCTCATATGACCTTTAATGACCACTGGATGTCACATGATTGGCTCTTCTACTGTCTCAACTGGAACAAAATTTGTTTGTCTAGGTGAGACTGTTAAATTGGCACTAATATCTTCTTCATAGAACCCGTTGTTTTGTTTTCAAATTTACCCCATAATATGGTCAATCTGGTGACCTTAATGGACCTTTCCATTTCATCCATCCCTCGTATGACGTCATAATCAACTATGTGACATGTAGGATGACGTCATGATCTTACGCCATGATTGATTCGATTTAGTCCATCTTAAACGCTTAAAAGACCGACACGTTGTACGAATTGTATGTCTTTACTATTTAACAAACATTCTGTTTATATTTACATTATTATTTTGAAACTAATTTCACTGGGCGCTGTTGCTGCCATAGGCAGCAACAGCCCCCAGTGAAATTAGTTTCAACATATTAACAGCTTATCCGTATAGTTTTCTGGAAATTGATAGTCAGTGAGTTAATGGATAGATCGCTCCTAACACGACGAAGTGTGGGTGGAGCTTAGCTAAAGATGGGCGGGGCATAGCTAAACCTGGATTCCTCAATTACAAACTGTCTGTGTGGCATTGTGATCCGGGTACGATTTATGCTGAGACAACACTTAGTCCGTCATCAATTAAGCGTCCCTGGCGAACTTAGCTACGCCATTCATGACATAATTGAGTATGACGTCATCATACACGTCACGTAGTTGATTATGACGTCATAAGATTGAATGAGAAACTGGAATCATCCATTATGACTACAGAACTCAACCAGTAGAACATTTGTAACTGGAAACATCTTTCTCTGAAAAATAGTTTTCTGTCTGCTGCTAAGCTCAAATTATCATGCACCAGAATACTACGGATGCTACAAAAACCATAGCACAGATAGCAAAGACAAGTTCAAAGATCTTCGCCTTTTGAGAATCCTTTGGTTAAGATCTGATGTAGTTATATATAAGTGATAACAATTTGATATAAATGTGAGCAGGTGGTGTTTAGAATCAGGAGATCGCTACATCTGTTCATCCACGCCATGTCTGGAACACGGCTCTGCATACGTTGCTTGAAGATTTCGTGATATGCTCATAAATTGTGAAATTCTACCTTCAAAAGCGTTGCCAAGCTGTTGAGATTATCAATATAAATATTTTCTGTCAGATTTCAGGGTGGATGCATTGATGGCCAGACACCCTATACCCCCCCCCCCCCCCACCCCAACACCCCCACCCACCCCCACCTTCATGGTGGCGTCCAGCTAAATGTCATGATCGGTACAACAGATAGCGGAATAGATGGACCTGATCTGTCGATCAAGTATATGACGTCATAATCACTTACCTCACATGTACCCTGACGTCACAATCATGATGACGTAGAATTACCTGCCATGAAACTGGAAAAGTCTGCCAGGTGTACTAGTTGTATGTCTTTTCTGTTGAAACTAATTTGACTGTGGGTTGTTGCTGTCAGGGGCAAAGTATATAAATTGATTCCAACGCACGGAAAGATTGAGCGGAGTTTAACCAGACATGGGCGGGGCATAGCTAGAAATGGGTGGAGCATAGGTAGAGATGGGGGGGATAGCTAGAAATGGACCACTATATTGAATGCTAAAAAGACAACGAGCACTTAGCGGCCATATTAACGCATGCTTCTGTGTACCACATACAAGGAGATTTCTTTATGAAAGGCACCACACTGACAATGAGAACTAAAATGTGCAGTCGATGGCATGCCATCGCAAATCCCCACGCATTCACCACTTCGAGCTTTACCCTTACTTTGACCCAAAAGACAATAAATTCCTTGAAATGTAGTTTCAATGGGTAATGGGTTTCAAAATGAAATGCAATGATCCCCATTTGAAGTTTCAAGTTTTTATCTGTGTGCGCGTAGTGCCACTACAATTGGCTGATGCCAGATTTGCCCATTTGACCCCTGGCCACTGCCCTCAGATTGGCTCAAGAACAAAATAATGTGTTGTACTGTAGTCTACTAACTACAAGACTCAAAATGATATGTGACATGACCACATTTGAAAAAATTTTTATTTGCCCACCATTGCCCCTTCCAATGTGTTATGCATATCCTTGCCCATAGGTGTAATTATCCCCAAAGTTTCAAATTTCTATCTGAAACGGTGTGCGAAGAGTTGCGTTACAATGGATTGGTGCCCAATTTTGACCTTTTGACCCCGCCCATACACTCAGTTTTCCCCAAGATCAAAATAATTCCTTATACTGTAGTCTACTACTCATGGGCTTCAAAATGCTATGTGACATGACCACATTTGGATAAATTTAATTTTTGTCCCACAGTCCGCACCCCATGAGCCCCACCCCTGGGGTCATAACAAAATTTCAAAAGTGTCATGCACATCCCTGGCCATATGTGTAATCATACTCAAGGTTTCAAGTTTCTATGTGAAATGGTCTAGGAGTTGCGTTACAATCGATTAGTGCCCACTTTTGACCCAGCCCCCTGCCCTCAGTTTGAACCAAGATCAAAAGAATTCCTTGTACTGTAGTCTACTCATCATTGGCTTGAAAATTATATGTGGCATAACAACCCTTGGAAAATGTTTATCTTTTACCCCACATTTCCCACTCCCAGAGCCGTACCCCTGGAGTCATACCAGAATTCCAAACGTGTCATACACATCCCTGACCATATGTGCAATCATCACCACAGTTTCAAGTTTCTATCTGAAATGGTTTAGGAGGAGTTGCATTACTCGCACTCGTACTTGGACTACTAATCATTGGCTTGAAAATGATATGCGACATGACAAGCTTTGGAAAAATTTAATTTTTGACCCCCACATTCCCCACCCCCAGATCCCTCCCCCTGGGGCTCATGATAAAAATTCCAAAAGGGTCATGCATAATCCTATCCATATGTGCAATCATCCCCAAAGTTTCAAGTTTTTTGTCTGAAATGGTCTAGGAGTTACATTACAATCGATGATTACTGGCCAATTTTGACCTTTTGACACCTGGGCCCAGCCCCAGGGTCAGGACAAAATTCCAGAAGTGTAATGCACATTCTTGCCCATAGGTATAATCATCCCCAAGATTTCATGTTTCTATCTTAAACGGTCTAGAAGGACGTGCGTTACAATCGATAAGTGCACAGACGGCCGGACACACGGGTCGCATCACATAATCCCCACATTTTCTTCGAAAAGCGTTGGGATAATTACTCCAAGCTTGATGAAGAAAACTCCTAAATATTCTGATTAACAATTTGATGGAAAGTAGTTGTTGCATATTGCACTATCGTGTGCAATTAATGAATCAAGTTTGTTAGTCAATCGTATGACATCATAATCAACTACGTGACCTGTTAGGATGACGTTATAATCAATTACGCCATGAATGACTCGATGTAGTCAGTCTTAAACGCTTAATTCGTTGTACGAATTGTATGTCTTTACTATTTAATACACATTCTGTTGAGCATTTCTGCTGATCCCACGGCCGCGCTCGGCGTCGCTGCCATTTCTTGGTAATGTGTACTGCCATCAGCCCGATCATGAGGATCCGGCAAATTACCTAGTGTGTCTGGTAGTGTATGTCGGACGGACCACTCATTCACTACAAGTTGCATGGGTCGGTGAATCTTTAACACCTTTTCAAACCCGTTACATAGGCCGCAACATTACGTTTTGAAATATTCAACAGCTTACCTGCATAGTTTTCTGGATATTGAGATTCAGAGTTCATGAAGCCAGAGTTCGGAAGTAGCTGAGATATACTCTCAATTACATCATAACTCTTAGCACCCTGATGTCAAAATTTTAAAATTTCAAATTAAATTAAAAGATGAACTGGTGTTCATTTTTAAACGAATTTGGTGGAAGATGGTGCTGTCGTAGTGTCCTAGACAGCAACATCGTCCACCAAAATTGTTTAAGAATGTACATCAGTTTCTTTGCGACTGGCACCGTAAGACGATAGAATGTTGACATCAGAGTCGTAAGGGTTAACAGTTCTCATATTTAAATGGTAGTAATTATCAATGGCAACACGAGACACCGCTTGTGGGCTATGATTGTGAGGGCGTGACTATCTAGAAGCATGCGTGGGTGCGTGCGTGTGTATGTGGATGACCACGAGAACGCGTGAGAGTATATGGACATGAGCATTAGTAAGTGGATAAGAGGAACCAAGAAAGTTATTTATTAAAATAAATGCCAAACTAGTGCCCTCATGCCATTACATAGGGGAGTCAGTTAAACCATCCCCGTCACGTTGGTGAATGTGGTACTATTCTCATGGTTTATCACTGGAAGGACTGGCTCGATAAACAATCCAGTGGTTCCAGTGATGGAGTGTCAGAGTGGTCCTCTTTCAACGTGACAGAAACGAATCAACGTTTCAAAACTCAATTTTTAATTTCTAGGCATGACTTTGTGACGGTGTGCGTGCGAAAGTGATTGTGTGAGCGCGTGCATCCTGGTCTCACTCTTCGCTTTTCTTTCGACCCGCTATTTCCAAAGCGAGGAGTGTTGACCTTGAGTGGTATATATACTTAAACCGGATCCCACTCTTCGTTTCCCTTTCGACTTAATATATTTGGAAACGAAGGGTGGTGATATTGAAAATGGCATTATACTTCTGTCTGAGTGAGAGAGAGAGAGTGAGAGTGAGAGTGAGAGTGAGAGAGAGAGAGAGAGAGAGAGAGAGAGAGAGAGAGAGAGAGAGAGAGAAGGAAAGAAGGAGAGACGGAGAGAGAGAGAGAGAGAGAGAGAGAGAAAGAGAGAGATGGGGAGAGTGTGTGTATGGGTGTGCGAGCGAGCGGGCGTGGGTGCATGTGTGTATGTGCGCGCGTGTGTGTATGTGCGCGCGTGCGTG
Organism: Chaetoderma sp. LZ-2023a; assembly: GCA_034401795.1. Lineage (NCBI taxonomy): Eukaryota > Metazoa > Mollusca > Caudofoveata > Chaetodermatida > Chaetodermatidae > Chaetoderma > Chaetoderma sp. LZ-2023a. The sequence continues at coordinate 41,172,669 of CM067362.1, read as the reverse complement.
CGCGTGTGTGGTGACGTTGTTTTCGTTTATCAGTATCTTAGTTGCAAACCGGGCTATCATGTGACCATCTGTTGATGGACTACGGTCGATTTCCGCAGACAGCACACCTGAGCATTTGATAATGTAGCCCGAAATACCTAGGTGTCCCTTTATCTGCTAAGGAAATCGACCCGTGGTTCATTGATGGATCCGCGGCTGGCGCGGTGGTCCAAATGTATATGAATCAAATTAGCCTGCGAACATTACTGATTTAATAACATATAAAATATGAGACTGAATATGTTCTTGCAATTGTAATGCACTTAGTTGATTTGTCCGCCATATCACGTTATGTCTAACCATTTGCACTCAAGGGTCAAATGGCCTATTGTGTGAATAAATCTATCTATCTATCGTAATGTATGTTGTTATCCGACAGAAATAAGGTTAACACGAATGGTGACATCTGCATCTTTATTTTGATGATAGCCAGCATGATGATAATGGTGGTGCTGGTGGTGGTGGTTGTGATTGTGGTGGTGGAAGTGGTAGTGTGGGTGGTGGTTGTGATTGTGGCGGTGGTGGTGATGATGGTGGTGGTGGCGGTGGTGGTGCTTGTGACTGTGTTGGTGGTGGTGTAGGTGGTGGTGGTGCAGGTGGGGGTTGTGATTGTGGTGGTGGTGTTGCTGCTAGTGGTGGTCGTGGTGCAGGTGGTGGTGGTGGTGGTGGCGGCGGCGGCGATGGTGGTGGTGATGATGATGATGATGAATGTGACTATGATGAAGGGCGTGGCTGTGCTTGTGGTGGTTAATTGTCATGGTGGTGGTGGGGTGGTGGCGGCGGTGATTATGATGATGATGACGATGACGATGAATCTGACGATGATGATGGGCGTGGCTGTGGTGGTGGTGGTGATGATGATGAATGTGACGATGATGATGGGCGTGTCTGTGTTTGTGGTGGTTACTTGTCATGGTGGGGTGGTGGCGGCGGTGATTATGATGATGATGACGATGACGATGACGATGATGATGGGCGTGGCTGTGGTGGTGGTGGTGGTGATGATGATGAATGTGACGATGATGATGGGCGTGTCTGTGTTTGTGGTGGTTACTTGTCATGGTTCAGCTGAAATAAATATTCACAAATAATCAGCACAATTCTTTGGTTATCCATAAAGGTGATATGTATATACTAATAAACGAATTCGATGTTTTCAAAGTGTGAGAAGCACCAATGCAGTACAGGCAGGCGGGTGGGTAGGCTGGCGGGTGGGCGGACGGACGGACGGACAGTCATGCGGGCAGGCAGGCAGGCAGTCAGACAGGCAGGTCTTCAGCTTACATATTCTTGCCAGGTCAAAAGGGAATCTCTATTTGAATAAATTATAATTATTATCTCCTACGTTTTTCAAACAAAACTGGTGATTAGAGAAGTGTTTGTCTTTTTTATCTTTTTTCCTTTTTTTAAGTGTTTGTCTGTATGTATGTGTGTTTGCGTCTTTGGAACAGTATCGGAATAACTACTGATCACACTTAAGCCTAAAGGAGGACTTCTAGACGTTCATCTTGATCTGGATACAGGCCCTCAGAAACTGCTGGTCTGACTTGGCTCAAGTTTTAGCACAGGAAATTCTGTGATCTTCCACTAAGATTCCACAACTGAAGGCGGGATGTGAAAAATTCGCAAAATCCTAAACATACAAAATGATCCGGAAAAATAAATAGGATTTTACACGTGACCCCGAAACGGGAGAGCGATATCCGTGATTGCTCTGGTTGTTAACCCTTCCTTGTCGAATCCGACCAAAACCAGCCTCTGTAGTGGTCGTGAAGAATGTTCATTTGCAGGCCAAGAGATGACTATTTTTAACCGAGCCAGTCATTCCAGTGATAAATTATCAAATATAGTCTTCTTTTGGCCTGCAAATGGACATTCAATAAGGAAATATTTTCATATTCTTGATCAGATTTAGCCATTAGAGCGTTAAATTGTAGAAATATCTTTCACCTCTTGTCTTTCGTGTTCATGTGAGCTTGTTTGAATAGATTTAACATACTGAAATCAATACTACATCTAGATTATTTACATTAATACAGTCACGCTTGATATGCCAGCGTTCAATTACAGTACCACTATGCCATTATACAGTAGAGCTCTTGAATAATTTGAAACTCTTTGACTGCAAACCTGTTGCTGTCATAGGCAGCACCAACTCCCAGTCAAATTAGTTTCAATGTATTCAACATAATGTCTCTTACAACATAAAGAATTAGTTATTTATGGTCGCTGAGGGTTGAAGAGTTAGCACGAGACAAAGGCACGTGTATTTTCTAATACTCTGAATAAATAAATAAATAAAGTACAGTGTGACTCAGAAATAAGTTAAATTGTTTCAAAAATAAAATCAAACATACTGTTGATTATTTTGAACATAATGGACCTTCCTAAGTTTATGCATCCATCATATGACGTCATAATTCGACACGGTGTACGAATTGTATGTCTTTACCACTTAATAAATATTATATTTTGAAAATAATTTGACAACGTGCAGTCAGATTAGTTTCAAAATATTTAAAAGCTTACCTGTATAGGTTTCTGGAAATTGATAGCCAGGGAGTTCAGAGGTCGATCGATCCCAACACGGACGAGGTATATGGGTAGAGCTTAGATAGAGATGGGAGGGGCATAGGTAAAACTGAAAAGGCCCATTGGATTGAAAGATATTGCTGCCTTATAATCCAATGGACGTTTCTGGTTTTAGCTATGCCCCGCCCATCTCTTGCTAAGCTCCACCCACACCTAGCTCGTGTTGGGATCGATCGATCTCTGAACACCCTGACCATCAATTTCCAAAAAACTACACAGGTAAGCTGTTGACTATTTTGAAACTAATTTGCCTAAGGCCTAAGGCAGCAACAGCGCCCAGTCAAATTAGTTTCAAAATATTCAACAGCATATTTATTAAATAAAAAAGAATTACAAAGACATACATTTCATACAACGTGTCGGACCATTTGATATTTGGTCTATATGGAATCCTTTGTGACTTAATGATTATGACGTCATCACACACGCACTGACCTGATTATAACGTAATACGAGGTCTGATGATGAATGGATACTCTGGAAAGGTGAATTATGTTCAAAATATTCAACACGGGCATTTCTCACTCACTAACATGTTTCTGTTTTTACCCGCGTCGCCAGAAGCAAGGGTAAATGCGAACATGGAACGCTTCTTCTTCCTCTGACATTTTTAATAACGCTGGTTCTTCGTGAGGGATTTTCTCCATATTTGGAGAGAAGCATGCCCGTGGGGGTCCAAACAAGTTTGCCCATTTCGGGGTGAAAGCTAAACCGAAACAGATTTCAGCAACAGTTTTCAAAAATAGCCATCTTTACACATTCTTCTATAACTCTAGTTCAAGTGGGGAAATCTTCTCCAAACTTTGTTGAAATCTTGCCCATGGGATCTCGAACAGGTGTGTCAATTTTGCGGCCAAAGGCTAAAACGTAACAGTAACAGCTTACAGCAACATTGTTTTCAAAATATACATTTTTGAAGCATTTTCAATAACTAATGGAGTGATTTTTTCGCACTTGGGTCGATGTTTGTCTGTGGGGTCTCGAATGACGTATGCCAATTTTGTAGTCAAAAATGTAACAGCAAATTCAGCAACATTGTTTCCAAAATAGACACTTTTGATCTTACGGCAGCCCGGTGGAAAATATATATCAACGACGAGGGTATAGGACAAATTTGTCCGTACTTGTTTTTTTGGAAACACTTTAACTTATTTATGAGCTGTACTATATGTCTAAGATTGGTGTAAGACTAATCACATTTCACAGTCACTGTCATTATTCACTGAGCCCTTAACAGGAGTGACCAGAACTGCCCTTAGGTTATCTCCATCTTCACTTTGACTGTCGCCATCATGTCCGTATTCAACTATTGTGGTCAGTATCACGCCTCTATCATTCTGTGCAGAGTAAGATGCAAACGTCCTAAGCGCAGGACGAGATCTCCTACCAGAACCACCAGGACTTAAATTAGTGTCAGTCCGTCTACCGGAATCCGAACTCTCGCTGAGCAGGCGCAGTTCAGTTGCATGAGCAAAAAAGCGATCTCCCTTCCGGCGACCTCCACGCATGCTATAGCGACTCCATTTCCTACCGAATAGAGTCTTGTTAAAGGGACGCGGGCACGTGGTACAGCAGTTACAGCACTGACACTGACTTTTGCACAGTTGTCGACAAGATAATCGTTTTATTTTAAATATCACGATGATAACAATGAGACACAAGAATGTTATGAACAAAATACAAACACCGATCAGTATTGCAACTTTCGTCACATTTGCCACGCCAGAATATGGAGATGTTTGTATTAATGCGCAGTTTGGGGGACAAGGTGACGTGTTCTCTAATTCCACACTAAAACATAGATCCTCGAATGTACTACCAATACAGATTGTGTAAAGGCGAGACGACTGCAAACCCGATATTATGTATGAATCAGAATGGACAACGGGGATGATATGGCACGATGGCCCAGACTCATTGCTCCAATATTGAACTTTAAATCCCCCTAGAGCTTTACTATAAGAACTACTGGGCACTTCTTCATATTGTTCTGTTCCACGCATGCGCCTTGGCGTGCGAGTTCCGATGACATTCAGATATACGCTACTATCAGTGACGTCATTGACGTGTAGAGAAAGTTGTACATCACACTTGGAACCAGTGAAGCCGCCATGACACAGACATTCGTCATATGACCATGTTCTGGTATTGGACACCGTGACGACTGTTCTGCATGAAGCGTTATTGGCACACTTCAAATGATGTACACATGGTGCCATAGCTCGGGTCTCTGAAAGAACGAAAGGAAATACTTATCATAAACGAGCACAGGTTAGAAACATGTGATCGCATAAGCTTTGAGGTACACCTTACTGAGTGCGGACGATTTGTGTCATTCGACCACCTGTCTTATGGAATCACAATTTATTTAGAATATTGTCCCATTGCATATTTCGATGTATGCAATACAGCTTAAAAGCCTTAAAGTAGTTAATGTTTTCCAAACAAAAATTGAAACGTTAATCAGTCCGAAATGTTCTGTTGAGTACATTGAACATAATGGACCTTTCCAGCTTATCCATCCATCATATGACGTCATAATCAACTATGTGGTCTTTAGGATGACGTCATAATCAATTACAGCATGAATGACTCGATTTAGTCCATCTTAAACGCTTAATAGTCCGACACATTGTACGAATTGTATGTCTTTACTATTTAATAAACATTCTGTTGAATATTTGAAACTAATTTGACTGGGCGCTGTTGCTAGGCAGCAACAGCACCCACTCAAATTAGTTTCAAAATATTCAACAGCTTAGCTGTATAGTTTTTTGGAAATTTATAGGCAGGTCGAGTTCAGCGACCGATCGATCCCAACACGGGTGATGTGTGGGTGGAATCTTAGCTAAAGATGGTCGGGACATAGCAACATCTATAACGGTCCATTGGATTGGAAGTCGTTGCTGCTAGTAGTGTACCTCGAGGTGTTTGACCGTTCATGACGTCATAAGCGGTAAAGCACATCGCAATGTACTACAGTTGCTTTAAAAACTCCTTTTTATCGTTGAGCTACAGTACCAAGCAGAAGTGACATGTTCCTCTACTAGACAATATGGGCGTCTGAATGTGGCCAAAGAGGTCAGCTGACACTACCATTGGCCGGACTGGTACATGAAATTATATACTGCACTGTGTTAAGGTCCATACTCTCATATCATATATGTAGTTATTACTTCCAACATAGCAGGAGATGCGCTCTGAGAGCATCTAATTTTCAAACGTATCCCAACAGAGCTGACCCCCCCCCCCCACCCACCCACCCCAACTCTAACCACTCTCCCACCGACTCCGCCCCCTCTGTTCCTACGCCTATGTTGTGGTCATTTTACAAGCATCTACTAAATTTCGAGTGTGAATCTACAAAATACTAGAATCTACTTCCAGTAGCGTGGAAAGAGATTTGGTACGAGTCTTGGTAAGGAAACAGTAGAACAGATCAGACAGAGACACGGAGGAAACAACTTCACTTCTCCGAGATCTTGACACCTTTACCCTGGTGAGATCAAAGTAACTGAATTGATAATATGAAAATAGATGTAGCTGAATAGACCTCGACCTCAGAGATCACATTTGGTGGCAGTGGTAAAACTGGGAAATGGCAGAATCAATCGAATTTAGGGAGTGGGCAAATGCTCCTCCTAGATTTGAGTGAAAATAGGGCGATAATATTTTTATGTGGATAGAACGTTTTGAAGTGTGGGCGGAGTCATGTTTGATGAAAGATGGTGAAGAAGTTAGTGTATTTCCAACACTGCTGGGTGATGCAGAATTTTTTATTTATAGAAACATTAGTGTCAAAGACAAGAACACATTTGAAGATTTAAAGGCCATTTTATGGAAGCTTTTTCATCAGACGTTTTAATAGAATCACTTAGATAGAAATTCCTAAAGCGAGTTCGAAAAACTGACGAGAATTTAGCAGTATCCGCATGCGAATTAAAGAGATTAGTAGCAGTAGTCAATGGCATCATCGCGGTTTAGCAGGACATTTGCTAGGAATTGTAGTAGTAATGTACAACCCTTTCAAGAACGCGACCGTGCCATTGGTGGTGGGAAAGCACGGTTAAGGAATAACCTAAGGGTTAGGGGTCAATATGGCAACAGTAATTTTGGAGATAATTACAATGTACGGGCACAGGGAATGAAATGTCTTAGGTGTGGTGTACATTGTACATGATTGCCCAACACCATTACACATCTAAGGACCTGTGCTGAGGCAGCGCCATTGACCCAAGGTTTACACCCTCCTCTCCACCACACACGCACGCACCACTCACGCACGCACGCACGCACACACGCGCGCACACACACGCCCAGCGTAAGTCATTTCACTGTCAAAGTAATGTATCTGCTTACATACATATTAATGTGGAGAATACTAGTATAAAATGTTTAGTTGATACTGGGTGTGTCATTACCATAGTTATTGAAAGTTTCAAAATGAGGAATACAATTCTAAGACAAGGCCGTTTATCTCCTACCAATTATGGTGCTACATCAATAAATAGTCAGGGTATCGAACGTTTACCGTACTTGTGAAAATTCAACGTGGCAATGAAGAGGTATTACATCCTGTTTTTGTAGCCAGAGGTTTTCCGTATACAATGCTTTTGGGTTTGGCTTTTGGTGTCGATTATGGGCCACATGCCAGTGGCCACTACTTAAAGAGGTTTAGCCGTGAGATCGTTTACAGGGCTCGATGGGTATTTTAGAAAGTCAATCCATTACATCTCAGAACATGAAGCAATACTGCGAGAACTGACAGCCAAGTTTAAATACTTAGGAGAAGCATTGGTTAACACGCCAGTCCTTAGCTTTCCTGATCCTAAGAAACCCTTCATAGTTCACACGGATGATAACTATGACTTCGCAATAATGAATCTACGTAAATTCGGAACAATAGCAAGACATAAGCTTATCTTCCGTTAATATGATGATGAAAGAAAATGGGTACAGCATTTTGGCCCATAATATGGGTCATACGGGATTTTAGAGCTTATGTATGTGGGAAACCATTTTTAGTAATAGCAGATCATAATCCCCTCGTTGGGGTAAAAGACCTTGAAAGGAGGAAAGCGTCCTACCGGGAAACGAGAAACATAAGCCACGGAACTGAGCATTTATGAGGCAACCATTCATCATAGACGTGGAAAGGAACATTTAAATGCAGATGCCTTGTCACGTCATCTGAATATTTGTACAACAGACTGCAAGAAACGGACTAACGTGACGACTGCACAAGTTATGGTGCTCAGTCACGTACTATTATCAATGACAGCAGAGGAGAGAATGACTGTTTTGGACACATTGGGGAATGGCAGGAGTTGGTTGATTAACATTCCCGAACAGAGAAAAGCGCAATTGAATGGCCCTGTTACAGGACAAATAATTCAATAGAAAGATGGCTCGATGACAAAAACCCTGCTACCTGGTAATGCATCAAAACAGAACAAATGCTATTGGGCGCAGTGGGATCAGTTGCTAGTACATGAGGGACTACTACTGTATCATAGTATTGAAAGTGTCACAGGCAACGGTAGTCTTACAGATATTGTTATCTCCCACTAGAATACAGCGCGTAATGCACGAGCTACACGATACACCGACTGCTGGTCACTTAGGTTTTGATTTTAAAAAACCCTTGCAAAGGTTCGCCAGACATCTTACTGGTACAGCTTATTCACAGATGTTCAGTCATGGTGCTATGGGCGCGTAATTCGCAACCCGGAAGTGTGTATTTTGATTTGTTACATCATAAGTATGTGTTTATGACGTCATCATTTGTTGGTAAACAAAAAATAGTTTTGCGTATGTAATATCGGGCTGGACCCGGAAATACGTCATCACTTTATGTAAAAGTGTGAATTTGATCACATCTTTAAGTGATATGTATTGTAAGTAATGTATATTGTATGGGAGGTAATTCTGTTTTGTCAACGGATGTAATGAGTTTTTTCTACATCATTGTCTCCCTTTCATTGATATACGTGTATGTGGTATGACATCATATATTTATAGTATACGTTTTTTATATTATTAATGAGCAGGGACCGGAAAGATTCTTTTCTTAATTTTTAAGCAATTCATTTTCAAAGATATTGGTTATAGAATATATTTTATTAGTAATTGGAAATAATTCGTGCCGTTTGGAGATTAGGCGTAAACGGGTTAACCTTTCAGATCTTGATACACAATGCGCCACTGTAAAACAGGTCTCAGCGTGCATGCATAGATTGTGCATGGATTGTTATGCAAATCATAGCTGGGAGCAGATCTGAGTAATTCGCTTTATTGTTGTTGGGATTAATTTTGTCAATGCTGTTATGCCGTAGGTTAATGACGTCATTAGGTTTTGGCCAGGATTTTTTAGGAACTATTTTTCCCACGCATATGAAGTGATATAAACGACATGCACACCATAGGTGGGCGTCTTCATCTTTCGAGGACATGGACATATGACATGTTATATATGTTACATATGAAAACCGCTATAGATTGATAACGATAAGATTCTCTCCATATTGGGAGGTGTCAGTCCTGGGGAAGTTGATCCATTGTAGATTATTTGGGATTTATAATGTTGGGCTGAAGTCGCGGATCGAAATTCGGTTTCGGTCATGAAATCTGAGATTTAAGAATCTGTCAAGATAACAATAAATGAATTGATTCGACGGTCAATGTGACCCCTAGCTATTTCGATTGATGAACAGACGAATGGCGTAAAAGAATGTAGTTAATATATATATATATATATATATATATATATATATATATATATATATATATATATATATATATATATATATATATATATATGTTTGTATTTGTATTGCGAGAAGAAAACCCACAAATTAATTTGTTACAAAAGAAATGAAATTAATTTAAAAAGTACGTGTCTGTTCTTTATTCTGCCATTTTCCTGAATGTGCTGATTGTATTTACTTTAATCTCATATCATTTAATCGTCATAATCTTCAAAGAACCTCTTGTATTAGGAGAAGCACATTTTGAATCTGCATCCATTTAAAAAGTAGATTAGGAATTCATTTAAAATTGCCTTTAGAAGTCCCCGTCTTGAATTGACAATTTTCCTTCTGGTCTGGCATCCTTCTGGAAATTCAATATCAAAAATTTGGATATATAAAAAAAAATCATGTTATTCCCTTACATTTACAAGCCCATAGCTGTTTAAAGTGTAGTACTGCGAAACCAGCACATCGGAAGCAACGGGGTCAATGCAACCAGTTGCTTCGGGGGAATCGGATGGAGATTTTAAGTATGGCTATACTAGGACTTTTGCCAGTTACAACTAAAGGTAATCGCTTCATCTTGGTTGGGACTGATTAGAAAATGGCCTGAAGCATTCCCATAGAAAGACCACAAAGCCAAAAGTATTAAGTCCTGGTTGATGAGATTTTTTGTGTAGGTTTAGTGTAGCTGAATAGATCTACAATGATCAGGGTCGTGATTTCGATTCTAATCTAATAAATGAATTGTGTGCTTTGATGGGAATTACTAAGACATGACCAACCTGATATCATCCTATGTCAGAGGATTTGACCGACAGAATGATTCAAACAGTTTTGATGATGTCGAAGCTTTATGTGAACGAGAGACAAACCGACTGGGATGGTGACCTTCCATTGGTACTGATGGCCTGATGCGACTGGCAATTGACACAGTATTTGGAGGAGGATTTGATCAACTCAGCAATTCACCTTTCCAACGTACCCACCCATCATATGACGTCATAATGAACTGCGCAATGTGTAGAATGACATCATAATGAATGACGTCGATAAGTACGTCCCTAACGCATATTTGAAGACGGTCTATACGTTGTTGCACAAATTGTTTGCTTTTACTATTTAATAAATATTCTGTTGAATATTTTGAAACTAATTTGACTGGGCGCTGTTGCTGCCATAGGCACCAACAGCACCCAGTCAAATTAGTTACAAAATATTCAACAGCTTCCCTGTATAGTTTTCAGGAAATTGATAGCTAGGATATTTGGGGATCGATCAATCCCAACATGGCAAGGTGTGGGTGGAGCTTAGCTAGTGATGGGCGGGGCATAGCTAAAAATGTTAAGGTCCATTGTGGCCAAGAAGTTAAGAAGCTGTCCCAGCACACGGAACAAACAACAAGGTCAGACAGATTTATCAAGGTTCCCCGCGATATCAATAGGACTGGCATGACGGAGGGATGGTAGGGACACTGAACAAAGTACATGCTTGCAAAATGACAACATTCCTCCCCTTCCTCATAATTTCTGTTGCAAATAGTCATAACCCAAGTTGGAAGCGGGATAGGATTTGAGGTGAAATTTTAACGACTTGAATTGGGACACTTTGTATATAGTGTACAGCTTGTACAAGATTAATCTGCATTTACCTAACGTAGAAAGGCGGTGGTTGCAAACCTCGACAACCTTTAGGTACAATCCAATGTATATTTGTAAACATCTAGCCTTGTAAAATATGTGTCTAGGACAGATCTATGTCACATGATGCTAGTGGCGCTTACTAGATCATTTAGGGAGTGGCCGCCTTTGGTAGGTGGACCTTGGATTACGATTATTTGCAACATAAATTATGGGGAAGGGGAGGAATGTGGTCACTTTGCAAGCGTCTACTAAATTCTGAGATTGAATCTACAAAAAACTAGGATCTAATTTCGTAGGTGATGATTGGCTGCTTGGAAAGTGATTTGGCAGGAGTCCAGGGCAACAAGAAAACTGTAGAACAGGTCGGACATAGACACAGAGGAAATAACATCACTTCTCCGAGATCTGGACACCTTTAATCTGGTGAGTTCAAAGTAACAGTATTGATAATATGAAAATAGGTGTAGCGGAATAGACCTTGACCCCGGAGATCACAGTATGATAGGCTATATTATGTGGTGTAAAAGATCGTGGTTCTATAAGGTGGTTGTTTGAAACTTGTGTCGTATGATGACTGATTTTATACTTGGACGTCACGTGCGGCAATTGCGATTAGTGTTAGACTGTCTGTTTTGGGGCATTATCTGTCTTTGGTCACCATCTGTGATCATCTGTCTTTAGTAAACACCTGTCTTTAGTGACAGTCTGTCATTGGTGACTGTCTATCTTTGAAGATAATCAGTCTTTAGTAACCGTATATCGTTAGTGACCGTCCACCTTTAGTGGTCGTCTGTTTTAGTGGTTGTCTGTCTTTAGTGGTCTTGTGTCTTTAGTGACCACCTGTCTTTAGTGGCCATCTGTCTTTATTGACCACCTGTCTTTAGTGCCTATCTATCTTTAGTGACGGTCTGTCTTTAGTGACGGTCTGTCTTTAGTGACAGTCTATCTTTGGTGACGGTCTGTCTTTAGTGACTGTCTATCTTTAGTGACGGTCTATCTTTAGTGACGGTCTGTCTTTAGTGACGGTCTATCTTTAGTGAGGGTATGTGCTTAGTGACGGTCTGTCTTTAGTGACAATCTGGCTTTCGTGGTCACGTGTCTTTGGTCAGCATCTGTCGTTTTACGACCGTCTACCTTTGGTCACCATCTGTCTTTTGTGCCCATCTATCTTTAGTGCCTATCTGTCATTAGTAATAGTCTGTCATTAGTAACAACCTGTCGTTAGTAACATTCTGTCATTAGTAATAGGCTGTTATTAGTAACAAGCTGTCTTTAGTAACAATCTGTCGTTAGTAACAATCTGTTATTAGTAACGGTCTGTCTTTTGTGACCATCTGGCTTTAGTGGGCACGTGTCTTTGGTCACCACCTGTCTTTTTACGACCGTCTATCTTTGGTCACCATCTGTCTTTTGTACCATCTATCTTTAGTGCCCGTCTGTCATTAGTAATAGTCTGGCATTAGTAACAATCTGTCGTTAGTAACAGTCTGTCATTAGTAACAATCTGTCGTTGGCAACGGTCTGTCATTAGTAATAGTCTGTCATTAGTAACAATCTGTCGTTAGTAACAGTCTGTCATTAGTAACGGTCTGTCTTTAGTGATTGACTGTCATTAGTAACCGTCTGTCTTTAGTGATTGACTGTCTTTAGTGACGGTCTGTCTTTAGGGACCACCTGTCTTTAGTGACCACCTGTCTTTGGTGACCATCTGTCTATGGTGACCTTCTACGCATGGTTGTCACTTGTTTTGAGACCACTAAGGCACTCCATTATCACACAATACATCAAGTATTAATCGCGCACACCCTCTAGCTGTGTGCTGCTATCTTGCGTGTTGAACATCACTTTAGGGCATTGCTTCGATGAAATTACACCAGTTCTTAGAGAAACTGATTACAGAATATTTTAAAAGCACTATATAAGATTACAGTAACTGTGAGCTTGCTATGCATTGCTTAAGTTCATTTACAGGCTACGAGGATTGAGAATTCTGTTGCAAATGTCTCTGAGAGCCGTAGCCGCCTCTAATGTTAGCGACCTTCCTGAGTGAGTGGGAAGGCTTGGACTCGTCAGTAACCGGGTATAGAATAAGAGTACAATGTATCTCAAATGTACAGGGTTCAATCCAGCATGTGCAGTGATCATGGCAGATATAACATTCTAATAAAGCAATCATAAAAACATGGCCAAACATTATTACTTCATCGCAATATTATCTCTAGGCTCTAGCTCGCTGATGTGTGTTGAGTTCACAACAAGAATGGCCTAGCTCCGTTACGAAAACCGAAAATGTTTTCTGTTGAATATGTTGAAACTAATTTAACCCGGAGCAGCCACCAGTCAAATTAGTATCAAAATATTCAACATAGTATCTGTATAGCCAGGTAGAAAATTGATAAAATATAATAATTTGACAGCAAACTAATTGTCCACATTTATTTCCAGAAGTGCGGGAGATGCCCTCTGAGAACATGGAGATTTTACAACTTTTCGTATGACTACCAGCGAATCCACCCACCCCACCCTCATACTGATGGAAGGACCGCCCCGTCCCTGGCCAAATCTCATGTACAATTGTCATTCTTTTTTGTTTTCTTGTTTTATACTCTGGTTAATAAGGCTCGTAATTCATTTGACATAATCATGTTCCTATGTCGAATACAAACCGCACTCTATGTAATTATTTTAATATATTGTTTCAAGTGATATGAATACATACCAATGTTATATTGAAGTAACGTCCACAGAAGTAAGAAGCCACGAGCGTGAAGTATCACCCACTCCCGCATACCGCGCTGTCATTGCCCGGAATTGACGTCACGCTGACGTCATATTTCTGCCGTTAAGTATGTTCATTTCCGCAAGAGACTTTTGGTGAAGATTATCCCATCACCACGGAACCAGGTCAAACCGGAAACGGAAATTAACACCTGGAAGTTCAGAAGAAAGCAATATAGTAGAGTAGTATAACCAGAGATAATTCATTTCCCATAAACCTCGCCACTGAGAAGTCTTGTACTATTTTTTATATGTCCATAACTTAACAGTTTGGTGGTTGAATGCAGCTACACTCTGCCGGAACATAGCCACGCTGAATGCTCTGAGAAGTGAATTAGAGTTTAGCCAACAACTACTTTGAGACAAATTAGGGTGTACGACACAATTATTCGAAATTTCTCCCCGCAAAATCGTGATTCCATAAAAGACGAAGAATTTACGGCGACTTGGTGAATATGTTGCCATTATTTTGACTGGAAGCTGATGCTCCCTCATATATACCGACTAACGGACGAATGGATGGGCAGACAAAGCTATGATGCATCCCCACACCCTCCCCCCCCCCACCCCCCACACACACACACATCCGAAAGGGAGCATAATAAAACCACAATAGCAAAATTAAAACATATGCAGTTCAAAATTTCAGGTGGTTATTTTTGGAATGTATGCCGTTGCATGAAAATCGTGCGACAGGCGCAAGGAAAATACATGTTTTCTATTCACAGCGATTCGGGAAACGACGAACGCGCGATTTTCTTGCTACTGCCATCGCTCAGAAGCGCTTAACTATAAATTAACAGCCATGCGACAACGATCTCTAACACGTCGCACGACCATCGCGCGACGTAAATGCGACGGACTATAAACCTCTATTCACACAGGCGCGACGCGACACGACACGACATAGCGACACGACACGACACATTTTTGTGTTTGGCTCACACACACGTGACGCGACAGGCGACATGCAATACGTGGCAAAATTAATTTTGTATGACGTAGAAAAAAACGCGTTCGTGATTGGCTAGCTTGTTAATTTGTCGCGGCGACAGGCGATAAGATCGCTCTGGATTTGATTTTGCCGCATGTCGCGAGTCACGCAGCGACATGGTCGTGTCGTGTCGCGCATGTGGGAACAGTACAATGAAAATACGTTTTGAGCGATTTTGTAGTGTCGTGTCGCGTCGTGTCGCGTCGCGCCTGTGTGAATAGAGATTTAGGCTTACGTCTTGAAAACTCGACGGCGACGACGTGTAGACTGGTTAAAGGTCTGTTCCAGTCTAGACACCCAGCCATGGGCACTTGTGTTTTACTGAACTGATGTTACTCACGGTGGCGACCCGTCCCATATTGAAGGGTATGTGAATGAGCAATCTATAGATGTATGTCTGTGGGCGCACTAATATAACAGAAGTATTCTTAAAGGAAAGGATCAGGGAACTAACAAATGCTCTTGAATGACAGCTTTATATAATAATCAACCTACAGTGAAAAACAGAAATAAATCAGTATAATTAGAAAAAAGCAGCTAAATACCATTTATGCCATTCTGGCGGGAACCAATTACTGACGAAATTGGACCCATGCCCTCTGGTGTATGCTGAGAGAATAAATAATACCCGCCGGTCATATAAGCTCAGTTATATTCGCGCTAAGCTGATTAACCACTGCGTCCGACAGGTGCAATACTGTCTACTTTCAAAACAATTTGACTGGAAGCCGTTGTTTCCAGAGACAGTGTCTACGCTTAGTCACACGAATGTCAAAATATTCAGTAGGCATCATATTGCGACCTTGAAAACCAGCGGTGTATTTTGATATCATTTTGACCGAAATTTGTTGCTTCCACCAGAAAAAGTGACTCAAATATAACGTTTTCAAAAGGATAAATAGTGAATTAGCAGTTGCGAGTTAATTGCTCTACATCGGCGCCTATAGAGAACACTATTCACACCGCTTACAAAACTATATTCATGTGCGCTTTCGTTATATTCAGATAGGCCTATGCTTGTATACCTGCACACACAGTTGACACACGGCGGAGTGAGAAGCACCAGTTTGGTCACTTACTGGCTCCAAGTTAAGCGCTCATAGATTTAGTAAATGCTTTTTCGCAAATAATCCCGATTGATTTCCATTTTTATCGATGGTAGTTTGGTTGATAGTGTATGAGATTACCAATAAACATCATTTGTTATTTCCCTTTTCCGTTCCTTTAATATCTGTATTAAGGGAGATAAGTGCGTGTGTATTACGGCTTCACACTAAACGAGTAGCCGAGTTATCTACCTTATAACGATCGATGCTTCCGCTGCATTTGACGTCTTCGTATCTGAGATGGTACATTCATTCCTCCTTATCACCCATCGATTTGAGAGCTGGATGGATAGGAGGATATTGTCTATTATCAGTTAGCCTTCGCTGTGAAGATTGCGGAAACATTTCTAAATAATTGGCCCCATTGCGAGAAAGCCTACAAGGCTACACAACTCTTTTAAAGAAATGATCAATCTCTTACGATCAATTTAGGCTTGGTGAATTTCTTATTCAAGGCAATAGAAGCAAGACTAAGCCAATAATCCGAAACAAACACTGCATCAAAGAAAGAGGATGACTTTGAGCTTTGCAATTAAATTAAGTCTTCTTTGCTTGTATTAGCGCTGTTATTTTGAACATTGTTCGTGGTGGCATCACATGCCGTTATTTTGTAGAAAGTTTAAAATTATATACGGGCAACTATCTTTGAAGGCTTTGCTGCTGAGAGGTAGTGCTGATTGATGGAGGGGGGGGGATAGCGAGAGCTAAGAGTGATGGAGAGAGAGAGAGAGAGAGAGAGAGAGAGAGAGAGAGAGAGATCAGGCAGTATGCCAAGCTGATTTCTAGATAAGCCGTCCATTTTTTTAACTTTTTTTTATGGAAATCAGAGCGTACCTTATAAATCTAGTGCAAAAGCACTAGAAAACAAAGACCGTGGCCATATAGATGGTGCCTGGAAAAGCCCCAGACTAACGACAGTCAGATTTTACAAGTCGAGTGCGAACCAAGAACATTAAACCTACCAAACCCTTCTAAACCGAAAGGCCAACACCAAAATTCTTCACTATATTCCGATGGATATTTTCAAGCTGGTCTCACTGGGGAGCTGTTGCTGTTTATGGCAGAAACAGGTTCCTGTCAGGTTTGTTTCAAAATATTCAACAGTTTTCCTGTACAGTTACGTTGAAACTGAGAACCTGGGAACTCACGATTCGAAGGGTTAATATGAACTTATGAGTATTGTTATGTAGGCCCTAAGCATGGATATATTCATAGCACACTAACAAATTGCCTAAGTGTTTACTTACACAGGGCACGGGCTTCCCACAGCTAGCGTAAAATAAACAGATTTTAAATTTGAACTGCCGCCGCTGCTGCTGCTGCTCCTGCTATTGCTCTCTATAGTCTACTACTACTACCACTACTACTACTACCACTACTACTACTACTACTACCACTACTACTACTACTACTACTACTACTACTACTACTACTACCACTACTACTACTACCACTACTACTACTACTACTACTACTACTACTACTACTACTACTACTACTATTACTACTACTACTACTACCACTACTACTACTACCACTACTACTACTACTACTACTACTACTACTACTACTACTACTACTACCACTACTACTACCACTACTACTACTACCACTACTACTACTACTACTACTACTACTACTACTACTACGTTATAATGTAAAATAGCTCCGCTGCGTTAAATATTGTATGTAATAGCTGTCACCCCATATCCTATTGTAATAGCCTGGGAGAAATAAAGTGAACTTGAGCGACAAAAATTACACACCTAATGGCCGACTACAAGACCTGTTCTCCTATTGCATAAGCCACCTTAAGCCCATTACCCTAGAAAGCAGATCTTGCGAACATCCACGTATGCAACAAGAGATTATAAGTTGAGATATCCATTTGATTTCCCCATACACTTTAACCAACTTTTTACGCGTGCTAGAATTGATTTGATTTGATTTTGAAACCTTAATTTCAACAATCTAAATTTCAAAGTAACTTTACAGGCAAGCTGTTAAATATTCTGAAGTAATTTGACATCTTACCATAGTGGGGGGGGGGGGGAGCTACATCAACGCACCGCCCCTCCCCACTCTCCACCCACCCTAGCAAACATACCCAAACCCCACCACCCCCACCCTCACACACTCCCCACCCACCCCTCGCCTATCCCCACACACACCTCCCCCAGCCCCCATACACATACGCGCGCGCACGCAGATAAAATGTGTACGCCAATAGCAGTCCGCATTGCGCAAACATAATTTATAGCCTACCAGTATAGTCAGTGAATTAGGGCATACGTATTTTTTTCTAATGAACTATTTAATTTATTTCCGATAGCCCTCTCGACTACAATGTTCAGTTTCTAAGAGAATCAGTAATGGACGCGTTGTCATGTCATTAACTGTGCCACTATGAGCGAATGCAATGTCTGGGTATCGTGCATAAGCTGATTATAGCTAGGGAAGTACTAACAATATGGTGCGTACTCAATTATATACAAGCGTGTGCATTCTTCGCGCATGTGCAGATGCACATTAACATACGCGTGTATATGCATGTGTACACCCGAAAATTCAGTCGTCGGAAGACAGCGACATTCTAGGAGCCCGGGGCACTGGTGCAGAATATGTATATCACCGGAATCAGGCAGGACCATCCAGAGGCGTGGAAATACTTTGTCTCACACACAACCTCAGGGCTCATACCAGCAGGGATCGTTCGAATCAACGAGTCCTTAGAAGCATTATGTTATTGTGTCCTGACAGCTCAGACCAAGCTGCGCCACTCCATATATGGTGTGAGTGGAAAAGAGGTGCAGGCCATGTTCAGCAGTCTCGTTGAGGACATGATTATTGTTGCAGATCCCAGTAGCCTCATTGCCAAGTTCCAGCAAGCCTTACAGAAGGGCCGTCGTAAGCTCGACTTTGCTATATCACCACACCTACGACTTATTCCGAGCAATATGATCGTGAATGTCGAGGATCTAAAGATTAGGGGCTACAATAACATGATAGTCGATGGGAGTTCTCCAGGTGTGCACGTTGGGTTTAACACTGACATCAACTCGGCCGCGCATGTCATCCCGACGCCCATGACACCTTGGTCCCTGTGGTCTCCTATGAGGGCCAGTGCTACCGTCTTTCCGACTATCGTTGAAACCGCTGGACGACAAACGGCGACCCGTGCTAACACCCACCACCCCGCTCGGCAGTGCTAGCAGGATGATAGCCCTACGAGTGATGTCAGATCTGGCTATTGTTGTGCTCGTCACCAGTCTTCTCCGCCGCTAGTAGATCCTGCTCGTAGAGCCTGACTCCGGTGCGGGAGTCATGGCAAATGAGATTGGCTGAACTAGCTTGGCCTGCGCGACTGCCCCCAAACACGCTGTCAGCATACACACCCAAGGACTGTATGGTTCGGTGGTACAGCCCTTTTCCAGCTTGTAGTAGCGCAGAGCCTTATTCAACTCAAGAGTCGGGGATGCCATGGATGTCTGCAACTGCTGGAACATGTCCGACAGATACTCCCGATCCTTGTAGAATCCCTTAGTATGCAGAAGCTGCTCTACGATACTGCCACCCATAATGAGGTACTCGACGAAGCAGATTTTCCCCTTACCAATTCCTAGGTAGAGTTTCACAGCTGGCACGTCCTCTGCTACATCCGCGTTACAGAGCTGGGCGAGCTCATCTGGTGACTTCTTCTTATAGTCCTTCAATTCGGTGTGGAAGACGTCATAGTACCTAGTACATAGTACTAGTAGGTCCATGGTTTAAGTCGCTATGTATAGTGCTATGGATATTCCCGAGTACCAATCTAAGCAGTTGACAGATGCAGACTGGTTAGAGCTGTTTAACCGCGTTGTATATTCAAGGTTTAAAAGATGACGTCGACGGTACAGATTGTAAAGCAACTCCCGGGGAGCCAGGCAAGTCTCCATAAGGTGGAGAAGCTGCTCAAAAGCAAGACCCAGAAGCTACTGACACAGGCTAAGCCCCTGGCCATTTCTGTCCCCAGTAACGTGGCCGCAAATGTGGTCGTGGTGAAGATGACAGGTGGTAATGAAGTTGTTCCTGCCACTGGAGCCGCTGTCCTCGCTACAGTGGCGAGTACGGTTGTCGACCACTGGCTAGAAATAACACATTCCATCCAAAAGATCGCCATCAGTGGCGCCTCCTATACTGTTGCCACCAAGATTATAGGCGAACCTCAT
Source organism: Chaetoderma sp. LZ-2023a (assembly GCA_034401795.1). Lineage (NCBI taxonomy): Eukaryota > Metazoa > Mollusca > Caudofoveata > Chaetodermatida > Chaetodermatidae > Chaetoderma > Chaetoderma sp. LZ-2023a. The sequence continues at coordinate 41,152,560 of CM067362.1, read as the reverse complement.
CGGAAACAATGAGATGGTTAGACAATCAGCCATCAACAAGGCCAAGACTGTATACAAGGGGATGGGCATCAAGGACAGGGTAGTGATGCGAGGTATGCTCGGAGTCGATCACGCTGGTGCCATCAAGGTTATGGCCGAGTCCTACGCACAGGACCTGGTTATGGATCTCCTGAAACCACGGAGCTCATTCCAACAAGATGGGGAGAATCTCAAGGTAGACACCATCGGCCTGAGCCATATCACGGTGGTGGCCAAGCGAAAGCAACAGCAAAGCTCCAACTACCCGAGGTGAAGAAGTCTGGATTCTTTGGCCTGCCGTTTAAGATCACATAATAAGCATGACTGCTCGAGCTTGCATCATATGGATACTCGAGGTGCTAGACACTGCGGGCACTTGATACAGCCCTCTGCGTTACCTTCTCAGCTGTTGTTGGGATTTCATGCTTGACGCCTGTATCGCATCCTTCATATCCGCCGGCGGTACAACGCTACCCACACAGAAGGCAAAAGAACTGGTACAGGAAGTACTGCCATTTAATCTCGCAGATATAGAGGAGGCTATGGCTGAAGCACCGCTGACCATCCTTCATGCACACGTGCAACATGTCAGCACTATACAGCAGTAGACCAGATGACGCCGGTCAGGTGGTGCTGATCATTGCCCTCGTCAGGATACAGGAAAAACATCTTGCTGCAGGCCCTGCTCGCCGAACATCTTCAGTCTCAATACATCCTCCTGGTGTCCGACCACCGCTGCGGCGGTCGACAATAATGATCAGTGGTACAATAGTCCAATCACCAACTTGCACAATCTGCAAGCACTGATGGAGAAGCTGCTCGCAGCTCGATTAACTGAACCACTTGTTCTAGTTACCGACGACCCCACAATGGACCAGAAGACAGTCACATACCTCAGCAACATCACCAGACACAATCGGCGCACCAAGATCACTGTCTTCATCCTCTTTCAGAAGTACACCCGTGAGATCTCACCAGGCAGGCGATGTGGCAGATCTACAGACCTCGTCCACGGCACATTCGGTATGCACACTTCAATGAACCTGTCCCGAACAGAGTCCATCAGGCTGATGTGCTGTTCCTTCCACATGATCGGGTCTGTTCCAGAGGAACATGCAAGACATACAAGTACGCCCTCACCATCGTCGATGTGACTCACGGATAAGTCCGTGGGTCAGACGGCTGCCAGGTTCCAGAGTATCTATGATGATCCGCAAAATTCCTTCCAGTGGCCAGAGTTGCTACAAGTGGATGAGGGTAAGGAGTTTAGAGGTGAAACTGCGGCCCTCGTGTGGAAACATGGTGTGGCGATTAGGCGAGGTGAGGTGGGACATCACCATGCCCAGGCTATCGTCGAGCGGTGGAACCGGACACTGGCAGAGAGGCTGTTCCCACATCAGTATGCTCAGGAGATGGCTGCCATCATCTCAACTGGCGGTCGTTCCAGGATATGGGTGAGAGGGTTGCCCATTGTGGTGGAGAGATCCAATGCTGAGGTTACTAGGCTGATATGACAGAAGCCAGTCAAGGCAATTCAGCGATCCTCTGTGGCCCAACAGTCAGAACAACTAAGCTCTGTTCAAGAGCTGTGCTCAGAGGATAGACTTCCATCCGATTCCCTGATTCGGTATAGACAGGGCGGTTCAGCAGCAGGCTCGTCTTGTACATGTGGAGAGCAGCTAGATCATCATACATGTGGAGAGCAGCTAGATCATCATCGAACACCTTCGCCCGGGAGAAGTTGGTGTTGGCTATTAGGCAACGCAACTTGTCCTCCTTGGATGACCGCACTAGCTTGACATCCACTCACTTACGCAAGTTCTTCATGGTCTTACCGAAAACAGCATTATTCATCAGCTTGTAGGGATCCTTCTCAAAGTCGCTGTTGGCCTTCTTATGGAGCTCTGTATTGAGTCGGATGTAAGGCTCCATCCACGGTGACTGATTGAAGCATAGAACCCTGTGCACCTTCTTCAACCTCATACCCAGGGTGAGGTAGAGCTTCAGGTTGCGGTAGTGGAGAACGTACTGTTCTTTGTCTCTCGGGTTAGGCACCAGTTTTTCTGCTGCCATCTCCGCTATCGACTCGCCTAATGCACACTGATACTCTGAGAGCCACTCTCCTTTCACCTTCATCCATTCAGGCGCCAGCGGGTAGGCATTGTGCATGTCATGCAGATCTTGTGGGTACTCACGGTCAACCTGTAGGATGTAGCCCTTTTCATCATCATCGGGATGTTGTGTAATCTCTTTGACATCAATGTCCTCCACCCACTCAACACCCCCCCCCCCCCCAGTCAGTAAGTGTTAGGTCATTGCCCAGCCATAGAGATTGTTAGCATCCAGATACATGATGTGGCTTGTCGGCTGTTATGGATTATTGCCAGCTATGTATGGGTTGTTTGCCTTAGCATAGTGTTTGCTGACAATAGATACACCACCCCTGAGTCCTTTCTCTATGAAGAGATGTATGTCGTAGTCAGTGAGGAGCTCCACACCTGTCTTCCTTAGAAGTGCATCCCAGCTCAACCCCAGCTTGTGTAATAGTGTGCTGGTTCAAGACGATACTGCTGGAGGCACGTGATGCAGACGTTCTCAAAGACATCTGCAAGGAGCGGAGTCTCAGACCACAGATAGAGGTCATGATAGTCTCCCATGGTCTGGCAGGCGAACTGGGCCCAGCCAGCATGTTCGTGGTTGTAGTCCGTGGTTGTAGTCGCTGTCAGATATTCCCTCGCCAGAGGGTTTACTGTAGAAAGCAGCTTGAGGTGGGAGAGCGGTCTCATTGAAACGGTGCCACCCATCCATGTGCTCATAGGGGTATATACCCTTGCGGAGCAGGAGCTCATACTTGGCGGTACTAGGTCCATATGCTTTGTAAGTGGGAATGTTGTGGAACTGGCGAGCAGCTTGTCAAGTGATCCTGGGAGGAGCTGGGCCGAGTCGATGAACCGCAGCCGACGGAGGCTGAAGGAGATGTACTTCTCCATATTGTTGGGAATGCAACTGATCTGTCCCTCTGTTTGGGAGATGGCCTGCATGATGAGGTGTGAATACCACAACCGGGATGGTGGTGGTCTTAGGGTTGAGGCGCAGAGACCAGTGATGTGGCAGTGATCTCTGACACTGTCCCCATCTAATGGTCTGTCACACACATGGCAACTGACTGCAGTTTTATGAGCTCTCCAGTCCTCTCTAGTCATCTCCATCGGCCTAGGTTGGGCGAGCACAGCCGTTATCTTCTCCTCTTCCCGTGCCAATCGATCCAGGAAGTGCTTAGCTGAATCTTCTCGATACAGCACTGGTGGTTCACTGACACCGTCACAGCGGACCACAATGTATGAAAACCCACAGATCCCATGTTGTTGCGTTTTCTGTGTGCTGCTCTGAGCCGGATTCACCTCTGGCCCCTCAATATTGGTTGTTAGGGCTTCAAAGTCGGCATGGATGATGAATGGCACCTTGAGTTGCTTGTGGTGGTTGATGAACTGTAGCATCTTCCTGTCCTCTGTAGGCATTATTATGCCCATTGGTCTGTCACCGATACCGCAGCACACTGGTGTGTGCTTGATGAGAAGATCTTTGCGAGAATAACAGTGGAGACACCGCTCGCAGAAGTGCTTTCTCCATTTATACCGACTCTGATCATAGAGCAGATGATTCAGGTCCTTAATCGAGGTATAGTGTTGCTTGCCGCCCTTCTCGATAAGCAGCAGATTTGTCCTTTGAATGACGGAATCAGCCTCACTCAGCTGCAGTGGGTAGACACTCTTGTCATGTCCGAATACATTAATGGCCAGGCCCATTCTGCCGCTCAACACGCTTAAGCTGGTGGAGAGGGGTTGGAGAGTCTACACCACTGAAGTCAAGCGTGTCCCGGTGCCCTAAATACTTCGATGTCCACTGGAGATTACGGTATGCAGGATAAGCAGCAGCCAAGAGAGACCAGCGAAGACAGTGGTCATCATTATTCTGGACATTAACCACGGCACGTTTTCGCTTAATCGAAGCGGGGAGATCGATATAGGACCCACCACATAGTGGTTGATATCTGGCGATCTTGAGGTACAATGCATCAACCTAGTTGACCGGCGAGCCAGACCCCTCGCGGGTGTAGTTCTCAAGGCCTTGCAACATCTTAGCGTTGCCTCCTTCACAGCCTCGCTAATATCGCGTGCGTTCAGGATGGCATGCTGCTATAATTAAACAATGTATAGATGCGTTGAATAACTCCCTGACTCAAGCTGTAATGCCTTCCACAATCAAATGTGCCCGAGTCAGATCATTACTAAAAAAACTTAGCTTTGACCCTGAGAATCTAAAGAATTATCTTGTTTCAAAAATCATCGAAAAGGTGGTGGCTTCCCGATTCCAGTCTCATGTGAAAGAACACAATCTTTCTGAACCATTACAATCTGCTTACACTGCATTCTGTTCAACAGAGCCAGCGTTAGTAAGAGTGCAAAATGATGTGATGAGAGCCGTCAATAACAATGTGGTTGGAGTGCTGAGATGTGATGAGAGCCGTCAATAACGATGTAATCGGAGTGCTGATATTACTAGATCTGTCAGCAGCATCCGACACAATCGATCATGACCGACTACTTGCTAGACTAGAAAATATGTGTGGACTAACCAACTCGGCTTTAGCTTGGTTTCGTTCATATTTGACCAATCGAACACAAACTGTCACTATTGATGGTAAATATGCTCAACCTTAAACCGTGACATTTGGTGTCCCACAAGGCTCCGTATTGGGACCATTACTTTTCATTGCATATACAGCTCCATTGGGTGCCATTATTCGTCAACATGGATTGAACTATCATCTATATGCTGACGATACACACATCTACACCTGGTTCAAAATTTGTGATAGCGCTACTATTACCATCAAGCAAATTCAGAACTGTTTGGCTAATTTACAATTATAGATGAAAGAAAACTTCCGTATGCTAAATTCCGATAAAACAGAACATTGACTTTGGAACTCCAAATAGGAAAACTAACATGAATAATGTGTATTAAGGCTGGTGATTGTACCATCGTACCAGCATCTCATGCAAAAAACCTCGGTGTGATATTTGACTTGCACATTACACTGGAGAAGCACATCAGCTCTGTGTGTCGGTCTACACACCTAAGTCTAAGATCCAATGGGCGAATTAGAAAATACCTGACATCTTCAGCCACAAAGACACTTATACAATCATTGGTTATCACTAAATTGGACTACGCTAATGCACTTTTCATCGGAGTCACGGGTCAGCAACTGGACCATCGTAAAAGGATACAAAATATAGCCGCTCGTATTGTCACCTGTTGTAGCCGCTATGCTCACATCTGACCAGTGTTAAAAGACCTTCATTGGTTAACAGTTCGTAGACGTATTCAATTTAAGATTTGCCTTTTAGTTCATAAAGCGCTGAAGCTCCAGAATACATTACACACATGATAAGCCTCTACGAACCAAGCCGAAATCTACACTCAGTCGCAAAACAGCAACTTAAAGTTCCCAGAACCCGCCTCTCCAGCTTCGGTGACAGGGCATTTAGCAAAATGGCACCCGTCTGGTGGAATGAGTTGCCAATAACTCTCAGAACAATTACACATATTAACGGTTTTAAGAAAGGACTAAAAACGCGTCTTTTTAAACTTCAGTATAATTGTTAATTTAAAAATATATTGCTATAGAACTATTTTACACGCTGACTCCATTTTAATCATATAAAAAATAGTTTTATTTTTTAACATTTTGCCCCTAGCGTTCTTTTACTAATTATATTGGTTTTTACCAATGACTGATTGTTTACTTACAGATAGTTTTTAATGACTGAATGTTTAAAATTACATACAATTTTTTTAATAACTAACTAGTGTAAAGCGCTTAGAGCAATTTTTTGACAAACGCTATATAAATGAGTCATATAATAATAATAATAATAATAATAATAATAATAATAATAATAATAATAATATAATAATAAAGCTTATCTGTTGTCATTTTTAAGCACTGAAAGACAATAATTTACCAATTCTTAGTGCTCAAAAATGATATTTCTACCCAGAAACAGGATTTGTTACCCCTTCGGAACAGTGATAGATGATATGTTGCCAATTCTGATCATTGATGCATGGAATTTCACAAGTGTCATGCCATAAGAGATGACCTTTTGTCCAACCTAATGCCTGAAAGATGACATTTACCAATTGTGAGTGAGGAAAGCTGATCTGTTGTCATTTTTAAGGACTGAAAGACAATAATTTACAAATTCTTAGTGCTGAAAAATGATATTTCTACCCAGAAACAGGATTTGTCACCACGTCTGAACACTGAAGGATGATATGTTGCCCATTCTGATTATTGATGCATGGAATTTCACAAAAGTCATACCATGTGAGATAACCTTTTGCCAAACCTAACTCATGAAAGATAACATTTACGAATTGTGAGTGAGGAAAGTTGATTTTGTTGTCAATTCTAAGCCTTGGAAAGACAATAATTTACCAATACTTTGTGCTGAAAAATGATATTGCTACCCAGAAACAGGATTTATTACCACTTCTGAACACTGATAGATGATATGTTGCCAATTCTGATCATTGATGCATAAAAATTTCACAAATGGCAATGCCATGAGAGATAACCTTTTGCCAAACCCAACCCCTGAAAGCTGACATTTACCAATTGAAAGTGATGAGATGCAAATTGGCAATAGACTAAAGAGTATATACAGTATATTTTATATTCACAACCCTTCCGCCTTTACTGCTGATCAGTCACCTTGAGATATGGTCCCTTCAATATGGCGAGCGTCCAGGACCTCCCCCCCCCCCCCCTCAGGTGGTCAGCTGCTACATGGGGGGGGGGGGGGGGGGTAGAGATAGGTGGTTTCCCGATAAAACTGGGAAAATCGCGATATTATCGTTATCGTCTCATTTCTAAAAACCGCCAATATCGTCAAATACCGTCAATGACGGTATTGACAATTTATATATTGTAATAATTTGATAATAAAGCATTTCATGCGAATGTGACGAGTCTGGTCTCTTCATTTCCGTATTCATGGTAGTCAAAAGCAATCATTTTCCGCACTATTATTGCAGTAAATATATGTCCATGTGTTATATACATAGCCCTACTGTTCTTAGTATAGTTATCCTTCCATGCTCAATCAAGTTAAATCTGAAAATCGTAGTTGCTGACAACGTCGAATACGCAAAATAGCAGCCATTTGTAAAACACAAATAAACTTAACTCAGCCTCGTTTTGATTATATTATTGGAATACCACCTTCGCTTTCCATAGCTGATGACGTGATTGACGTCATTACAAGGGAATAAATAAAACAACGACCATCCAAATACCCTAGCGGGATAAATTCACTCGCTAACTATGGCGGTAATCTCTCTATTCTTCGCTTGTTCAAGAATAATTCACCCCCACACGTGTGTATAAAACGTACGCTTGGGTGAGTATTGATCAGTCTTTACCAGTAATACCATTGATATGCTGAATGCGCTAAAGGCTACCGCAATATGAATGAAACAAGCCCGGCTGATTATATTGAAAATGATTTGATTAAAACTTACTGCGCCATGACAATAATTTCCAATCAAATTGTCTCCACAATATTTAGCTAAAATCGGACAAGTTATTAATAACTAATAACCTCTTAGATCATCTTTTCTAGAAGACAGCAGATCTTATAGCGTGGAATGTGTTGTATTCACTAATTTCAAGCGTTCTGGGTCATTGGCTCAGGCGACTATTGCGCTATCGATCTATAGGGCTATGATTTAACCACTTTAAAGACGAATGCAGAGGCTTTATGGAAATATAATTTAAAGGAAATAATAAATAAAGAGCTGATTAGTTTGAAAACTTTATGACCCAAAAGTTGTTACTGACATTGACAGCAACAACTTCGAGTCAAATTGTTGTGAATTAATCTGTATAAATAGCTGATGATTATTTATTTTCACACACTCCGGTAAGACCAGTTTATAGGATGAAGTGTGTGATTGACTTTCACACTGCAGTCAATAGGCCGACAATGTTCTAAAGGGGTGGAATGGGGGCTGGGCGGGCAGGTGTTGTTGATTAGTCAATTCCTTATAAAACGACCATTTTCAATAATTAACCATTCAGTACCAGAATTTTGCACGTCAAGTATAATAATTTAATCAGTGATCGACGATTCTTATCTACAATTCTACATTCTCTATTCTTTGCTAAAAAAAATTCAGGTCATTTTGTTATCTTTATACACGCATACACGCGCGCAGCTGATCGCGTCTTCAGACCTGGTTTGTCCATTAATTGATCATGTGCCTAATCGTGTGGTCTTTCTCGCAGAGCATTCATTATAAGCTTTCAATAGTAATAATAAAAACAGCTGATCGTGAATGCTCCACTAAACACTGCACCCGATTATGACCTGGTTAAAACCAATGAAAGATACTTGATGTTTTTAACCAATCAGATTGGACCCTTGGGATTTCCCTTGGGGATTCCTGCGCACACAGTGACGGAGTTAAGGACACTTATGCGCATCTTCCTCTTCACAATGACAAAGTAAAACGCAAAAAGGCGAGAAAAAGTATTTTATTTGGTGCTGAAACAAATATAATACAAAATGTAGGCTTTGTTTGTTTATACATCTAAAAAGGATGCCTATTCATAGATTGGCCATATTAACCCTATCATATCCAAAATTATTCCAAATACCGCGATATTAGTAGTTATCGCGGTATTTTTCACAGATGCCGTTATCGTCATCCCAATGCCAATACCGCCCAGCTCTACATGGGGGTGGGGAGGGGGGGGATTATTTCCATGTTGGAACAGAGGGGCACACTGCATACAGAGATGGTTTCTATGTGTTGGCTGAAGACACCAGTATCTTATGGCCCCGGTAGATTTTTTTTGTTGTACCAGGGCTTTGTGTGTGGCATCAGTCTGTTTTTGTTTTCCAGCGCGTGCAGGAGCGCTGATCCTTATTCTGACACTGAGTGGCTCTGGAGACCACACCTGTTATGTCCAAATCTCACAGCAATCTGGATTATTTGGACAACACCTACATTCTCCTGGCATTTCTTCAGCTGGTCTTGCTCTGTTGCTTCAGTCAGCAATGGCATACCTGGTTCATCATGCAAATTGAATAGTTTGTCACTTGTACGAATAGATGAATCCTATCTGACACTCTAATACTGGCGTCATAATCAATTACGTCACATATAGGTTGTAGGAATTGTATATCTATACACCTTAATACGCATTCTGTTGACTATTTTGAAACTAATTTGTCTGATCGTTGTTGCTGTATAGTTTACTGAAGATTGAGGTTCTGGGAGTTCAGGGTTCAATCGATCCCAACACTACCGGATAAATGGGCGGAGATTAGCTAGGAATGAGCGTTGCATATATAGCTAAGATTGGATTCATCCATTGTAGGCCTATCTCTTTACTATTTAATCAACATTATGTTGAATATTTTAAAACTCATTTGACTGGGCGCTGTTACAGGCAGAGGTAGCAACAACAGATAGTCAAATTAGTTTTAAAATTTCAAAAGCTTACCTTGAAATAAGGATTTTGTGAATTCATGATTCAAAGTATATAAATTGATTCTAACACGCGGAAAAAGAGGACGGAGCTTAGCCAGAAATGGGCGGGATATAGCTAGAAATGGACCCCTCTATTGAGATTGTCATGAAACCAATTTGAGCATTAAAGGGCTAATATCAATTGGTAATGTGTGGTCCATTTAGAGACCATCCATATTGAGTAACCACCTATTTTAACAAGAGAAATCAGAGATTGCAGACCATCGTCCTCCATGACGCACGCAGACCCAAATGCAATGCAATCGTCCTCTTACGGAGCGAGGATATTTCACAGTATGCTACTTGGTGATTTGTATTAATAAACCACCCGTATTCAGTGAGCGACTGACTAACAGTAGGCATATGCAAGTCCTTTCAAGTACCCGCCAATAAGATGTAATTTACTTGTGCATGGTTGTGTGTTTTTCTAACAACATTCCTTAGAGTGTTTAACACTGAAATTCTGATGTCTCAATTACAAGACAACTGTAGGAATATTTGTAAAAAGATTTAGACTAGTAGGCCCCCACCCCGCTTCCCCATCCGCACTTACCCGTCGCTGCAAGACCTTATAGTCTAGCCAGCTATATGGGAAATGGCCATTGACTGGCCTATCATCTGCTCTTATTTTATTTTAATCCTTTCAGGGCGAAGCCAGCCAAAACCGTCCTCTGTAGTGATCTTGAGCCTTGAGGAATACTAACTGATTTGCATGCCAAGAGAAGTTTTTTTTGGAAATGTACCACTGGAATGACTGCCTGGAAAACCAAGCTAGCCATTCCAATTGGCCGGCAAGTGGACATTCAATAAGCAAATTTATGTATTTAAGGATTAACAATTTATGACGATGATGATGACAATAGAAGGTACTGTGCCTGTTTCATATCTCTGATATTGAATCATAGTATAAGACACTATACTGAACTTGGCTTATTATTAGCATTCGTCATATTCGAGATTTGGTAGAATTTACCATTGTTATGTCTTGTGGGGGTATTGGCCCACAGTTTGAACATCGTGAACGTCTATCAGATGCGTATTATGTGTCGTAAATTTCAAACGGAAACATGTATTTATAATAGTATTGTAGAGCACGAAAAGGTAGTCAACAATTGCTAAAATAATGTATATGTGATTATCGTTAGTAAAGCGTCAGACAAAGACGATGCGGCAAATGTTAACTGACGCCATGATCAAAATGATGTAATATGAAGTGAAACAAGCTTACCCTGATAATGTAGGTTATTGGGCCAGTACTGAATTTTACCTCTCATAATACATGATATCACCAAATCTCGACAACAAGAACCATTATCATGGCGTGTTCGGCATGCCATAATAATGTTTCTTGTTTTCGAGGTAAGACTATGCAAACTTTTCTATAATATCACAACTTGATTTCCGCTACACCATTAGCAATACACACGCACACATATGATGTTACACATGTATGGTATTCATAATGGGAAGATCAAAGATCAATAGCGTATGTGATAAATGTGATAAATATATACAGTTCCGACAATGTTGTAAAGGTACCTTTATGCTCGTGATCTATTACACTGAATGTCTTCCCCAAGAGACAAAGGAAGACACAAGACACATATGATGTGCACACGCACCTATATTAGAAAATCGAAGCGTAATCATTATATTATCAATATACACAGGTCCGACAACATTACAAAGGTATGTTACTATTTATTCTCCTCTAGCACACGTATACATGACGCTGAAAGGCTAGAAAAGTACTTCAGTGATGATATTCTCTAGAAAACCAATAATCTCTCTCATCGAGAACCACACCAATGCAGTGTCTTCAGAAATACTAATCACCTGTACTCACCAGTTAAGTAGTAGATGCGGCGGTCGACCATTATTATCATAACAAGACTATATATTTACGGTATTGTGGCGTTAATGAGCTGTTATATATTCTGATAATAGTTATGATCACAATGTGTTAATACAACAGCCAGTCAGTGTAAATTCAGTGTGCAAGCTAGAACAACACGATGGAGACTGCAAATGCAAGCGACTTAGCAGCAACGTCAAATCTCACAAAAGCCAATAATATACCATCGTTCATCATTTATAGGGTTGTGCCACGATTTCTATACGAGGAACTGCCAATTGTTGTCATGTTGGTGGGAGTTGTGCTTAACATCTTCCTATTATTCTATCTACTAGCATCGAAGAAGTACCGAATTCCACTGTTCACACTTATCACCAGTCTTGTGGTGGCAGATCTGTGCTCTTGTTTAGCAGGAGCTGGAATGCCTGGCCTGCTTGTGCCTTATATAACAATTAAATATGGTCATGCCCATATTTGCCGGTTGATATATTATTTGTCTGGGATTGGTATTACATCAAGTGTACACCATCTGGTGCTGTTTGCTGCAATCCGGTTTTACCAGCTGTGCTATCCTCTAAAGTCGCTTGTCAGAATAACGTTCACCTTTATGTGTAAATGTTGTCTGGGACTCTGGTTCGTTACATGCACTCTCTGGATTGGATATATCTACCATGTTACAGCAGGAATAGGTTGGATCGAGGACAATAAGACCATATATATATGTCAAATGTTTGGTGATTGGTCGTCTGCGAAGTACATATTTCTAGCCGGTAATACTATTTACCCAAGCGTGTCTATCGGTCTGCTCCATATATTAAAATACATCCGGATTATTCAGGCTAGGAAGTCTATTCAGGTGCAACAACAGCGTAAAAATACGACTACCAAAGCGATTACCATGGTAATTGTCGTATTCTTTTTAACATGGATACCACACAACACATATCAAGTTGTCGCTAAGCCTACTATATATCCACCCGCTTACTATGCAATGATAAAAACTGTATTGGTGTATTTGATGCATTCAAATAGTGCCATCAATCCATTAATTTACTGCTTTGCAGCCGAGTCAATAAGAAATGATATTACTAAATTCTTCAGTAGAGTGAATCTGCGGGGCATGAAACATGCTTCTCATTCAAAATGATTTAATCTAGATTTTAATTTTCATGGTTCAGTTTACTTTACATCGATAACTGACACTTACTTGGAAGACGATTTTAATGAATGTTGTTGTTGTTGTTGTTGTTTGGATGATGATGATGACCATTTGAGATCAGTGATATGCGGTTCAAAGGCAATGGAGGGATCTTCTGATCTAATCCCATCCCTAATATATATATATATATATATATATATATATATATATATATATATATATATATATATATATATATATATTAGGGATGGACGTCACCTGCGTAGAGATCTCTGTCATGCCACTTGCAAAGTCCAGTGTACGAATTGTATGTCTTTAATGAATTTACTTACCTTATATACCTGCCTTGAAATTAAGATTCTAGTTATTAGGGACTCCAAGTATATTCAAACACATGTACAAAATAAGAAATGGGCGGGCATAGATTGAAATGGGCGGGGCATATATAGAAATGGATCCTTCTCTTAAATGTGCATTTCGTTATCAATCTGATCAATAAAAAGACGAGATTTTGAGGTGCTTTCTAACAGGAAATCGCCGATTAACTAATCATGATTTTAAGAACATCACACATGTGATAGCTGGCTATAAGATATTCTGTCAGAATGTATTATACTGACACATGTTATATGAAATATGATTGACATGTGCATGATATGCCAAATTAAATTAATTGATTTAATCGTACACTTTCGTAACGCTTCGAATCTGTTGCCATAGATTTGTTATTTTCTAGTGAGAAAGATTCTATATTTGACTATACACTGCATATTCTGAATTATTACTATATTGTCCAACAAACTGTGAATGTTACTTTATCCCATTACTGGTCGATAGTGGTCAAGAACATCTAAATATTGTCTTAGAGAATTTCTAGTTATGGGCCTAAAGAAGACTATTTTTTTCTAATTTGAAGGAAAGGACCAGGGAATCAGCAAATGCTACTCATATAATAATCAACCTATAACCACCAGTAAAACAGAAATAAATCTGGATTGGCCACGTTTCCAAAGAGATAGAACACAGCTCAGGCGCGAAGCTGGTTCTTTGGTGACGTAGTCATGAGTGCTAGCCATTACACCAAGCCGCTACCTCCTCTACGAAAGTATATTCAGGTTTGCTTTCATTATATTTCATTATATTTAGGTATGCGATATCCGCACGCGCAGTTGACACACGCCTAAGGGCGAAGAACCAGCTGCGCCACCTTTCCAATTTATCCATCCATCATATGGCGTCATAATCAACTGCGTCACGTGCATGATGACGTCATAATCATTATGTCATGACTGACTCGATTTAATCCGTCTTTAACGCTTAATAGTCTAACACGTTGTACGATTTGCTATTTAATAAACATGCTGTTGAATATTTTGAAACTAATTAGACTGGGCGCTGTTGCTGCCATAGCACCCAGTCAAATTAGTTTCAAAATATTCAACAGCTTACCTGTATGGTTGTCTGAAAGTTGATAGTCATGGAGTGCAGAGATCGATCTATCACAACACGAGTCAGGTGTGGGTGGAGATTAGCTAGTGATGGGCGGGGTATAGCTAAAACTGGAAAGTGCCATTGGTTGCATGCTAAGCAATGCTAGAGCAAGTCAATGCTTTTTCTCAATCTATCCCGACTCATTTCCATTTTTATTGGCGGTAGTACATTTAATATTGTGTGAAATTACCAATTAACATCAGTAGATAGTTCACTTTGCCTCCTTTAGCAGAGAGACTGTCTTGGTTTTCATGTCAGTTATTTCAGTGAGGAATTAATAAAGCCTTCTCTTGGTATGTAAATTGGCATTCTTGAAGACCACTGTACCCTGATAACGCGGCTTACTGGGCCAATGCTGGGCAGATACATCGGCCCTGTAAGCTACGTTATCTGGCTAGAAGCCAGTTTTTGGCATGCTTGACCAGTAAAGGGTGAAGTCGATGGCAGCAGCAGCAACTTATACCAATACTACGACCGCCCTAGTGCCAAATGATGCATTTAGACTACTAACAACTGCTATGATATTTACACAAAGATGAAAATAATAATTTTATGCTATAATAATAATAATAATAATAATAATAATAATAATAATAGCGAACGCAGTGAGCGATGGTTTCGCGCGAAGCAATCGTGAACGAAGTGAGCGTATATAGATAACAAGTACGTACGTGTAATGAGACAAAATCAACAGAAAATGAGACAGGGAACCAGGCTAAAATCCATATACCATGTAGGCTGGTACCCGACTCCTCATACCCTCGCTGACGATTCTCTGGCTCAGGATATGGGGGCCGGTAACGGCTGCCATCTTTGTACGCGATTTACGTACATGACGTCGTCACACAGAGGGGAAATCCATACGATAGCAGACGCTTCAAAGCGAAATGACAGCTATTTAACCCTTGTAAACCGACATCGCTTCGGTTATTAGTACGGTCTTATCTTAGAAATTTCGTTACACTAACAGACTAAAATGTAAAATATTACATTTTAGTCTGTTAGTGTAACGAAATTTCCGTCTTAAACTTAGTCCGTCAGGTTGTACGAATTGTATGGCTTTACTTTTTAATAAACATGCTTTTGAATATTTTGAAACTTAATTTGACTGGCGATAGGCAGCAACGGGACCCAGTCAGATTTGTTTCAAAATATTCAACAGCTTACCAGTATAGTTTTCTGGAAATTGAGATTCAGAGAATACTGGAATCGATCGATCCCAACGCAGCCAAAGCCTGGGGTTCTTAGCTAGAGATGGGTGGGGCATAGCTAAAACTGGATTCATGAATTCATTCATATCAACCACCGACACAGCCCTCAGCTCTTCCATTTACGTGACCAGTGCTTTAAAATAATCGCAAGAGATTGGGAAGAACAAATAAGAAGAGCTCTTGTAAACATTGTTAACATTCAAGGGGTTGGGGTGGATTGGGGGTTTGGGGAATAGAATCGCTGAAATGGAAGATACGTTCTAGCAGTATTCTGTTCTGTCCAAGGAATTGCGCCCTGCCACTAGTCTTATAGTCGGCCTATAGAGTCCACGTGAATAGCAGTTTGCTGCAAGATGTTGATGTACATGAGAGCAACAGCTTTCTGCAACACTGTTTCCGAAATGAAGATCACTTCTCATCGTCACATATGTGGACCTAATCAAGATAAGGGTTAATTTGCTTTAGGGATTAGATAAACGGTTTATCTGCTTAAAGATTAGGAGGTTTACGTGTGAGTCACAGCGGCATGCCCTGCGTAATTTGCGTGAGGTTCAAACGAACCCTTTATTCACATTTTTTAATTTTGTCATCATCAGTGCCAGATATTCAGGTGATTTCTATGGTCACATTGCTGGAAATTGTAACATTGACAGTGATGGTTCACTATTGAAAATGTCTCATTCAGGAGTAAATGTCATGGTGCAGTGCACCGAGGTTCAGTCACCCATCAATACATAAGGATGTCGAATGTCCCAACCACGTTGATTGACATTGACCTCGTTACGAAACAGAGTCTCTCCATCCCAGGGTCACTCTGTGTGTGCATGATGTAAGTTTTCTTGATGAGTAGGAAAGTGCTTTTGACATTTATTCCAGCCAGTACACCAAATCAGGATGCAGCGGATGCCTTTTGATCAATGATTGCAAGAGCCTCAACCCACTTGGTAAAATAGTCATGTATGACTATGACGTGTTTGTTGCCATCATATATGCTTGGCAGCAAGTCAAGAATATTTATCATTGGATTTCAACATTTTATTGCACGAAAAGGCCTGGTACAGTTATGGCAGGGTTCGCACTGGAATACCCAGACAGCTGTAGATATGCCTGTCCAGTGAAACTAATCTTTGATTCTCTCTCTTTCTGCGTTGGCCTGCATATCAGTCATTGTCTGGCTATCCCAGTGCAAACCCTGCAATAACTGGATCAGACTTTTTCATGCAATAAAATATATTTAAATCAAATCATAGATATTCTTGATGTATATTCCGTTTTATATGATTCTGCCACAACCAAGTGTGAACCATAGCATAATAATTAGTTCTCTATATGCAACTGCTGATATTGTGTGGCAATGGTATTTCACCTCAGAAGGATAGCATGAGAAATCACCTTTTATAGGGTAAAAAGCCACCAAGGCACCAGGCAAGGAATATTATCAGTATGCTGTCATTTATCTGACCTTCGTGTATCGCGTCCATGAAGCTGCATACAAGATATAAAATGATTGACACCCATAGGGGAAACGGCTTAGGGGAAGTTTCTTGCTCACAGAATCTGTGTTACATGATGGCACCCTGGGCGATGCACGATGATGAACTGGTAATCCTGAAAGGCTTTTTGCCCATGTGTAATCTCCCCGTCCATGTTTTTCTTCTTTTTTAGCCACTTCAGTAAAGCTTCGTTAATGCGCAGCTTGAAATCTCTACCATACAAGAAGTATTTGTATTGTTTGGTAAAAAAACAAACTTTGGTCAGCAGCTCCCTTTGGTGGTGGCATTGTTGCCCCCATAAGAAGGTACGATTTTGTGAACCTCCTGCACTTGTAGTAACACTATGCCAATGTCTGAAGTGTTTAGTATGAACTGAAATTTTGTCTCTGAATACGGCAATATTGGATCACTGGTGAAGCATGATGCATGAAAGGTTGTTTCTTGCACTTCAGTCAACTCAAATGCAGTCTTTTCCCGTTAGCGCAGCTTTGGTGGGTAGCTGCCTATTTCTTTACCCATAATTTCGTCATGTGAAACATCTTACGACACCAGATTGTCACAAGACGTCATAAGTAACTCATGACGTCATGCCGTCTCCTAACCCATCAGTTTTCATTGCTGACATTTGGCAGGTCAAGAATTATTGATCCTTGTGATGACACATTTACCGCACCCCCACCCCACCCCTTTGCCACTTTGGGAGTTGTGAGGTTATGAATTATAATCATATATATTCTAACCCCCGCCCCCTCCCTATTCATTTAACATGCGTCCAAATCTTGAGTACGGTAGATCTACCTGTTAGCATGCTATACCTGTCTATTCGATTGGCATGCTAATTGGCTTGCGAGCTTCTACCGGTTCACAGGTGATATTGTATTTCTAGCATAGCTGGCCGTACATATCGGCGTGGATAGTTTAGAACGTTCTGGAATCAGTGTTGGTCAATTTTTTTACTTGAATGCTAGACGCATGTATGAAGTTATGTCACTCTAAATGTTAGTTCCGTGTTTCCGGCCATTACAGCAACATCTACCTGGTTGCTGCCAGAAACCAAGGAGCCAACGGGCTCCTGATGACACGTCAACATGTGACGTTTATTTCATTTATTAATAGAGTCATCAACCAGTATTTTATTACTATGTTTATATAAGTGTTATTAGTTATGTAAAGGCGTTGTTTGTGATGTAGCCATGTACGATTTCATCTTCATTATGTCCGGCTAGGCCAGAGGAGCAGGGCTCCACTAAATCCTTACTGACAGTTTTCATCGGTCCAGTTTCAGCGGACCTGGAGGTTCACGTTCTTTGAACATCTACTATGAAGCCTCCCATTGACTATTTTCATATCAGGCTGAATTGGCCGAATTTCAACGAGCTAAATTTCAAAAGCTAACCATTTTTGGACTCTTTCTCATTGGATATTGAAGCCGTAGACCAAAGCTGTTTGAAACGGGTCTAGCGTACCATACTGATGCCATTGCTGTCTGGGCTCCTGACGACTGTCCGTGTTCTATCTGCTGTAATCCGATTCCTGAGTCATAGTTAACCAGGACCCAAGTACCTCTATATCCGGATCTCGACCTTCGTCCGGAAGTCAGTTTTCCGGACATTAATTCTTCTTCGAGCCGCATCATTCCTGAGCTCATCCAGGAGCTGAAGTATCGCCGGTCTAACTTCTGATCAACCAGGGCCTGTGCTGTGCCGAACTGACACATCATCCTTAGACTCGCATCATCATCGGGATAATGTTTGCTACGTAACCCGTCATCCCTACGTGGCCACATTTCCAGGAACTATCACCTGGACCAATGAAGCTTCGCTAGACTGAAAATCCGCCGGCAAGACTCTAGGTAGGAACGCTTCCATTATATGTTAAGTACAATTTAAAATCATACTTTACACTTATCCCCGGAGTTTTGGATTAGTTAACCAAAATTATATCAAATCTTATTATTATAACTTGGGGATAGTGATATGCAACAGCTGTTTAGTTGCCATATATTTGTACTTTAGATTATTTCGTCTCGAGTAGCTTTGGCTCATTAAGCGATTGAGCTTAGCGTTAGTCAAGTTCGATTGAGTAAACCTAGCCAAAGTTACTCGGGCATCGCCTTTCAACATCTTAAATTACTGACAAAGTATTATATATATATATATATATATATATATATATATATATATATATATATATATATATATCAACTTTTGTTGATCTTCTTGCTTCGATATTACGCTGGTCATTCATCCCATCTATCATTCACTGCATTTGCACCTCATCGACTCTTTTCATCTCGCATTGTTATCATCTTATTATTCGTTATATAACCTGTATGCGTCGGTAATAAACATTTCTTTTTTTCATTAATTTAAAATTGTTTCCGCTTCAAATTCCTTCAGAAAATTCTGAGCTAAACCAACATCGGCAGCAAAAGATTCCCCACGTGATAGACTGTAGCTGCTCTCGCCAGATCTTGTCTGTAGTTGGTAGCGTTTGGAACACCGTCTTATCACTTTGTTGTTTACGTTCTCGGTACCACTTTGCTAAGAAATTGAACTCCACGATGTTTGAGCATCTTGGATCAATTTCTTAGATATGGGCTTAACGAGAACGACGTGCCCTCGTCTGCCAGTTGACCTGGACGCTTCTGGCGATAATTCCTGATCCAGCAAACGCAACACTTTCCGCCACTTCGAATTTGATAGATTCACATTTGTGGAAAGTTATAGTTCTTTCAAATCTCAGATCCATCGGTATCCGGATCTGTCAAGAAATCTTAATAATCCTTTATGCTCCTTTCTTGATCTCATGAAATGTACATTTCCACCTAATCTTTGATCACATCATATTTTTCGAGCCAATCCGTTGGTCGAATAGGCATCGATCCTGAATCCTTGAACTTCTAGGCCAATCATCACCAAACTTGGTACATCCTATGAGCTATGTTTGAGGTCATTTAGGTCAAATTCATTTGCCTGGATCTTTCACCTATTCGGCGATGATAGTAGCCTTGTAACCAGTTACCCCTAGACACGCTCTTTGAGCCATTTATAACATTGAGGTCATGACCTTGACTTGACCGATTATATGTTTCATATTTCTTGGTAATTTAGTATTTTACTCGTCTAAATGCATACACTCCTCGAGATCATCATATATTTTAAGACTAAAAGCGTCATGTACACTTATTTAGCTTTCTAGTTTTAAGGCCTGTGTAACTAATCAAGCAATCCCTACCGAAAGTTCTGCATTGATTTAATAGTTCATTAATCTCTTGAGATACCTGGTATAATATTATGACTGTTAGCCCATGTGTCTGTTATCATTCAACCTTTTACTAATTTTCTCTGGTACCACTTGTTATGATATAATTCTGATTGCTATCAGCTGCATTTACTCAAACAGTTCTTTGCCAGTCTCACTCTATTCACCTTGTGATGCATAATTCTTGAATTAAAATATGCACTGCAATTAATTACTACTTTATAAAGATATTTGTTGATTGACTGCTTAATTAATTGATTTTTAATGATGATTAAGGGTTGATTTGCTAAATTTTTAATCGTCTAATTGTCATAATTTAATTTTGCCGTTGCTTATTAATTTATTAAACTATTCAGCTACACTGTTAGTACATATAGCGCAGCACCTCTTTATAAACTCCAGCACTTACAAATTCGATAATATACAAATTTAATTTACTTCTCTTTTCACCCTGTATCACTAGAATAGAGGAGACATTTGCATTTTATATGAAGGCTGTAACTGGTAAAATAACCGACCTCGAGGTAAGGATCAACAATAAAACTGATAAAGCAGAAACAGAGGATCGAATCTAGCATAAAGACTATCAAAACAAATCAATCTACTATAATAGATCTTATAAAAGGTATTAACAAACAGAATAGACAACAAAAATATGTTTCAGATGATAACACTACTATTAAATCACGTTCAGTGCAAATCACACAAGAATCAACAAATTCTATTATATTAACGTTAGTGAGTGAAATGGAGGAGAGGCAATGGCAAAGTAACAATATAATTATTTACGGTATGCAAGAATCAGAACATGAGGATGGCACAGAGCATGAAATGTTGACCTTGGTGCTGTTAACAATGTGAGCATCACCCACATACAGCTGAGTAATATGGTAGAAGATAATGGCCAGAGGTTGGGCAGATCCAATACCTATGCAAATAAGGCCAAGCGACTTACGGCTGTCGTGAAATACAAGCAGCAAATGACAGAAAACTTTTTTAATGCAAGGAAATAAAAGATTTCTGGGGACTCAGCAGCTCCGGCCCTAACAAAAACTCAGCGAGAAGGTGAAATGTTTAGAGGCAGCAGAAACAAACCAAACTAGAACAATCAGGGGGGACACACGGTCGATATGGATAATTTGCTCAAACAGGTTACAAGAGGTCAAGAGAAGGCAAGGCCCATTGATGAGACACAGAGCGATCAACAAACCCCACTAATCAGAAAAATGGGAACTGTAGTGTGATAAAAAGTGTCTGAAAATCATGTACACCAATACTGATTCCCTACTAAATAATAAAGATGAACTTATATCTAGAGTATATATAGTTAAGCCAGACATTGTGGCTATCACAGAGTTATATCTTAACAATACAATTACAGAAATTGATGATGTTGAAATTCAGGTACCAGGATACATATTGTACAGCGGTAGAGATGTTGGCATATGCATAATGGATTCAATCCGATCTTCACAGAACAACATATGTAACACTCAGTTTATTGAAGCAGTGCGTGCCACAATAACATTGGCTGGAAAGGACAAATTACTTATAGGTTGCATGAAATTCCGTTTGGTACCGAGAATAACAACATTCAATTAAATTTAATTAGACACATGACAAGTTTAGACTACAGCCATATGATAATCATCGGGGATTTTAATTACAAAAGCATTGATTGGGAGGTGCGAATGATAGCCACTACAGACACAAATGTATACAGACAGAAATGTAGATACGCGCATAGAAGCAGTAAATGACACATACCTGTATCAACATGTGATGAAACAGACCCTTCATAGAGAGCTCAACGCGCCTATTATCTTAGATTTAATACTGTCAAATGATGAGCATATGGTACAGAATATTATATATGACTTTCCCATTAGTAAAACTGGCCATGCAACATTAATCTTTGACACATATATGTATTATGAGTTAAAAGAACCCCCTTGACGAACTTCTCCCAATAGCTGCAAGCAAACTAAAAATTGAGAATCTCTATGAATGAATCCAAAACAGAGTTCACCCACATATACCTATCTATCTACAAAGCATGAAACTAACGAAAATGACGATCCACTTCGTGGTGGCGAACCATGGAGGAACAGTACAATTCGGGGCTCACTGCTTTGCAGTACTGCTGCCACTGCTGCACGCTGTGTCATGGGGAACATAGCTTTCCAGTCCTTCTGAAAGCTATGGATTCGTAGATCAAAGATGCACTTGATAAAAAGGCTACTTTTATACAATGCAAACAGTGTATCCTTGATGCTGTATAACTGTAACAGCAGGGCAGCTCCAAAGGTAGCTCTAGACAAAGTCGATGCATGCCAGACACAGTGGGCAAAAGCGAAGACGGACTAATTTCAGCTGTAGGTTAATTCTACTACTACAGCCACAGAATACAGTAATCATACATACAGTTAAAAGAAAATACTCTGAGATACAATTACTACAAAGACAACTATGAAGGAATAAGAAATGTGATTAAGACTTTTGATTAGGGCTAGACATTCAAGGATATGAGTGTAAATAAAAACTAGAATAATTTTGACGATGCAAGTAAGCAAAGTATTAAAAAATTAGAACTGTTAGTTAAACTGAACAGCAATACCAAGCCACAATTAACAATTGTGGAACAGACAAACTATCATTGTAATACATGAACAATGAAAAGCGTGGAACATATACCAGGATAACAGAACTGATGCAAACTATGAGCTATCTGTAAAGGCCAGACTGATACAACTGGAGTACGAGAAGCAATGAAAAATTCGAAAACAAAAATGCAGCAGAGTTTAAGCAGAAAGGTTTTTGGAATTATGCTAAGAGTAAATTAAGAGTTAAATCGGGTTTAACTTATCTTGTAAATAGTGATGGTATGATGTCAGATAAGGCGGAAGCCCTTAACAACTTTTTTTTAGCTCAGAGTTCATTGATGAGAATACAGAACAAAACCCCATACTAGATCAATACCAAATTGAACTGAACAACTTGGATGTAGCATTAGAAGATATGACCAAAATACTGAATGAGCGAAGTACAACTAAATCAGCAGGATCTGATGACATTCACTCGAAATAACAGAAACAATAGAGGAAAAAGTCATGCCATTCCATTGCAAATACTGTTCCGAAAATCCCTAAAAGAGTAATCTCTACCAGATAAGTGGCGTCAAACACACATTGTACCCATTTTTAATAAAGGATTAAGATCATCTGTAGAAAAGTATGGGTCAATGAGTTTCACAGTAATAATATGTAAGATATGGAAACAATAATCCGAGATAAGATCGTGAAACATATGGAGGACAATAGTTTATTCTGTGACCACTAACACAAGTTCAGAAAGGGAAGATTGTGTGCCACACAGCTACTACGCTTGCTCGAAGAATGGACAAAGATGTTTGAATCTGGAGAATCATATGATTGTATCTACATGGATTACAGAAAAGCTTTTGACAGTGTCCCTCACGAGAGGCTAATTAATAAGTTAGATGCCTATGGCTTGAATGATATTATTCAATAAAAACTCAGAATTTAGCTACAACATTGTTCAGGAGAATTTCGGCACCAAAGAGGAAGCGAATGACTTAGGACTCTAAAGTTTGAATGATATATTTATACTTTTATCAAAAAGCGAATAGTAAATTAGGAATAATAAGAACAATATAAGAACAATATTCAAGGATTAAGACTCAGATTCATTTGTGAAACTCTACAAGTCATTTATTAGACCCCCCCCCCCCCTCCTCTGGAATAATGGGCATCTGTCTGGTATGCTAAGTGAAATGGAGAAAGTACAAAGAAGAGCCACCAAAATGGTGTCGCAGATAAAGGATCTTACTTACGACGCGAGGCTATGGAAACTTAGGTAACAGATGCTCGCATTCAGAGGAAGGAGAGCCGACATGATTGAAAACTCGAAGATAGTTGCTTTGCAAATTGATATTTTATCACCCTTGCTGTTCTTCCATCCAGCGTGTGGTTATCCAATTTTGCAGGCATCTAAGTCTAGGTACTGCAGTGTTGTCTTTTCTGCTGCTTCACTTTTTAGCCTTAATTCCAAGTAGTCATTTATGTGTGACGCTGCAGTTCCCTTCCACCTCCCCATGCTTGGCAGGTTGTGTATAAGATTGTAGGCTGATGGCAGACTGTACTGTTGCAGGATCTGCTTGATTATTATTTTTTCGAAACAAGTAGCATTAGATAAAGACTCACCTGGAATCGTTTCCCTTAAGAGCAAGCCGGTCTCGAATCCTGTTGTGCCGTCGCTGAAGCAGGGCCCAGCTGTCTGAACTGCCGGAACCGGCGTTCATAAATATTCTATATACATAATTTACAGGCCCAATAATGGCACACGTTTCAAATACATACAACAACTGAATGGTACACTCTAAATAAGCTATAACCATCTGGGCATCTTCAAAACGTTCTGCATTAAATCTGTTGACCTGGTAAACAACATGGCTGACAACCCAACCAAAACTCGAATGCGAATTTATACTGTTACACACTTCCTTCCTTATTTTTTTTTCTTTTAAAGTTTTTCTGTTTAGCACTGTACAGTTTATACACCCATGTCTAATTCTACAAAACGCTCAGGGGTACCCATATACGCCCACTATGCCTGACATTGACATCAATTTCAGTAGGCTAGCTGTGGCTCCCATCCACAACAGGTTGATCTAGACTAGTCTCATCCACTGTTACAACAGATTGGTTCTGACTGGTTCGTTCAAGATTAGTGTCATCATTGTAGTCAGACAGTTCATCATCAGAGTCCTCTGAATGATATTCATGATGCATGATACTTGGCGGAATTTCTGTGTCAGACTTTTCAACATCGAGGGGCAAATCTTGGGAAGCCTTTCAGGGAATGGGCAATGAGATCATGGTGATGTAAGAATCTCCTAGGGAAGGTTTTACAATCGTTCACCCTAAAAATATTCCCCTGATGACATTGAATTATTTCAAATGGCCCATTCCAACATGACTGAAGCTTGTATGGTTTTCCAGGCTTAAGGGGGGGGGGGGGCGTGAGGGGGGTGTATATTCTTACTTTGTCCCCAAGATAATACTGGTGGCTAACCACATTAATCCCACTTTTCCTCTACCAGTTTGGCTTTAATGTGACTATCCCTCTCCACCACATGTCTATAAGCAATTTCAGGTTTCCTAGCAAGAAGCCCCCCCCCCCCCACCGCGCCTAACAGGTGAACTTCCAGTCCTACCAGCCGATGATTCTAAAATTGCTGCAGGTGTGCATGGTTCGAGCCCACACAATAAAAACAATGGTGAATATCCAGTTGATTCATGAAAGTGAGTGTGATAACTGAACTGGAGAAAAGGAATTCCTAAATCCCAGTTATGTCACTAACATTTATCCACAAAGTTTCTCCAATAGTTCTTTTAAGCCCTTCTACGACACCATTGGACTGGGGCATCAACGGCCTGACCATTTTTTGTCAATACCTAGAATTTGCGCCAATTCTACCAGTTGATTATTGTTAACCTCACAACCACGATCAGTCAAAATCAAGATGGGTATTACGTGATGACAAAGAAAATTCCCAACAAGTGCATCGCCTACAGTTTGAGCCCTCCGTAATAGGAACCATTTCTGCAGCCCTGGTAAGCAGGTCTATAAAGACAAGCAGAAATTTATTTCCAGAATTAGAGCGCACACAACCAATAGGTCCCTTTAAACCAATCGCAACTTCCTCCCAAGGCTCAAAGGGTTGAGATGTTTCACACAATTCGGCACAAGGGGTTGGCTTAGGCCCCACTGAATACAGACATACCACATAGGATTTACAATAATTTTTCACATCTTGCTTTATTCTCAGCCAAAAGTAATTAAACTTAAATAAATTGTTTGTCTTATCTGATCCCATATGCCCAGAATTGTCATGTGCTTAATGCAAAATTTCAGGACTCTGGTATAATCAACTGATGTACCCTTTGTTTATTTATACAGGGGTCAAGAAACAATAAGCCAGGCCCCTTCTCAATGCTTAAAGAGTTCCATCATTTTAACCACTTCATTACAGCTTCGGATGATGAATCACGAATCGCTAAATGCTTATGAGACATGATCTATTTAAGAATAGGATCACTAATTCCAAAGTTAATTTCTTTGATTGTACGATGTTAACCGACCTAGACAAATCATCGGCAACAAGATTTCCATGGCCTGGTATGTACTCAATATCAAAGTCGAATTCCGAAAGCATACCTTCCCCGAGGGCCTTCTTATTCCTAAGCCACTGAAACCCCTTATGATCGGTGTACCAGCTAAATTTCTGACCAAGCTGATATCTGAATTTTTATAGGGTGGAAATAAGGACAGATGCTTCTTTATCATGAGTATGCCAGTTTATTTCATTACCAGCAAATGCCTTTGAAGCAAATATCACAATGTGTTTAAACCCAATCCGATCCTTCTGAGATAGCACACAACCCAAAGCTGTATCAGATGCATCAGTGGTGACATCAAACATGCTAACCATATCAGGAAAATTTAACATAACAGATAACACTTGCTTTAAATCATTAAATGCTGCTTCACGAGCATCATTCCAGCAAAAGTCTGCTTTACCTGTTATCGAGGTTAAAACTGCCACATGATTTTGTAAGTTTGGAATGAAATCAGAATAATACGTATAAAGATTTTCGCAATTCTTTAGTTGTTGTTGGTATGGCCCAGTCTACTATGGCCTTAGTTGTGCCTGGATCGGGCCATATACCGTCAGCAGACAATATGTCCTAAAATTTTACTTAATTTTTGCACATATCTACCTTTTTGGAATTTATGATTTGCAGTTTCCAACCTCTCAAATCCAGAACGTAGGAGAGTAACATGATGCTCAAAACCTTTCCGCCCTACAATGATATCATCCATATAACAAGAAATGATATTCCCAAGCAGTCCATCGAGAATATTAGACATTAGTATTGAAAACGCAGCAGGTGCATTTCTGACCTTAAAGTACCAATGACCATTTTCTGTAGTAAGCACAGCTTGCTTTTGATTGTAAGGTGTAATCGACACCTGCCAGTATCCACTGTAGAGGTGAAGCGTGGTAAATGATGCAGACCCTTGTAGGGCTTCTAGACACTCTCGAATTGAATCGAATTAATCTTTGTTTAAGTGGATTGGTTAAGGCAAAATTTTAATTACTAAGATGGTAGCATTGTAAATTTTGAGTGTATCCCCAATTTGAATATCGATGACACACACTGCCGTAAACAGAACAATTTAGAATTATTAGCTGCCTTGTCCCATGCGCATCCGGTTCCCATGCTTATCTTGTCATAGTCCTGTTAAATCAAACCAACGTGCAACATTATGTGATGTTTGTGGTGATGGGTGCACCTAAAATGCTCCCAGCTAACAATTACTGAATATGTACAGATAGAATATACTGAAGAGCCACGGCGGTGTTTTAAATGTAACAAAACATTATTTCCTTTTAACCATTATGATGATGATGTTGACTTCATGCAAACTATCCTAGGTGTAAACTACAGCATATACACAAACATAAATACACTGATAAACCCATTCAACTTAAATAATGACCAATGTACATTCTCTGAAGCTAATGGTGATGATGATCATGAATCAACAAATTTTGTACAGCGTTATGTGACTATATACTCCAAATTCAATACAACGATAATATATGATATCTTTTTCTGCAATGGGAGGTTTTACGGAATTCCCTTATGACGTCATTTTCACGCGTGTGCAGATAACTGGCCATCAACAGCGCGGCCACTCGTGTGTAAACAAACCCGATGCGCTATGGCTAGCAATCGCGTACTGTCAGTTTATGCCAAGGGTCTGCCGTTAAATGCCAGTACACAGTATAACATTAAACTTCAATTCAACAAAGGAGCAGATTCGCTGCCCGATCCGTATTCTATTCTAGAAGATAAATGGATTAATGACCCATATTTGTGGCCAGAATTGGATTTTGGACAAGTGTATGTTTACCTTGTTGAAACACCTTCGTTATTTAATCACACGACCATGAAAGCTTTGAAAAGTTTAGAGGCGTATCGGTAAGAAATCATCGAATTAATAAATTGTAGCCATGCAAAAATAAAGAACTGTAAAGTACCTGTCGTGAGCGACCACCTATCGACGCACACTTCAAGTTCAGTATTATTTATTTCACGATTTATGTACACAAATAGTCTACAGGCAGTCCATCCAATGCAATGCCTATAATGTGATGGACACTTTCAAACATACATCACAGCACAGACCTTTGAATTTTCATCCATACATCCCACTACCACCCCCCCCCCACCCCCACCAGCTATTTCTATATATGATATACTATACATTGAAGTATGTCTTGTGATTCACTTAAGCCAATGTTATGCCACCCACCCTTCTTATGGCCTCGGTAAATAATGGCCTTACCTTACTACACACAACCCTCCCAATAATGAAAGTTTAAATATATGTTCCTAGCATCATGAAACCTATTCTATTACATTGTCATATGGTTGGTACATAACTGCCATGCTAGTTTGTTCATCATTATTTTAGGTATGTGGAGAGTGGTCATGTTCAGGAAGTAAAGTACTTCAATGTACAGAACAGCCCATACTGTTTTCTAAAGGCTGGTGTTCTACCATCTATGAGAACAGGGGACAAACCACACCAACCTTGGGTACAGCAGACATCTTTTGTGCTCACTGTACCTGTGTATGCTGAAAAATAATTACTATCATTCACCATCCTTGGGCCTAATACTGATACATACATGGGCTTCTGGTGATACACAATCCACAAAATCCATGCTTATATTCATTCAGTCCAAATTTGTATTGGAAGTCCATGTATAAAACAAATATTCTTTTGTTGAGTCTGTTGTGTGTTCCTGACAGATTCAGACATTCAACGTTTGATCACAAGTGTGACACGATATAGTTGCAACCTAGGCAGATTTGTCGATATATAGTGACAGACAGACTTCAATACTATACAATATATATAAATATATATTTGCTAGTCATGGGTAAAAACTACTGATGTTGTGGTCTGCTGTTCCGTGTATATGCAGCACTTTTAAGCAATATATTTGATGTTAACCCTTTCACCAACAAATCTCTTAAAAGGTAAATTCTTTAAGATATAAAACTTATTCTGTTGAATATGTCGAAATTAATTTGACTGGAAGCCATTTCTGCCATGCTTCCAGTCAAATTTATTTCAAAATATTCAACAGTTTCCTGTATGGTTGCCTTGAAAATGAGTTATGGGTAATTCATCAGTGAAAGGGTTAATATCTATTCTGCAATCACATTGAAGTTACACCATTAAATCAGTCATGAAATAAAGATGACCAGTTTATATGAGTTAGAGTCTTAGAGTAAGTGAAATAATAACTCAGCTCTGATGTACAAAAGCTTGTTTATTACACAGCCAAGCCTTGTCAATATAAGCTATAAACAATGTTTGTTAAAGTGAAACTTCAAATTTTATGATTAAAATATACATGATTACATATGTATACACATTTATACATTCTTCATAACTTTTTAATTTTATGGAATTGCCTGTGGTAAAAGGGAAAGAAAGTGCCTTTGATAGAAGACTATTTTTTAAAAGTATACCACTTGAATTGCTGGCATGATTTTTGAGACAGGCATTTGCATTTTCTTCCTTGTTCTGCAAAAAGATGAAAGAGGGTTATTTATGTCTAAGCAAAAATTTCAATTTTCTAGATTCTATTGAGTTTAAATACGGTAGTTAATGTCTTCAGAATAACTGTTTATGGCATTTATTAATCCTTTACTCCCTGAAATGCAATAAGAAATTTAACTAAAATCATTTAGTGATATCGCTATCAAAGATATTTCTTTTTCAGGCTTGGTGAAACATGTAGCCACATTGCTGCAATTCTCTTCAAAGTGGAGCTAGGTGTACGGTTTGAATTAACACAGAAATCTGCTACCAGTGAAAGCTGTAAATGGAATCAGATTTTCAGAAAACAGGTTTATTTTCTGTGCTTATTCAAAGACATTATACTACCATTTGTGCTTATTCAAAGATATTATAATACCATTTGTGCTTACTCAAAGATATTATAATACCATTTGTGCTTATTCAAAGATATTATATTACCATTTGTGCTTATTCAAAGATATTATATTACCATTTGTGCGTATTCAGAGTTTGTTATCATTTCTGTTTAAATTCACATATTTTTACTCTAATTTGAGCTTATTCATATACTTTTTCTTATGATAACCTGTTGTGATTGTTGCTTATCAAGACATTTATTTTTAAATAGTGTTTATGTGAAGGTAATTTGAATGGAAGCTGTTGCCTGAGCTTCTTTAGCAAGTGTAAAATAATAACTTGACTGAATGGTTAAATACTGATACTGGATTTATTCTCATATTTAATTAAATTTTATCTGATAGACTGACACATGCCAGAATACATGTAATATTGATAAGGCGAGGGTGATGCCACAGTACAAGGGAGGCATCTCTTTCATAGAACTAGTTAACACACTCAAGAAGGGTAAATCATCCATTTGGCCTATGTGTTTACAGGTTGCAATAGCTTCCAGTCAAATGTTTCCAAATGTTCAACAAAATATGCTTGACATGTTACCGTACTCATATATACTATGCTTGTTACTGTGACTTTAATGTCTTTTATTTGATTATAAAAATATGCCATTGAATTGTAACTGTTTGTACATATTTATATATAAGTTATCATAACAAATTGCTTGAGGCTGTGAGTTTAATTTATAATTTATGAGTGTTGTTGTTTAAGATTTGATTTAGAAGATTAGACTACTGAAATTATGTATAAACTACAGAAAATCTGTTATTGAAAATTATGTGATACTTGAAATGATGGTTTTACTATCTGAGATTACATATATTGCTAGCATATGTTAGGAAGATTTGCATTGGACAACGGATTGGCTAAGTAATTTCTTGTTTGCCAAATTATAAACACTGTAGGCCTTATAATGGTCAACATTTGACAAGAACATTTTTAAATGTCCTAGTTTGCAAGCCAAGAAAATACTATTTTTCAAAATATACCACTGGAATGACTCGCTATGCACATTAAAAGAATAAGGCAGCTATTAACCTAAAAAATAGGCACATTTTTAATTTTCTTAATATTTCTTGAGAGCAAAATGCAATTTGGACAAGTTTGAGTTTGACCATTAAAGTGTTAGCTACAGAATCCTTTCAACCACAAATCCCTGAAAAAGTTAATTCTTAATGCATTGTGATGTGTAATATATTATGTTGAATAGAATTCTTTGTTGCCTTAGGCAAAAACAGCTTCCAGGCATATTAATTTCAAAATATTCAACAATGTTCCTGTTTGTTTGCCTTGAAATTGAGATACATGGAATTAATCAGTGATAATAAAATGACACTTCTTCTTTTCGTTCGCTGATCATATGATCATACCGCCAGTCCTAGTGACTATCGACATGATCATAAGCGATCATAAAATGACACAGCATCATTGTTTGATAATACATTGTAGCTTAGTGATTTTAGATCTAAGACATTTATTTATTTATTTAAAGGTTGATCCTAGTACCATCCAGGAGATTCAACATCTTCTCAGCAGCAATAGAAAACAAACGGTTGAATGTGTAATTTCATCCAGTAAGGACACTCTCCCAGATAATGATATTTGTCCAGATGCATCTTTCTTTTCCCCGATACCACAAATTGAGCAATTAAACATTCATCATCATCATCCTACATGTAGTTCAGCAAAGCGTTTTAAAGATGCGTATCCCTGTACACTTACCAGTATCTATAAGGAGGAAAACCGCACACTTACTACGCAAGAACTTAATGACAAGTGTCAAGAGTTGCTTCAGAGTTACAAATGTTCTAGTGAACAAATAGAAAATTTATTTCAATGTACACAAAATCAGAACATATGTCCGCTTTGGTTCGAACATCGGAAAGGAAGAGTTACTGGTACGAAGGCTCACGATATATTAGTGCGTAAGGAAAGTACACCACCAGAAAGAAGCTGTCAAATGGGGTTTGGACGGTGAGGCAGTTGCACGTGATGCCTATGTTAAATTTGCTGAAACGAAGCATAATAATTTTAAATGTGATGCTTCTGGATTCCAGATTGCAGCAGATAACTGCTTTATTGGCGCAACAGCAGATGGTGTGATATGGTGTGAATGTTGTGGACGCGGAACACTGGAAATAAAATGTCCTCTTAAACACAGAAATGTTTCAGTACAGGAGGCTGCATTGACAGATAGTACATTTTGTCTGAATACAGATTTAACAATAAAATCTAATAATCGTTATTATACGCAAGTACAATTTCAAATGGCAGTGTATAACTGTATGTATTCAGACTTTGTTGTTATGACAAAACCAAGTTCCAAAATCTCAATAGTCATTGTACGGATTTATAAAGATCACAAATATTGTGCCCATTTGTTTGATAAATGTTCCA
Source organism: Chaetoderma sp. LZ-2023a (assembly GCA_034401795.1). Classification (NCBI taxonomy): domain Eukaryota; kingdom Metazoa; phylum Mollusca; class Caudofoveata; order Chaetodermatida; family Chaetodermatidae; genus Chaetoderma; species Chaetoderma sp. LZ-2023a. The sequence goes on along the minus strand of CM067362.1, from coordinate 41,119,959 downwards.
CTTTTATCAAAGATAATGTCATCCCAGAGTTACTAACAAGAAAGCTGATGGAACTGAAGTGTGATGACAATTCTGAAGTAGAAGCCTTACCCAAGTGGTGTCTCTGCGGCGAACCTGAATATGGGAAAATGATTGCATGTGACAGTGATGTGTGTAACATTGGATGGTTTCACTATTCGTGTGTGAGCATCAGACGAAAGCCTCGTAACAAGTGGTTCTGCCCTGACTGCAGAAAGTAGTATGCTGCTTAGAGAATTTCACCTGCATTTCATAATACGCATAAGTTTGACAATACTTCTCACCTCTCGATACATTGTAACCCTTTAATGGCTAAATTCTGTAATCTCAAAATATTTTCTTATTGAATGCCCATTTGCAGGCCAAGAGAAGCACTTTTGAAACTTACGACAGGAATGGTTATCGAGCCAGTCATTCCATTGGTAAATTTTCAAAAATAGTCCTCTTGGTCTGCAAATTGAAACACATCAAGTTATTTCTGAGCTGTGCGGTATGTGCACTTTTATTGTGACATTATTTAGTGGATTTTAATCACATTTGCTTGAAAGTATTTATCAAACCTGCTATAAAGACCACCTGTATTAAGAGACAATTTGTATTAACACTTTACTAGTCAGATTTTGTCAAGAAAATTAAAATTTTCTCATGGAAAATGTTCATTTACAGACCAAAAGACTTGATAATTTACCACTGTAATAACTGGCTCATTTATTAGGCCATTCATTCCAGTGATAAATTCTCAAAAAATGGTGTCTTGGCCTTCAAATTTACAGTACACTCGTCAAGACCAGTGCAGAAGCTGGCTTTAGTCGGCTTGACTAGTAAATTCATTTAAACAAAACATTTGAGCTTATATTCAGAGACCATCTGCCTTAAGAGACCACCTTTTGATTCTCCATTGTGAAATCTGTTAAAGGTGCATATTCACAGCAGAATGCTTGAAAATAAAATTGCTTAAATTGTATACTTTTAGAGGAGTAATTTGTGTAAAATAAAACGAAATAAATCTTAAATATGATGATTTCGTTCCATACAAATTATTATAATTTTTTTACTTGCGAAGTTTAATTAGAGACTCGTGTCAATTCAATTTGACAACTTAAAAACTGATATTAATTTATCCATAATGAAATCATCATATGTTAAGATTTATTTCATTTTATTATATCTAGGTCCACTGTTTAAGCCTCAAAGTATACAATTTAAACAATTTTATTTGCAGACTCTGCTGTGAATATGCACCTTTAATACAAGTTTGACTGTATTTAATTCACCAAATGTGCATGCATGTTTGAAATGGATGCACAAATAGTCATAATACTATCAGCATGTGGAACCATACTAAGGGACTGCAAGAATCCTGAAGTTCTTTAGCCCTTCCATTGCTCTTTCAACATGTATTCTTACACTAGATAGCTTTCGACTAAATTCTACATCTCTAGCACTTAGCTGGCTCTTGCCCTTCACAAATGCTGGTATAACTAGTTCAGCACCTCGAGATGCTAGCTCATCTCTAATTAAAAAACCTCTATCAACCATTACAACATCACCATGTACTATAAAATCCAGATATCCTGATCTATATGTAATAACTTTGTCAGATGTGCGCCCGCCAAATGCACGTGAAATAAATGAGATAGCACCACATGGAACAATACTGACAAGAAATTTAACAGTGTTTATATGCTTATAATTGCTGTATGTGGTAGACCTTGCTGTAAAATTAGAAGGACATTCAATAAATTCCTCTGTACAGTCTATTATTGACACACATTTTGGAAAGGTATCCTTGAAACATTGTGGCTGGTAGCTATAGATATCATCTTTACTTGGCCATGTCACAAAAAATGTAAGTTTCCCGGATAATTTGGGAATTCCAGAGTAGGAACAGTAGGTTGCTAACTAGGCTCAAAGAAATTCCAAATCTGTAAGCTATCTTTGTGTGGCAGATTAAGCCTTAGTTTCATTAGCACTAAGAGCAGTATATCAGATGGCTGTAAAACAGCTGACATGGGCAAGACATTGCAAACAAAGGTTACGAGCCAAATGAAACATTTATATGATGGCAAACCAGTATAAAATAATGTTGTTTCACCTGGTTTCGATTTGGCCAGCCCGCATGAAGGTTCTGCTTTCTTTCAGTCTGCTGTTCTCTAATTGCAGCCTCTCCAACTCCCTGCACAGTTTCTTTTGTTCAATGTTCACCTCAGCTAACAGTTTAATACATGTGTCATGTGTATCTTTACCTGAAATAGAGAAAATAGTAATTTTTAGCTTGTCTGTTCGAAGCAGAACAAGTTATGTCATCACCACATCGTCATCGTTGGCAGTTTTGGTTAAGTTTTCGGTTAGTCCAGCTACAGCTAAACTAGTTAAGTCCTCTAAAAGGATAATCCATTAATGGTCTAAGATAGTAAAGAAAATCTACATTTTTGCTTAGTCATTTACATTCGCTGGCCAAAAGAGAACAATTTTTTTAATTTACCACTGGAATGACTGGCCCATTTATGGAGATAGTCAGTCCAGTGGTAACTTTTCAAAATTTGTTTTCTCTTAAGCTGCAAATGGACTTTTTTCAAGACTACTGCAGAAACCATTTTCTGTGATGCATGTTGCAAAAATTTGACAATGAATTATTATTATCCCAGTGTGTTGGTTAATTGGTGTATTATTTTGTAAATAATGAAAGATAATTATTATTACAGTAATGTGTATTAGTGAAATATCTAACTGTCTGATTAGCAGATAGGACTAGGTAATGGATATTTGTATCTGACTTAACTTAATATAAACAATGCCAAATTTTAAATACCATGACCATATTCTCTAGCATGCATGTTATGATTGGGTCTATCTCAGATCATTCAGTGTGTAATAATTACCCATGATTATAGTTAGTTACTTATTATATGTATTCGATTGAGTGTAAATAACAGAATGTCTCTATGTGCAGTTCTCAATACGATACAATGAATTGTTGTGCTAATTTAACCAGCCAAAAATGGCTTCTGCAGTGTTCTTGAGAAAGGCCCATTTGCAGATCAAGAGAAGACAATTTTTGAGAATTTACCACTGGACTGGCTCAATAATTGAGCATGTCATTCCAGTGATAAATTTTGAAAAACAGTTCTCTTTGTCTGCAAATGGACATTTTGAATGAAACAATTGAAACTTTCTTTAACAAATTCAAGGGTTAAGGCATAGGCTTAGTGGTACATTCAAAATATCTATGCAGAAATTTGTTTGGTCAATTTCTTAGAGTAGCTAGCTTCAATTTCTGGAACTGCAGTATTAGATGACAGAAACATTGCCTCTGAACCCTAGTTAGTTTGTAGCTAGGTGTCAAATCTCCCAAATGCTAATGTTCCAGGCGAATGCCTCAGACCCTAATTGGCCTTTTGGAGGTGGGTTGGGGTTAGGGGATAGTGGTGTGTGTGTGTGTGTGTGTGTGTGTGTGTGTGTGTGTGTGTGTGTGTGTATGTGTGTGTGTGTGTGTGTGTGTGTGTGTGTGTGTGTGTGTGTGTGCGTGTGTGTGCACCTTGTTGGTGGGTGGGTGGGGTGGTAAGGTGTATGGTGGTTGGGGTGTGTGGGTGTGGGGTGGGTCGGCGTTGTTTTACTATGCTAATTATTAAGCATACAATTAAATAATTTTCCAGACATGTCTTCATTGAATAACTAAGGCGGGGAGGGTGGGAGTGTCCCTGGCTGTGTTAAAACACTGATGTCAATATTCCCCGTGTTATTTATTAGGTACACTGTGTGATGAGCGTGTTGTATTTGTAGAAGACACTCTGAATACGAGTAGGAAATGCGTTAAATGACCTTCGATTTTCAAGACTGAAGTTTTCTCTCTGCTTGTGTTGATGGGTGGGCGGGGTG